>JAVKLA010000073.1:30265403-30281959 GCA_034782735.1 Sagittarius serpentarius
CCCCCCCCCCCCCCCCCCCCCCCCCCCCACGAGGGAGAAAAATGAGAAGTGTCCCTGTACATCTGGAAACATAAGGTTCAAAAAAAAGGAGTGTCCTTCAGCGTTTCTGATCCTCAGGATATGCTGCTTTCTCTTATAAAAGAAGTTCAGTTGACTCAGATCACACTCATGTTTGAGCAACCTGTAAATCAGTGAACAGACCTGATTTTATAGGCTTTGTACTTCAGGGAAAAGTATATAGTTATATAATACAGACAATTATCTACTTACATTTTTATCTAAATTATTTCCTCTCCTTCACATTGATAATTTGGGGTTTTTTTTCTAATATCGATTTCTACATACAGCTAGCTTGGCAATAAGCTCATCCAATGCATTTTCTGTCTGTTGTTGCTGAAATGCTGACTATACATTCTCTTACCGTTAGTAAAAGTGTTTACATGAAAAAAAGTTTCACTAGCTGTTAAAAAACGTACACGAGTTTAAAGTTATTTAATGGTGTACACATTCAATATAAATATATCCTGGGATAGAACAGACACAGAAATATCCTTTTAAATCATTATCAGAACAATCTCCATCTGGAAACATATCCCACTTACAAACTACAGGGCAAACAGAAAGAAGCAACATCTGAACTGGCAGAGTCCCACCACCTCATACTCATTCATCACCATGCATTGCACTTCAATTGCTTTCAGTAAAACTCAACTTTTTGTTAAAAGTCCTGACTCAGTAGCATTTGCAGGATTCCCGTGACAGTACTGCTGGTAGCTGAAAAATCTGTCTGTCTGCATACTCCTCACATAGCGAGTTCAGGCGTACAAGAACAGTGCGGCACGTAAGAGGATGACAGAGTCCGGACAGAAAGCACACTGCTGTAATCATTCCTGCACACCAGCCACCCCTTTTGTTTTGTTATTGCATGCCTTAAGGAACAGCTCATGTAATCAGGATGCAAAATTAATAGGACAGTACAGAATTCCTTGATTACTTTTCTGGTATAGGGAATAGCCTGAGTTTAAGACAGCAAAAAAGAAGCTCAAAGACACTCTGAAAGACAGCCAGACACAGCCAGCCTTAAAAAAAAAAAAAAAAAAAAATAAATTGTATTTATGTGGCAGAGTAAAGGAAGAGAAGCTTATACAAGATTTGTAAGCACTTGCAGACCATCTCCTCCTTTCATCTCCTGCAGGACACAGTAGATCAAGCAATGACCACAACTGAAGTACTACTTTCCCTGTCATTTCTTTCCATAGCATCATTATGTAACTCAGTAATGCAAAAGGACCAGGAAACCTTCTACACCAGAGCCTTCGATGTGCCTATAGTGCGTATGAGGGAAAGGGATGTTGTCCTGCAATAACCAATTGCAAGAATCAGAAACAGCACTAGAAAAAATAGTAGAGGCTAGAAACTAGTAGAACAGAATTAATTTTGATGAAAAACCCAGGAACACCAATGCCATTGAACAGGTTAGAAATTGCTTCCTTTGCTGCCTTTGGAAACAGCTAAATATCAGCACTGTTAACTTCAGGATGGTTAAATCTAAATACAAGCAGCTTCTATTTTCTCAGGGGCTTTCTAATGAAGAGAGATGTCTAGAATAAGAGGGATATGCCACAACAAGGAAGAGACACAAAATCACACATATAAATCATTACAGATATTTGCTACTAGGTTTTGTTGCAATCTCTCAGGCTATCCAGTTTTCAGAAATTACTTCGCATTGTATGTCCTCATGCCTACTAACAGCATGTGTGTCAAAGGCGTAGAGTCATTTGAAAATACAAAGTCTAGAGGCAAAAGATGAACAACGGTTATAATGTCACCTAAAATTATTTAGTAAATGCTTCCATTTGCATAGTCCACCAGCTGCATTTTTGTAAAATGCTGGAGATAATATGATGACTATGACAGCTGTTAACAGAACCTGAAGGCTTCAACAAAAGCAGCAATAATAAAAAACAGTTGTGCTGTAGCATGTTTTTTAAAACACAAAAGAATAAATCACCACTTACTAAACTCAAACCAGTCATTTTAAAAAAGCTAGTTTAGGGTGGAATTATAATTTGCAAAATCCCAAATTTCAGGACTCAGTATTATTATTATTTAGTATCTACTATAGCAAGCACTCCCTTGTTTGCTCTCTGTAGCCCTCCTGCAGCTCTGCGTGTTTCCTTATCCCTAATATAGAGACCTTGAATATGACATTATAATCATGAAAGCTTGCATCTACAAGGGGAAAACATGCTTTCTTCAGCACTGCATGCAGAAGGGATTAAAAAGTTTTGGTAGATTGAGTTCCTTTTAAATCAGCATCAGTAGCACAGTAGTCTACAAGCAAAGTTGAGACCAAGGCAATTAACCCCATCAATCTAAAACGAATGCATACACATGAAGACAATTCTTCCTCACCAGCACCAGCTGAACACTATTAGAGCACTTACTGACTACCTCAGATTTTTTTGCCCATGACCACCTTATTCACAGCACTTCTGCATTAGAAGAAAATTACAGCACTTCAATGAGTAAAAAAAAAAAACAAAACAAAACAAAAAAAACAACAAAAACCCAGATTTAAATTCCACTAGCATGGATCAATATTCTCTCTTCTCTAAATTTCTCATATTTAAACAAAATACATCACTGACATATCACGTTCTGGCTTCAGTGTGTCACTTAGCTTTCAAAAAAAAAAAAAGAAAAAATCACTATTCGTAAATCACTTTAGATAGCTACACTAAAGTCAAACATAAGCATTTCCTTTGCTTTCATTCTAAGTTATAAACATTTAAACAAGCATGCAATACTGGAATCCACATGCTCACTGCCAAGTACAGATTACTATATAAAAGTTTCAACCACAGTATGAGTAAATTGAAAAAAATTACGTAAGAAACAGAAATTATTAAGCAGTTTAACATGATGGACTCCACACGTTTCTCAGAGGAAGAAACTCTCTTTTCAACAGCCAATTACCACAAGATATTCCCTTTTCAGCTTGGTGAAGCGTGGCATGTCTTTTCATACAGAGGCTGAGCTACAGGAGAGCAGGAGGATTAAATACAGCAGTATTTTACCACATCCTTAGTAGAGGGGAAAGATAGTCTTGTGGTTAAGGAGTCAGCAGGTCGGCACTTTATTTCCAGCTCGGTGCCGAACTGCTTGTGTGGTCCTGGACCAGCCAGCGACGTCCTGTGCCTCCCTTCTCCACACACTCCGTGGGGATAATTACATACTTGCCAAAGTCATGCCAAGACGTTTGTTTGTGGATTTGGTTTTTGAAGGGAGAAGGTGGCGAAGCACAGAACGAAATTACCCAATTAAGCGAGAAGGCACTGGAGAGCCACCTCCTTGCTCCTGGTTTGGGTGTTGCATGCTGTTGTAACTGATGGGTGCATCACAGCTTTGCTGCAGCACAGACGACCAGTACAGCAAAGTACTTTTCTCTTTCCTAAGGTAACACAAAGATGTAGAGAAAAAACACAGAAGGACTTTATGCAAGTACCCGCTCATTGCAATTAACATTGTACTGTTATGAAACACAGTTAACGAGGTCCTCACAGAGAATGAGCCACAGGAATACACGATGCTGCTCCCAGGTGAGCACTCCCGTTCTCCATGATCTGTATTTGGAATAAACCTACACAGCTTCCCAGTTAATGCGGAGCTGCATTGGGAGAGCAGTGATTAAAAGGAGCCTGTTCCCACTCTGTGCCCCTATTTCATACCTGAAAAAGCAGGGCATTGATAAATACCTTTCCCTTCTCAAATCACAGCATCAGCGAAGCAAAAATAACTAGGTATTTCCTGTATCTTCACTACAGGATTCAGCCAATGCTTCTGAAAGGAACTGGAGGACAATTCAACTGTTTTCTTAAATCTTAACCACAGCATTCATAGTATCCCCTATTCAATTCTACATACCTCTTTCCACACCTCAGGTTCCTGTGCACTTGGAAATTTGTTAAAATGAAGTAAGGAACAGTTGTCACGAAAAAAGTACCTCTTTTTTTTTTTTTTTAATATTACTGAAGTCACATTAAACTTCTCTGAAGACACTCTGAATTACAGTTGAGTTAGCAAATCTTTTAACTGTGTAGGGACACAAAACATTTGGTCTTTACTAACAACTTGTACAACCTATACACCTAATCTTACCTCCATGTTAAAAATAAAAGCAATGTGAAGTAGTTCATCCTATAATAAAAGCCAGCTATAAAACCCATTAACCTGCTAGAGAGGAATATGCCATGGCAGCCCAACCACATTGCAAATCGGAGCCTCTGCGCTCACCTTGCAGTAACAGAGCTGGTGCTTGTATGGCACGCACTAAGCACAGCTCAGCAGCAGCAAGTCGATACAGCTGTGGAAATTCAAGTCCATGGCAATGACCAGGGCAACAGTGTAAGTAAAGACAAAAGGGGGGAAAGACTCCATGCTTTTAAGCATTTGCCTTTCAAGTGGACTTTACTAGCTGATTTCCAAAAGCTTCCCAAATGGACAGGTCCTATGCCAGTACACAGCTGTAAAAATTACTTGAAAAGCAGTATGAAGCACTTGCTAAATAGTATCATCACCATTAAAGTGACCTAAGAAGTAATAAAATACAGATCTAGTTTTAATTAGTGGAGTTCTATACTGAGCATAATATGCACTAAAATCCATGCTTTAAAAAAAAAAAAAAGTGGCAAATTTTATTAGTTCCACTTTTTCCTTCTGCGTATTTACTTCACATTTATTTCAAAATTATTCTGGTATTTTTTCTCCCTTCTCCACTTAACAACATCCCCAAACCAGCAGAACCAATCGAAGCTAAAAGCCTTGTCCTGCTGCTGGTGTATCACCAACAGATGTTAGAAGCATTTAATTGCAAGGCTGCAATCTGCTCTCTGAAGGAGGCTGGTAGCAGGTGTGATGATCTGGTCTGCATAACAAACTATATATAAAGATGCAAGAGGTGTGCGGGGTAGGACGCCACTACTTTGCTTTTGCATATCATGTTGGATTTGTAGGCCTACTTATTCAGAGGGAGGGAGGGGGAGCTACAAAGTTAAAATAGATAAATCTTGGCATCTTTGAACTCAGTGTTTGATTTTACAGCTCCTCACGCACTGCAAAGCAAGCAGGTAAGCAGCACCAGGCTGACTCCCGTTTGCTGTGGATGCTGAGAAAGGCACATCTGCAATTGCAAAGAACAGACCCTCCTATATATTGCATCTAGGCACAGTTTACAAACCTGAAGCCTTGTGGAATTTACCAAAGGCCAGCTTTCTGAGCAGTGCATCAGATGAAAGGCAGGCTGCAAAGGGCTGTTTATTATAAACTGATTTCAGATATCCCTGCTTCCTATCTCAGCTTGTAGCTTACACCGCAGAATAACACAAAACACAAAGTGAAACATTACACTCCACACTTGAGTTCAGAAAGGCACAATGCAGTTTTTGGAAAAAGTGACAGAAAAATTCTGGATTAAAAACAGCGTGCTTCTAAAATGTTAATTAATTACAGAAAAACTATTTTTTTTATTTCAGTATCACACACAACTTTAATCTCCAAAAGCAATCAAGAAAAAAACGTGTACTCAGAGTGTCTTAAAGTGGATCTCTCTTCACAATGTCTTTGACATCCACCAACCTTTGGAAACAAAGCCTTTCAGAAGGCAACAAAACACTGGCACACTGAATCAGAAGCAAATTGTGAAGGCAGCTAGAGTTAGAGCAGTCTTTACACATTGTCTAATCGCAGACATGGTCGAATAAAGGGAAACACAGACCACCCATAAAACAAGACATGTATTTTACAAAACTAGCTATTATGATTTACAGATTCAAAATAGTTTAATATCTTTCATATAAAACAAACGGGAAAAAAATCCTTCTTTTTATTTTGTTCTGCTAAGAGACCAAGCAAGTGCCGAATTATGAAATGGAAGTAATTCAGAACAAAATAGACCATTTCCTACAAACTGGACTCAAGTACAGTAGATGGCTATGGTAAATATTGAACTACTTTTTTAAGTCAGAAGAGTCGCATCCATGCATAAGCAACTACAGACCCACCTTGAGAGCATTTTTAGAAAGGAGACTTCCACATGGGTCTATCTGATCACGCCATATGGCCAGCAGGAAGACACCAGACCACTGCCCAAACCTTTCCCTAACCATTTAGCTCAGCACTTCTCCCGTGAGACACTAGCCACTGGAAAAATACCACCACAAAAAGCAGATTTAGTCTCAGTCACAATTGTCAAAATACACAATACACAATTGTCAAAAAACAATTTCAGAAGTAGATTTATGATACAGTTCCCCTCAGCAGCTTGTTTAGACTCCTCCAGATGCTAAAAGGTAAACAGCAATACATCCAAGCTAATTACTTCATATTCAAATATCAAAAGAATATTTAACTCGGCACAAATTAGCTTTTCGCACAAGCTAGTTCCTCATTCCCCAGCTAGGGAATTCCACCAGTGAAGGAAACATCTTACCTCCACAGAGACAGGGTGAGGACCAGGAGCCTTTTCAGCTAAATATTTTATAAACCCCGAAAGATACAATACTGGATATTCATTATCTGTGGCTTCCAATTTAGCAGGGGGCATCAAGCTAGCAACAGCTATTTTGTGGCAATGCCAAAGCAACAACCGGGTCATCAGGAATTTACTTCAACCAACCACACTAATAAAGGAGAGATTTATAAGACACCGATTACAATAACATTTCACGCATATTAACATCTGGGTCCAGTTTATCAAAGCATTATGTTCTTCAGTGACTGCTGGGCATAGGGTGAGACTATTCCATTGCCTAATATAACCACAAGTTAAATACACTGTTTTACATACAGAGCATAACATTTTCTTTTTAGACCAGGTTAGCTAAGTCTAGAAAATATACAAGATTTTCTCTTTAAACAAACGTCAGCCCTTAAACATACAAATATTTTGCATACACAGAGTTATAGACATTTAAAACCATGTTCACTGACTGTTTTACCACACAGAGCCTACACTAACAGAAAATTCCAACTTTAAAAGCTCTACTTATTTCATCCAGTCCACGTTTTCTTGCAATTTCTTAGTTCAGAGTTCAGATTTTCCAGAATTATTACAGACTACATTTATTTGTGCCCTTTTTCATTTGAAGAAAAACTAGAAAAAGCAATAAAAGCAGCTGTTAAGAAAACTCAGTGAGGGCAGAAAACATCAAACCTATCTTCTCAAATTAGCATTCTTAATGCCAGAAAAAAAATGTTCAATATAGGATTTGGAAATGTCGCTCTGAACTTGCACCATGCCCAGAAGACATGACACTCAATTTGACAGAGCGAGGACAGAGGAGGAGTCTCTCGTGCTGGGGCTTTTCCTTTCCCCCATCCCCAGCCACCTCGGACCTACAGTGCAGCAACAGAAACAGCATCATCTTCATCAGCGTTAAACAAATACCTTGGGACACACCCTCACCTTGATCCAAACGCGAACTGCTGCCTGAGCACCGAGCCCCCTCGCGCGCCTCGCAGGAGCCCTGCGGAAGCGGGAAGCTCAGCCTGGGAGAGTCACATCCACGGCCAGGCTGGGCTCCTCTCATCTCCCCTCAGAAAGCAGCACCGTTACTCCTCTTACCCAGCACTCATCTCTCTGTAACAAAAGGCAGAAACATCTACCAGAACACGTGAGATGGATGGAGACAACTACTCTCCAACTGGCTAAATTATTACAATTGCACAATGTTTTCTAACTCTCAGCAAAGCCTAACACTTCAGGCTAGCAGGCTTCCAGCAGCCTGGTACCGCCAGAAGACGGAGACAAATTCAAAGGGAGTAAAATCCTTTCCCTCTTCATCTTCATAGGCTGCACGCAGCGCTGAGACCAGAGGCTCAGTCACCAGCAATGGCTGGCCACTGCAGCCCAGCTGCCTAAATTCTTCTTTCGGTACTTGGAGGCTGGCCGCTTTCCCAGTGCTCGCAGCTGCAGGCAAGCAGTCTTCACAGGAAGGCAGACGGGAAAAAACTGACAGCACAAACAAATGCACACTTAAAAAAATGCAAATAACGCTTGGTACAACAGGTTCTTGGAGAGACCAAATTAAAATCAAGCCTTGTTATTCCATTTAGCGGTTTATTAAAGAAGCTAAAGGTTCTGAAGCTTCCAATTTACCGGGTTTTGGTTTTGGTTTTTTTTAAACTGTCATTTAAGTTGTTACAGCAACAAAATTTTCAGGCTACTTGGTCTCAGAGACATTCCAGCACCCCTAGAAGTAATTTTTCCATATTGCATTAAATTCTGCTCCTGCTTCTTCCTGTTCAGAAGGACTCCAAGAACTTGGAACAAAGTCGTTCTTCCCATTATATGCACAAAGAGGTGCATCTCTGCAAGCTTCTCACAAGTAAGATATTGCTTCTGACATTTAAGAGAGAAGAAAAAAACATTATGTGGCCTCTGCCTAGGGGGAAGATAGAGTAACTCAGCAACTTGGAAAGCACATGCAAAAGAGATGGAGTAAGGTGAAACTACTTTTTCATTTAGTAAGTGTGGCTACATTTCTTCAAACAAATGAAAACACCTAAGTGGGTGCGCACGCAAACACACAGACACTCCCAAAAGTCCTATCTCCATTTAAAACATTTTATACCCATGTAACTTTCTTTTGCCTCCTCTTACTCATGCAACATGAACACCAGAAAAATTTTAAATTGCCATTCTGAGTCTGTAAAGACACGCTACCCGGAAAAAAAATCCTATAAACGTGGCCATGTAAAAAGAAAACTGCTAACGATGTACCAGCTTGCTCCTCCTGCAAAGGACTCAAAATCTCGCTGCATCAGCAACAGGCTGAGCATGAGAGAACGTGGGAAGTATGGCCAAAAATGTGACATCGCTTTTCCAAAATAGTGTCTGTTTTCCCTAACAAATCAGAGATTCACTACTTTCACTAAGCTTATTGCCCAAAAAGGGAAGCTTCCCATAATAAATTCCACAGGTTTCTTTTTAAAAAGCCTTTTGGGTGACATCTGTTGTCCCACTGAGGTCAATTTTTCATCCTCTTCCTAAACTGACCACTTACCTCCAGGGCACCAAGTTAACCAGTTTCTTCCCACCTTCAGCTCTTCCTATTTGCCAGTATGTAATTTACTCCATTACTGTCTTGCTTCCACACAAACTCCTGTCTCCCTCCCATGTGAAAGGAAAGGCACCAGGAGTTACATCCATCTATCACCACCCCAAAAGCATTTCCTTTTGCCAGTCTCCAAGGACATCCCATCCTTCTTTCCTCCCCTACAGAAGACCACCCTTCTCCCACAGCCACTTCCCTTCTACCAGCCCTGTTGCTGTTACCATCAAAGTCCTGAGGAGCTGGAAACACAGCCATCCAGGAGGCAACACCAGCCAACTCCTCCAGCACCAGAGCATGGTGCCTGGCAGGAACACAGCAGCATCCCAGGTCCCAGCTCCATGGGATGCTCATCTCTCCGCTCCTGGGCAGCAACAGTCCCGTCCCCTCACACAGAAACACACTTGGTCTTTATTGCTCTTCCCCTCCACTGGAGGCCTCGGCCCCGAGACGTAGTATGTGGGATCTAGTCCAAGAGTTTTTAGTAGGGATTCGTTTCTCCTTTCGTTTGGGACTAAATAGGTTATTAAAGTGTATCACTACAATAAGAAACTGAAGTAGGAAACAAGTTACTGTCATGTACCTGCTACCTGGTTGAAAAACAACAACAGCAAATACTGCAACAAAACAGTTATTAAAATTATTTCTGATTTAACAAATATCTGGAACCAATTTAAGAAAATAACTAAGCCTCCAGTAGGAAAAAATCTGACATTGCTAAAGTATTGTAACAAGTAAAATTAGGTGATTATCTCAAAAACAAAAAGGCCCTAATGTTCACTGTTAATTTAAAATTATTTTTCCCCAATTTAGAATTTGACTCATTTCTCTTTCATTAGTAATATTAGTCATTTTCACAAGTATTATGTACATCTGTGCTGCTGTATTCTTTTTTTCTTTTTTTTTTTTTTTAAACAGCACCACCGGATTACGTAACTTAGCTCAAAGGCAGTTTGGTGTTTTGGTGTCTTTTTATCTATCTTCCAGTACCAGACTTGCTGAGCTTTACAGTAAAATGACCTCAAAGAAACAAGGAAAATATATAATATATATTAAAAATGAGGGGAAAAAAAACAAAGCACAGATGCCCTGAAGTACCTTGCAAAATTTTTTAATACTTTTTGCTCCACTTTTTATTTTCTTACTGCTCACAAAGTATTTCTGAGTGAGAACATCTGTGCTGTACTCTGGATTGATATTAGAAGAATTCCACTTTATTTTCAATATACATAAGCACTGGTTCAGCATTGTTGCATGTTTTACCCATTCAATTTATATTTGGATGAAAAGGTTTGTTCTCCTTTGAAGAACCAGGAAATTGTTTTAAAGCTACGTGAACCGTATTCTGTACAACTAACATCACCAGCATTTCTCCCCCATTTACTCCATCTTATTTTACCAGATTAAATGTGCCACGACCAAAAGATGTCATAGTCTGGTACAACTGAGAAAGTGTTACTTCCAGTGGTGTTTTTATAACAGAACTAAAACATCTGCGACTGTTATAACCAAAGTTAAAGTGTAAAAAGCTATGAGAATCAGATGGTTTTCCACTGCTGGAAGGCTATCGCCCAGGAGGAGAAAGGCTGGCAACTCCCTAAACCCCAAATTGCCTCCAGAACTGTTCTCCGAACGCGCTGAGCGCTTTCACAGGCTCCTCTGCAGTTGTCCCCTCAGAGCTACAGGAACTGCTCACAGCAGCTGAACGGTGCATTTGCTCAAAGGGAAATCACTCTCAAGCCACTCTTCCACAAACACACACTTCACTTTGATCACCGTTAAGTAACGCTGAAATACTGAGAAACCACATAATGCCAAACTGAAAGCAATGACGTATCCCATCCAGCTAAAGATAGGTACTGCTCACATCAGCCAACCACGGTAGTACCACACATACCCGTTACTGAAAACACCTTCAAAGCTGAAGGGCCTGCATGCCTTCCACTTTTTATGCCTCTCTTCATAAACACTACAGAATTCAGTCTTCCTCTTTATTAGCTTTGAATAATCCCAAAAGTATTTACCCTGCTTGCTCAAACAACAAGGGTACAGCCCCAGTGTGGCTCTCGGGCCTCCCAAAGACAAGCCTCCTCCCTTGCATCACGGATGGCTGAACACAGGCGAGACCTGGCAGAGAGGGGCTGCCGCAAAGCCCTGCCCAGGGCACGGCAGGGCTTCTGCAGCTTCCCGCCTCTGGAGCCACAGGTTCCCTCGGGCACCGTACTGCCGCCAGACAGCAAAGTCCCCCTGCAAGGGACCTCCACAGCCACTGCCACACTCGATCCAAAGGTTCATTCCTACCTTCACCCTGCAACTTTTCGTGCAATGCGCGAGAGTCACCTGTATTCACAGGTGAGCACAGCAACAGGAAAACATTCATTTGGCTGAAAACACAGAGGGAGTTGGAGAGAAGAGGCTAAAAGGAAGTTTTCCCTAATGAACAGAGGGAATTAAATCGTTATCTGCAAGAAATAGCCTTGCTTTTCCAGCACCAACTCCCAAACCTGCAGGATCACGCAACAGCTTTCTAAACTTGAAGCGACCGTGACCCACTTCAGTACTTTCCTTCCTTAAATTAGCAGCTCTCCACTGCTGTTCACAGCTTTCACCAAGCCGCAGCAGAGTGATGTTACCCATCAGCTGGGTTTCACTGCTGCTCTTGGGAGACCAGTATCAGCAAAGAGGTCGAGAGCCAGCTTGAGAAAATTGCCGGCAGCCCCAGGGAATCTGGGCTCTTCTGGTTGACCTCAGGTAAATCACTGAAATACTACCCAGCCAATACCACATGCGGAGTCCAGCGACTTCATCCTGGTGGTGTCAGCTAGAAGTAAACCACAGCCAACTAAGCAGCAGAGGTGAGAGGGATTTGGGGGGGTTTTGGTTCCTTTTTGGGCCTTTTTGCGGTGGAGAGGGTTCCGGCACGTTCCGAAAACAGCCTGTAAGACTTCTTTCTACTTAAAACAGGCTCAAGATTTATGCAGACTTCACAATGAAATCTAATTCTAAAAAAAAAAATTAAAAATCTTTTTTATGCTAAATTTAGCCAGTATTGCCCTTGGGTTCATTATAATTCTAAAGGGGTCTCTGGCACGAGCACTGTGGAGGACCCAGCTAAGCCTGCACCCAAAACTTAGCAGCCAGGCTCGAGCAAGGAATGTGCCAAGACCAATACAAAACCCAAGTAAAATCAGCAGATTTTCATACTGACCCGCTCCTGTGTATTGGGACCTATAAATGACGCACCAGTGACACACTCACGAGCAACTGTGAAACTGTTCGCTCTGCAGAACATAAAAAGCATCAAAGTTGCCGCTGTGTACCTGGAAGACAACCTGCTGTCTGGGAGCTGTCTTTAAAGCAAGTAATCTGAGAAGTCTCAGTTAGCTGGCACTGGGAAAAAATCAAAAACAGAAAAAAAGGCTTCACACGTTCACCAAGACTACAACCTTCCCCCTCTCACACCCCCCTGCCAATGAACGTCAGACCTACCAAAGAGGTGGAGATTTAAGCTCTGGGTGGCCTAAGCTTCCCATGTACAAATTAAGTGAGAACATGGTCATTTGACACCTGTTACCTTTGCTTACACAGCCACCTTTCCTTCAGTTCTGGTCTCTTATCAGGAACTGCCTTCGAACGCTATCGAAGAGGAGATTACAATTTCTTTTCACAAATATTAACGTACCGCAGTTTTTAAATTAACAATTCAAGCATTGTTCCATACAACATCACAAACCCCAAAAAACTTTCTCCCACGGCATTTGGTGAGGGGGAAGGGAAAGGTGTCTCAAAAGAGTCCTCCAAAAATCTTTTTGATTCAGCAGGAAAACTATTAATCCACTTATTTTAACTAGAAAACCAAGGTTATATACAAGGTCTAGGAACATCGCTACAAGCTCACGATACGCAGGACATCAGACTGAACTATCGTAGAGACTGAACAATCCCTGTAGGGACTGAACATGAGACCGAACAACTCCTGCAAATCTATGATTTCCTATTTCATATTCTTGTTTACTATGCTCGTTTACATCACACAAAGACAACGTAGTAATGCTAAAAATTTAAAAAAAAAAATTATACCTTCCCATTCCTTGTGCATGCTTACTTATACTTGCAAGAAAAAGAAGACACAAGTTGAAATGCTTACGATATCCCAAAAAACCCAAAGCACACAAAGGTTTGGTGACAGTCGAAAGCCAGCAAAAAAAAAGTCAGAAACATCTCTGGCTACAACCAGATCAAGCCAAAGCTACAGGATGCACAATTACTTCTTTCTGATAAAAGGTTACCTGATACATCTTTTTTTTAATAATTTTCCACATTTTAACACTAGGTTATAGTCAACTGTTTGATAAACATGTTTCATCTCAACTGCTTGTCTGTCTGCTTCTCCTTTTGGGCCAGCCCATCATCTCCTGCCATTAACATTAAGCCAGTCAGGTGTGGCTGACTTCCCCTCCTCAAAATCCCTCTTATCTTCTCGCCAGCATTTTTTTATCATTAAATTAATTGCTAGGAAGCCATAAGTAGAACTACATCAGCACAAAGCCTGCACAGCCCCTGACAAGCAGCGTTTGGAAAACACACTTACCATTTCTCAGGCCAGTTGCCCCCTGCCCAGACTGTACTCGTTTAACACTCGCTCAGAAATTGTGCCAGAGGCTGCATCAGTCCAGCCACACAAACAGAGCATCATTAGTGTGCCACCACGCAAACAAGGTTTCAGTAAGCGTGATCAATTTTTACTGACTCCAGTTACCCTGGACAAGGTGGACTTTCAAACATCTCCTATCGTTTGCTTGTTCATTCCCCACAAACACAACCTGCAGAAAAAATGGATCATGTTTCAGACACAAAGCTTCTTTTGGAATAAAAGCAAAGGAACAGAAAGATTTCCTATACACACTACACAGACCAACCTTCGAGCACAGCCTGTCATATCAATAACTTATTCCATACCTAAAGATTCAATATTGACAGTAGTATTAATGCATAATGCATTTTTTGAGATTTATGAATCCTAATCAAAGACAACTGCATCCAGAACTAACTGCAGTAACTAGGTGTGTTCTCTATATGCTTTTTAAGTCTTAAAATTTTACAGACAGGAGAACCTTACTACTACATGGATTATTGTCCGTAAGTATTTTTTCCATTCTCGACATGTCTCTTCAACCTAAATAATACCAAGCCAGGAAACTGAGGTCAGAGGTTACTCTCTCCTGGCACTCCACAAGCACAATGCCAGGCTGCCTCACCATGACAGCACAGGTATGTCAGAAGTGCTCACCCTGCAGATTACTTATTGCTAAACTTGGAAACCATGACAAAGCAGGAGGTAATCTGGGAAGGGCTGACAACTCAGGTCTCAGGGGCTTCAAGTAGTTCTGAAGGAGCTGCTGTATACAGCAGACACACACATTTTTGCAGGATGAGAAATGCTGGTTTTCCTGCGAGTATGAAAACCATAAACTTCGTTCAAATGTTTTGAATAATCTTCCACCAGATACACTTTTTTCCTTAAGAGCACAGTGGTGGTAAGGTAGATTTCAGTGCCAGTTTGATACCAGCTGCCAGATCGTACGTTCATATGCGCAGACATACTTTCATCCTCTTAGTTTAGGAATTACTTTGTCCCCTTTCTTACCTCTTTCTCAAGTGAAGATTTGCTCATCTGCTACCCTAGCATAGACAGAAACCACCTAACTGCTATAAAAAGACAGTCATCTATGAAATTCTGCCATTGAAACCATAAAATTACTACGTTACTCTACAGCAAGCACAGCAAACAGCACTATACATTTACTTACAAGACACTGAGGATCTACCTCCTTACTACCTAAACATCGCTGCAGAAACTCTTCAGCGAATTTATCTTAAAAATAAGGTTTGACAGTGACTGTGTAAAACACTCAGAGAAAGCCCATGGACTCTGCTACTGTGTTTTCAACCACAGTATTTCCGTATAATAGAAACAATCTCAGTAATTACAGCTACCTCAAGTCCGTACCGGTGGCATATAGCATAACCACCACATAAGTAGTAATAAATAAAACCACCATATCATTTTAAACCCAGTATCGGGAGCTTTGGGGACTAGGGACCAGTCAAAGTCTGGCTGCACTTCTGCAAACTGTCTTTTTAGTAAATCCATCGGCATATTCAAAGCAGAGTTACATTTTTTTACTTTTTCCTGTTTCCAGAGGTGGGCCACTTCTTTCCCGAACAAACCCACACCACTTACAATCATGTAACCTTTTCCTGGTGATGGGCACGCGTTTCTCCTGTGCTCACTACTGCAATCACTTCCAGGCTTAACACTACACTGCAGAATGTAATTGCCATCCCTTAATGCAATTTAACAGTTGGAAACCAGGACGCAGTCCAGTGCCACATGAGTTAACACAGGCCACAGTTCTGGAACACAATACATCAAAATAATTAGTTTTATTAATGTTGTAACACTGATGAACAAATTCTGCAAACACCTCTCACCTAAATGGCCCGATGAAGCATTCGATGCTCCCCCGAGAGGCACATTTTACTGTTCACTGGTTTACCTTAACCAGAAGGGTACTTTCGGCCACTGTCTCCTACGTGCAGGTAGACTGCCATGGGCATTAACTGCCATATATGAATAACAGCTGGTATGCAGCCACCGCCATATCCTAGTGAATCACTTCACCCTTTTTCCAGCCAGAATCACAACTGTGCTACAAGAGGAATAATAAAAACACAGAGAGAATGTGTTCGTCCTCTCCAAAACCACATTCTTCAGGAATCAAGTGGGGAGGTGATGGGAACCTCAGTTACTTTTTTCCTCCCAGCAACGGGAATCCTCTCTGAGAAAACTGATCTTAAAAATTTTCTTGGGAATCACTTCAAACCAATCGATATACTGTTCACAGTATTCCTTCCACTGCAGGTTTCAGAGAGCCCGGGAGTCAGCATCTGCCAACGCAAAACTTCCAGGTTCAGAAGCGTAAAGTGCGTCAGAAGGGCTAAGGGGGAAAAGCGCGCTCAACTACTTGGACGGATCAGGCAGCGCAAAGGGGAAGGACGCTGCTCGAGCTCTCAGCCAACGACAGGCATATTGTCCCAACAACCCAGTTGATTAAAAAGAAGTTTGCAGCAACAAGAAGAAAGTACAAGAAAGAAAGAAAGAAAAAAAGAAAAAAAAAGAGGAAAGAAAAAAAACCAAAGCCCAACAAGTCGCCTATGGAGGGAAAGCCAAGTGTACAACTGCCTGCACACCCACAGCCAGGGATTTCAACATGGGGCTGAGGGAGGCCGGCGCAGGCGGCATTCGGGACGAGCCCCGCCGCGGGCCGGCCCGGCGCTCCCTGCACCCCGCGGCACCGCGGATGCCTCACGCATAGGCGGAGCCTTCCCTCCACAGCCCCCCCGGGAGCGGGGCAGGCGCGGAGGCTGCGCGGGCGG
>JAVKLA010000073.1:30289765-30312720 GCA_034782735.1 Sagittarius serpentarius
ACTTGTTTTGTATATTCCAATCCTTTAATTATTATTGTCGTTTTATTGTTGTTATTAGTGTCATTGCTAGTATCTTCCTTTCTGTTCTATTAAACTGTTCTTATCTCAACCCAGTAGTTTTACTTCCTTTTTCCCTGATTCTCTCCCCCATCCCACTTTGTGTGGGGGGGAGTGAGTGAGGGGCTGCGTGGTGCTTAGTTGCTGGCTGGGGTTAAACCGCGACACATGCATTTGGAACACATTCATCCCTGTTACACATGGAGTTAAATGCACTCCTGCTGCTCGTGCTGAAAACACACGCTATCTATCGCTCCTGCATAAATATTTGCTCCCGAGCAAAGTCCCGCAGCACCTGCAGAATGCCTTTTCTAGTGCACAGGCCAGCAGACAAGTATCAAAGCATGAAGGACCGGCAGGGAATAAATTACACGATTCCTTGTAGGGAGCGTGACCAGGATACACATGGTCACCTTCACTGCTGCTGCAAAACTACTCTGCCAACTTCCAAAAAATGCCGGATACATGCTATGACCAGACTTGAGTATTTCTGAGCATCTGTAGCTCCCTTTAAAGAGGAAAAGGGCAAAAGCAGACAGCTGAAATTTTGCCTTTTGAGATCGTTCTTGGCTTACTTAGAAAGATGAAATAAGAAAAAAGGAATCAGAGAGGGGTGACACATGATCTGTTTCACTCTTTGCTTTCTCCCATGTTCCTTTATGAACCTCAAAATCTTCTTTCTTCTCCTTCTCTTTCTCTACTTTATTCTCTTTTCCTACCCAATCCCACTTGTCCTTTCATCTCACATCCTTTTATTGCCTTCCTTTCCTCTTGTCTTCCTTAAAAGTATTTGCAGCTGCTGAAATCAGTAAAAAGAAGACTTAAAAGAAATAGGAGAATCCCCAAGAGCTAAAATACATGACAGATTGTCACACACTGCCAGTAACCTATTTTATTCAAGACTGAAAAGATGATGACAGTAAATGAGTAAGTCTTCCAAAATGCAGTGCAGTGTTTTACAGCATAAGGATGTTTTAATTTTTCACAGAAGAAGCCCAACAGCTTAAGTTGGTCTGCAAAGATTTAAAATCTGTAATCGAAACCACATTGTCTTCTCCAATACAAAGCCAGCCAACTAGCCTTGGCGCAGGTAGGACATCAAGTCCATCGAGGTGCAGTAGACAAGAAAAGCTGAAATCAGTGGCAACAAAATCAAGTGGTAAGATCACCTTTTGTTTTTTAACCTGTTGTTGACTACACTAATGCATGGACTACAGCACACTGTCGGAGCGTCTCTGCGGAGAGCAGCAGCAGAGCAGCTTGAGAGCCACTGCTCAATGCCAAAAAAAGTCTTCGCTCAGGTCTCGTCTTGTTTCACTGAGCAAAAAGACATCCTCTATGCAGGCCCTTCAGCAACTGACATTCCAGGACTCAAGGAAATGCTTAGCAGCGTATTTTAAAAGCAGGATTTCTTACACATTAGAGTTACAGAATGGTCTTCTTCAGGACCATAGCTGAGCACAGGTCCTGCTGCCTTCTGCAGGGGTTGTGTGTTTAGATCTGAGAGCAGAATTTAGAGCAGATTAACTCACGTACCCAAACCAAAACAGATAGATCAGCCAGACAAGATTAGCTCTACCGATCCTCCTGCTGCCGGGCAATTACCAACTCAGGAGCCTTCTGATTTGCCAGAAGTTCTCACTGCGGCTCCACACTAATCCAGCTGACACTGCAGTTACATATATCATGACATCTGTTCTAGGATTTCAGTCTATCCCAGGTTTAATAGCTATTCCCTCATACGGAGGTAAATGTGCATTATATATACCTCAGTAATATTTTGAACAGTTTACTTTCTCTTTTGAAAAAAAAAAAAAACCAACCAAAAAACCGAAACAAACCAACCACTTCTTACTAATAGGTTATTCAGAACTTAAATTATGTCACAACTTGATGAGTTTAAGTGCAGTGAATCACTAGTACAGAAAATCGTTTAATACAGAAAGACAGTGGAAATAAACCGTGGAATATTAGCATGCATGTGCGTTATAGCCAAAGAAACTATAATCATTTTCAAGGAAGGAAAAATTGGCTGTCTTTCCAACACCACAGAAATTACAAATGCACAACCTCACCTGGAATCCAGGGAAGTTGACAAAGACTTTAATTACAGATAGGTTGTTGCAAGAGTTCGATAATTATAATATACCAGGGTCAAACAACTATTTTCTATAGGGGAAAACAATTTCTTGCTAACCTGTTAAACTGATAACATGGTAGATAGAGGTGATTCATTTGGCACATGGTTTTGCAAATGCGTTTTCTTCCTTGCAAGATTTATCAATACACTGCTGAAGTTTTCTGATTTTTTTCTTACAGAATCCAATACCTACTCCAGCTCACAGCTTGAAATAAGAGTGCACTGACTGCTGCTTTCTCTATACTTTTTGCACCTGAAATAGGTTTTAAAGTCTAAAACTGCTGAGCTGGGATGTGGACAGAGTCCATGTTTCCCAGCTCTTACTGTTGCAAAGAGCAGCTGCGATGGACACCGGTACATTAAAGCTGGAGAGAAACAGTTTACCCTGCCCGGGGGTTTTCTCCACCTCGCTCCTGGAGGTTGCTGACCTCATGTCGCAGATGGCCAGATGACACAGTCTGAATCACTGCAGTTTAGATCACGATGTCCGAAGGCAACCTGAAATGGCCAATGTACTTCAAAACACTGCCCGATAAACCGTAGCAGTTCAAGAGCTGCTTTTTGTGTTGCTCGGTTATCCTTGTCCACGGCAGGACAGACAGCGGTCGCCGGTTACAGCTTTGGGCTGTCTGTTTTGTGAGTCACGCTCCTATCTGTGAGGGCTGTCTAGTTTTGTCTTCCAAGATTAATAGCTCTGATATTTATCCCTGCTCATTTCAGTGGTACAGGGTGCCATTACACAGACTCTGTTCGGGCTGGATCTTTCCACACAACCTTCAACTGCATGGTTCGGGCAAAAGAGGAGGGGTTTAAAAGGCTTGAGAGTCATCTATCTAAATGTATCTATCCAAATTTTCCGAAAAACTAAATTCTGACCACCTACCATCTGTAAATCTCAGCCTGGTTTAGATATAGTAGGAATTTTTAGCATATTTTTTTAGTGTGTTCTTGACCTCTGTCTTTGCCTGTTCTCCAAGGTTTACTCTATTTTTTACTGAGTGAATAATTGTAAGCAAAGAATTCAGAAAATTTCATATCTTTTTTTCTGTTAGCAATGTTCTGTAAGGGGTTTCAATGTTTTTACAATACACTTATTCAAGGAAGGGACTATCTCTGCATGTTTTCACACACTGAGATCCTTACCTGTGCTTGGAGCACATAGGAGGTATCGAAAAATTGGCAAAACATTTATGATACTGATTTACCACATAATTTGATATTTTTTTAAACAAAAAAAAATTAAATGAATACAATTATCTCAGTCACATAAGTTTTAAAATTCACAGCAAATAGGTTAATTTGAATGCCTGTGTATGTGCATGGGCAAAATCATAAGGGTAAGATAGCCAATGTGACTGCTCGTACATTATGTATGAGTTGTGTTATGTATGAGACTCAAGTTGTGCCAGGGGTGGTTTAGATTGAATATTAGGAAAAATTTCTTCACGGAAAGGGTTATCAAGCATTGGAACAGGCTGCCCGGGGAGGGGTTAAGTCACCATCCCTGGAGGTATTTAAAAGACATGTAGATGTAGCACTTAGGGACATGGTTGGTTTAGTGGTGGACTTGGCAGCGTTAGGTTAATGGTTGGACTCGACGATCTTAAAGGTCGTTTCCAACCTAAATGATTCTATGATTCTGTGATTCTATGTGATTTATGTCAGTACTTAACCTCCTAATATTTGCTTTGAATTATATGCCTGCCGTAAGGCCCACTGATCCATCAGTATCATTTTGGCAGCCTAGTAAATGAATGCCCTTGCCAGAAAGCTGTGTGCCGGGAGTGATTTTTTCTGAGAAATTTCAGTTTGATCCCATCCTCTCCATCTTAGTTCAGACTTTTCTACTGATGCACCTCGTTAAGTATTTTCTCAGACAAGAAACAGCTACCCTGTGTAGATCTCGCCCTTCTGTACTTCCAGGCACTCTTTCTTGCACAGAGCAATTATCTGAACTTGTTCTCTTGTGATGACTGCAACTTTGGATTCCTGCAGTTCACCATAAAAACGTTTTATATATTCTGCCCTTCTTTACAGGACAGCGCCATATTCATAGCATGTTCTTCCATTCTTAATTCTTGTACAATGAATATACTTCCTCGTGGTTTTTAGTGTCTCAAGTTTTTAGGATATGATGACACTTTTTCTATTTTTTCTAGCTGCATGTTTCTCTGTTTCATCAGATCTTAATTTCATCTATTCCCTTTGAGTTTTTTCAGATTTTCTGAGTGGTTTATGTAATATTGATATGCCTTTCTTCTTCTATTTTTGCGTTTCCTCTTTGCATATACTGACCCGTGATGTCTTCAACAATTCACAGCTGCTTATTAAAAAAATCTTTTCATCCCTAATGCAAAGACAAACACATGCCCAACTGAGGGATGTGAGAGCTGTGTGCATAAAGCCCTTGAAGGAGCTTCTTTTTGCTAACGTTGCCCCTCTGCCTTCCCATCCCTACCATGATTTCTCTTTCTGTTCATCTTCTGTAACACAGCCTTTTTCTCCTCTGGCAGTTTTCTCCTCTCATAATGTTTCTTGCAACTAATCACCAGAGCTGAGAAATAACCATCTCCACAGCAAGCCACTGTCCCCCTTAGTCTCAGATTTCTTCAGCCGCTAAAGAAAAGGTAAAGCTCCCCTTTAATCACAGCGCCCACAGCAGGGACACAAAACCAAATATCCAAACACACAGGCTTTCCCTGAGGCTGCACAGGTGGGAGCAGGCAGGATTTGACCCTTGTCTCTGTAAATACTGAAGGATAAACTCAGCTGCAGCTGTCAGCATCATCAGGAGACTTTTTCTCACCAGAGCTGGTGGAACTAATTGTAAAGAACCATCTTAAGTGCGTGGGAGGCTGGAGGTAATTTTAGTGATGGTGAAAGGTGCCAAGCTTATCAGACATAGAAGGTGTTGCTTTAGATTTTCCTTGTGTAGTGCTTTCTACCTACACTAACTCAAAGTGAAACACCCTTGCTGGTTTGACTGTGGAGTTTTGATTTAATAATCATTAGCATGCTTGTTTTGCAGCACTAATGACTAGGCAAAGTTTTCTCTTCACGGAACGGGTACTGTATAGGCAGGAGGATTAACAGCCTCATTTTGCTGGTGTCTGCCTATTCTGCTGTGGAGTCAGTACTTCCATGTATGCGAAATTATTCAATATATCTTTGGTACCGCAACTAAGCAAATTAACAAGCCTTCTTATGCATCAAACCAGGGAAGCCATTAATTTGTTATTGGAGAGCACTGCACAAACACACTCAACTCTGAACAGTCCTGTGCCATAATTCCTCGGATACAAATACACATTTTTAGTATTTGTGGACTCTGGAAATGCTTAGGAAAAAATGCATATTGTGTTATCTTACTAAGCAGAGACACGAGAGTTATTTAAAACCCTATTTATTTCTTGGCTTGCCCCACAATATTTTAACAGTTGTAGTGAAATCCTAAAACAAATACATGAAATGCAGTATATTTTTATTTTCTTGGACTCTGTGGACTTTATTTAAGGGCAGAAGGAGAATATATTGTTATTGTGCTCTGTAGCTTCCACTGGTCAAACAACAGCAGCCAGCCGTTGGCTCTGTTTGGGATTGTCAGTCAAAACTTTTCTTGTGTGAAATATAAGACACTTCAGAGCTACTGGTTTCATCAGTCATAGCAGACAACATTAATGGTCATTTGCAGTAAAGGTGTGCCCAGGACAAAACCTTCAGTCCGACACCCTTGACTTATGAGAGAGCTTGAACGGTAATACAACATTTCCAGCTGAGCTTTAGTGTCTACAGTGGAACGGAATGGATCCATTGTGAGCCTGATCTGTCTTCACACTGCCGGAGAATTAGGCTCACTGTTCACCAAGTCACGAGGCTCAGGCTCATATTCATATTTGAATATCTGCTCTGAGGATTACACTGCCTACCAAGGAGTAACTAGCAGATCCAGGCCCTCCTGCCCTCCCCGGGGGCAGATGGTCCTCTGGACTCCAGCACTTTGTTCCCGGAGCTGCCTAATCCCATCCGTGCTTCCAACTTCCACCAGCACAGACTTCCTCAACAGTCATTTTATAGAGGCTTTGCTCTGCCTTATTCTCACCTGATGATGAAAGAGACCTGGAAAAGCACAGCTCTCCTTAAGAAAATACTGCAGAACGCCTCCCTGCCCAAAATCCCAATCTATTATCTCAAGTTATCTCCTTTTTCTCCTGCAGTCCAGAGAACAGTGACCCCTGAGGCTGATAGGACCATTTTTCTTCGTCCTCTTGACATCTGTCTCTCCGGCCAAAACTTTTCTGTCAAAAGCAACGTGAACACAGATTTTGGTCTCCCCTTGTCCCTCCTACCTGCCTGCTCCCACCTCTCCCTGGCACTGCAATGATGTCCCATCTGACCCTGTTAACATCTGTAATCAAGTGGGCTGAATATGAAAAGGAGCTGCAACTCCACTTTGTGACCAGCAGCTTCCATTATGTATGTCACCACCCAAATCAGAGACCTGTGTAAAAGGATTAGGTTCCTTAGCATTATTGGGAGTTCATGAAGCTGAGAGAACAAGCGGTAGAAGAACATAACAATGTATGAACCTGAGAAAAGTCCTCACAAATAGGCTTGAGTGAGCCTGAAAGAGGATTTAAATCTGAGAAAATGCTGCTGCTTAAGATCTACCCTATACTAATGGAAAACGAGGCTTTGATTATAAATAAACAGGACTGTACCACAGACACACCTGATTTCATCACCAGTTTCTCATCAGACTGTGGAATAACCCACAGCGCTAAACTTGACTGTTCATGTCAACCAGAAGAGTTCAACAAGTTTAAAATACGGATAACTGTGCAAATAGTAAATATCCTAAGCAGTAACCTGAATTCAGGCAGCTTTCAGGTTAGTTTAAAAGACAAGTAACTACTTCACTCAGCCCGTTTTTGGATCCAAGTGGAGCTGGCAGAAGAGAAAAAAACCTCAGCTCTGGAAGCCAAGGGCAAAGAAACAATGCGGGGAACAAAATGAAAGTTACCTTGCGAATGGCAAGTTTCGGCTTGCATCTAACTGCAGCAATAAGAAAGCAAAGTGATTCACTCTGGCAAAGTTTTCCAGCTTGAGGAGCTTGAAATAATACGACCGCCCACCACAACCGCTGCCTATGAGTGAGCTCGGGGCGGGGGGCCGGGGGCAGCCCGAGTGTATCGAGGTGACACAGAGAAGGTCGAAATGGGAAGTTCATTTTCAGCAAAGTAGAGATAAACGGCAGTATGCTGTGGAGGAGGGAAGAGAGGTGGTAGCAATGGTATTGCAGTCTTGTAAAAATAAAATCAAGTAATGATGATTTGTTCTGCGAAAGAAAAACCGTTCTGCTCTTTCACAGTGGCTGGGAGATGGACGTTCGTGCGTGCCATGTAGCTCCGCGCCTTGGAGGAATTGCCAGGTCACGGTGTAAAGTCTTTGTTTTGTGAATTGTTGAGAGAAGGTATATTTTAGAGATGGGTAAGAAGGGTTGAGGGACTTACCTGTGGCAGGGTAGTCACAGAGTGAAAAAAAAACTAACAAAGAACAATATTGATTTACTACCTGAGTGCAGTTAATATTTATCTAGATGTTCAACTGGATATCAAATTGCAGCTTATAAAAAGGTGGCAATCACAGCAAGATTTTTCAACTAAACTGTTAACAGTTTTCAAGTACAGACATGCTGATACAACTTAAAAGGAAAGCTACAAAATAGCAGGTCTCATTATTGTCACTTAAATAAAACCTCCAAGACAGTTAATTGTGTGTATGTAGTTTTAACTTTGTCAAAATATATGTAATAGGCAATAAATTTAATTTTTTCAACCTATATTTAGGTCGGCATGCTAAACATTTTTTTTTTTATTATTCCCAAATTACTTATCACCAAAATTGTACTTTGTCCCCAGGCAGTTTCCTCATTTCTTTCTATTCTGTAATTCAATGACCACAAAATTATGTGAATTTAACTACAGAAAGATTAATTTTAGGTTGTAACTGTTTCATCTTGCTTGGGCGTTTCTCTTTGCGGACCATCTGTGTTTGATAGTGTGATACCCACTGTTCATTCACCTTTTTTAAGGGTAACTTATGTTTACTGGTTTCAGTCTTTTTCAGTATGTAGACCCCTAAAAAAGTATCAATGGGTCTTTTGACCATTCCATAAAAATTTGAATCCTATTGACAATAAGTGACTTTTTATTACTTGCTACTCCTTAGCGGTAGTACCTCAGAGGTCCATGGACCACAAACTTAAAGCTACTGAAAGCCTCCATAACTTGCACAGACTTACTCCACCAGGCAAATGAGCCAGTCAGGCAAATAAGCCTGACTTTAACCTTTCTTGTACTAAAGAACAACATTAAAGCTGTGGGCAACGTACAACTGCATGTATATACTGCATGGGACACTTGTGAAATGCATAGGCTATGTGAAATATGAGCTAATAAACACAGTATATAGGCTCTTGTATAATGGAGGTATGAAAAAACACCAAGGTCTACCGCTGTATCCAAAACTCAGATTTCTAGCTCCTTCCTTCCGATACATCTTAGAAAGAACTGGCTATGTTTGGGCCTAATAGTTCAGTGAGAACCATTTCAGAGCTTAGGTGTAACGAAACTTGACTGCAGCATGGTAGGAGAAGCTCATGGAAGTGAGTCCTCCTCCTTCCACAACCTGCCTAAGCCTCCAGCCCTGAGCAAGGGTTTTCCTCAAGGGTTGCTCATGCCCGAGGAAGAGGGAGCTCAGAACAAGCCGCACCCACAGATATCGAGGGAGCCGCCTCATCTCATAAAAAGGGGTTGAAAAAACTCGTATGTTGGAAGACCCTGGTCACTAGCATGGAAGATTTTCTTCTCTAACGATATTCCTCTCTCATTTGTTTTTAGAAGTTTAGGCAGCTCTCCACTGGTACAGCTGCTGCCAGAGGAGCCATAATTTCTTAACAGCCTCCACCAATGGGCTGCCTGTTAACAAAACAGAAGATGAGAAAATGTAGTTGTCGAGCAGGCAGATGTAACCTGAGGCCAAGGAGGCAGCCGCTCGTAGCACCTTCTCTAACGCGGCCCCAGAGGAAACCTGGAACCGGCGTGCCCAGGAGCAGGTGGGATGTGACCCTCCCTTCTGAAACCACCAAGTTTCTGTCCACCCACTTAGACATCTAAAGACTCGACCAAGCTTCAGCTGTGCACCAAGGCCAGCCAAGGCAGAAAAGCAAACCCGGGGGATTTCACGTGTCCCATTCACTTCTGAAGAGGGGGCCCAACAGTAATACGATGAGAAGACAAGCCATCAGCTATTCAAGATGATCAAGAGCAGTGACATTTCCATGTTTTCAGAGCTCTCTAACAGACACAGCTAATTAAGTCTTGCATCATCACTGCAGTTAAACACAAGTAAGTATTCATCTCCCCTTTTGACAGAGGAGGAAGCTGAAGTCTGGGGGGTATTTAGGGCCGTGGAGTGAGTCGCTGGCAGAGCCAGAGCTACTGTTTAAGAGCTGTAAGCTCCAAGATCACTGCCTTCTCATTTATGTTATTAGACGGAAGAATGCCTCCTTCTCAGTATGAATTAAAGGGAAGACAGAGAATATTATTCCATTATCAGTAGGAACAGGATATCCTTTTCCACAATGGTATACCAGCCACCAAAGCGTTGTGACTAATTTGCAGTACACGGAATAGCTCTAATTTGGGGGGACTACCGAGGTAGGAAAAATGAGAAGAGGTGACAGGGAGGCCCTGGCTCTTGTGGGCATGGCTGGCACACAAGACAGAGGCTTCATAAAGTGCCCTGCTCTCCTCCCAGCCCTTACCTCGGCTGCCTCCCGCTCTGCAGACCTTAGTGCCTATGGGATCTGATCAAGCTGAGCAGCCCCGCTGCACTGGGAGCCTTCCAAACCCCGGGGAAACAGCTCCTACCCCAGTAAGTCTTACAAGAAGGCACAACAGGTGGATGAAAAAGAGAACTGTAGAAATAAGTTATCAGTGTAATCAGCTTCTCTCAGGCCTTTTTTTAAACTTAAGAACAATTAACCCATTTCCAAATATAATATCCACACGCAATTTCATTCAAATTTATCAAATTTATGTCATAATTAGGATTCAGAATAATCTAATGTACATATAATTATCTATGGACAAAGAAGTAGGCATGTGCTTGGGCGTCTGAAGGCAACGACTTCTTAAAGCTAGTGTTGCCTAAACTAACCTGCCTCAACTTGTAATAGCGCTTTTTCCAAGGCATAGCAGTGGGCCGGTTTGCTGGGCGTAGCAAAACTGGAGAGTGCAAGTCAGAGATTGGCGTGGCGCGAGTATCACTTTTATATCACTCTAATCTCCAGGTTATTTTCTGAATCGCCTTTTCCCTTTGTGCTCTGGGAATGTCTCGCAGTGCTATAAACCCAAAAGGTGCTCGGGAGCAGCATCCTGGGAGGGAGTCTCCCCTGAGCGGGTCTGAGTAGCTCTACTCCCTTTCCACAACTCGGTCAGGAGCAGCTGGTAGCAAAGGATCAACAGTACCTGAGAGCCAAATTCCTACAGGTCGTCCTTCCCAGAGATGAGCTTTCCAGAACCAAATAAATCAGCTTTGTCGAAAAATAAATCAGCAATACTGTATTAAAGGAAGTGGTTTAATATACGAGTTGAGTGATATCGCTGCAGATGAATTCTGCCCTCTTTATCCTTTTTTGCCTGGGGAAATAAACAGTACACAAGAAATTCTGAAAATGCAGTCGTCATGCTTATTAGCAAGTGATAACATAAGTTCATGTTTTTACTTTAATAAGTAATATAAATTTATGGAACTACCATAAATAAATATTACAGATAAGTGCACATGCTTACAGTTATTCATGTTTCTGTATTTAGAACTCATATCTAAACTGAGCATCTTTCTCATCAGCTGAATTTCACCAATGGCTGTGATCTGGTATGCTTTCTTCACTGAAAATGTGCAAATGTTATTCGTTCTAGACTGGCTAATTCAAAACTAACTCGGGGTGCAATTCTGTTCCCAGCAGCACGATCTCAAAATCTGTATTGCAATCAGAATACTTGTTTACCAGGTTAATACCAGGAACCTGCAAGCAGAGTGTGGCCCAAGCTACAAGATAACACATAATACCAACTAAACTCAAATGCAATAAGCGACAAAATAATATTTCATGTTCAAAAAGTGCCTCCGACTACCCAGTTTTATTCATTATTCTATTGCATGTGTCCTTTCTGTTAACGTTTAAATAGCACTTTTATGCTGGATGCTCGTTGTCCTCCAATCCACACATTTTGCTCATTCCTCATTTTTTAACTCATAAACAATTTGGAAATATACTGTTGTAACAAGCAAGACTAAGCCAATACATATGTATAAGAACATAAAACCAGCCATACTGTATCAAGAACTTACATCCATCTAAGCTCACTATCGTAACTCCAGAACTAGTAGCAGATGTTTTTGGGAAAGACTACAGAAGAGAGCGTATTTTTAGTGTGAATCTCCACATGGTATTTCTTCCCAGCTTCCAGCACCACATTAAATATTTATCTGACTGATGTGATATTACATATTTCCATGTTTCCACATCTCCCAGCGCTAGAGTATAAAAGGGGCCTTCTAGTAAAGAGTAAAACCTTCAGGCTGTTCTGAATTAGCCCATCCGCGGTCGTTCTCGTCACCAAATTCTGCATTGTTCAACTCATTTTCTTTTGTCCGTCAAAGCAATCTGATTAAGAGTCTGGATTAGTGTTCATAAAACACTGGGGATACTGTAGAAAAAATATCCTTGGGGCATAGTCACAGTTACTCTATTATTTATACATGCAAACCTCACAGCTAACACTGCACATAGACATCTCGTACCCAGTATCAGCCTGGTGACCTTCTGCTCCAGGAGCCAGGAGGTGAAATCCTTGGCTGTTTTTTCGTTCAATCCTTTGACAGAGTTTGTGTTTACGTCTCAGAGGCCTAAAGTTTAGCCTGTGGCGATAAAGCTTGTCTCTCATTCAAGAAAATACTGTCAATCTCATCGAGGTAAACAAATGCAGGAATTGGCCCAGTTTATAACCACGTGTTTGCTTGCGACGGCACATTTCTAGGAACGCACTGGCTTACTGCAGATCACAGTCATTAAAAGAGCGACAGCGAAGTGGGATGGCGATTCAGACTTTCCAAGCCTCTTGGTTTTCTTTGTCGCAGCAATGTTGTCAGCTAACACCCAGCAGCAAGGCACGACCACCCGAAGCGCTGACAGGCTCACTGCCACCCGATGCTGTGACAAATGCTCAGCGTTACCGGAATAGCTGCCCTGGAGCCGGGCTCAGCTCCTGGGGCAAGGGGGACGCTCTGCACCCCCCGCGGCTCCAGCTAGCACCTGGCTGCTGAGCTCCTCTTCGTCCCCCCGGCCATTACCTCTTCGTGGAGCCCGAGTCTCTCTGGCTCTAGCTGGTGCCGCTGCCCCCCCCGATTTTATCTGGAAGCCTTCATGGTGGGCAATGCAGCTGTGAGCTCTTGCCCGCCCACCCAGAGCCACTCTTACCCTTCATGCCACCTCCCCTGGAGAGGTTTCCCCCAGGACCCCGCAATGCTCCCGCCGCGTCCCCTCCTCAGGGTGGGGTGAAGGGACATCTCTGGCTCCTCTGCAGGGCTGAGGAAGCCCAGACAGGGTCCTGGTGGGGCTGGAGCCTTGCTGGAGCGGATCCTGCCCTCGGCCCATCTGCTTTCCTGAGCCATTGCAGAGGAATATATCTCCAGCAAGAAGCTGAAGGGCTTAAAATCTAGTGAATCTAACATAAAAAAATTCCAAGGACCGTATCTTCTGCTAAGTCTCCTTGTCAAATTTGTTGTCTTGTAACATTTTTGTTTGTATTTTTATCATGATATTTCTTCCTATTACTCTGTGAAAAAGTCTGACAACAAGGAGCTCTTTAAACCTTGGAGACTTACTACAAACTTTACCTTTTCAATATCATCTGGCTGTTTTGGAACTTAAAATACAAATTTTGCTGTGATTGGATATGATTTTGAGGAACTGCCTTCCTATTCCGCGAAAAAGATACTGAAGTTTTCTCACTAACCAAAGAAATGAAAGCATGAAATGAAGCAGAGCTCCTGTCTCCTGAGCTGGTTCTATCTAAACTTTTATAAAGTTATGCACACATTATAAAGCCTCTGATAGACCCTTGCCTAATATAACTGATGACTTGTGTATAGAAGTTTTAAAACCAGACTGAAACTAAACTGCTTCTGAATCTAATGGCAAATTCTGCCTCTGTGGGGATTTGTTTCTAAAGGAGGATGCCATGCGTACACCTTTCTTGTTACAGACGGTTGCGTGGTTTGTTTAGCTGGCTGGGTTTTCTCTCTGTTTCTCATGTGTCATTGGCTTCTCTACTGCCCATTTTCCATGTCAGAAAACAGGCTTTCTTAAAAAGGGTTTCACCTTTGCGAGTTTTTAATATCAGGAAAACATTTCCATCATACTTTTAATATCCCAGCTCACCCTGAGTACTTCTAAAAGATTATTTTCCCCCCATCCTATACAGTAAGACTTAATTTCTCCTCCGCTGCTCTTGTCAGCCTTACTGTGCTGTTTGCTGTAAATTGTACTCTGATGGATTTCTAAGGTGAGCAGTGCAAGAAACACAAAAATATTCCTTCATCCCTACGTTTTCTGTGCTCCTCCTTTTTACTATCACTTTTCTTATTTTTCCTGTAAAGTCACGTGTTTTGCCTCCTGTTTTTGCTACGCAGCCGCGTACTTCCAGAATGGACCAAGACAGCCCAGCTGCGCAGCAGAAAGCTTCTGCTGGCACAAGATCAAATGCATGGCACGGTCCTTAGGGGTGAAGAGAGACAATCTTTTGCTCTTCTTCCAGCGGAAGACTCCTTTGAATTGGGCAGGATGGTGTCTTAATGATATTCCTGTGTACTTCGGACCAGTAGCAACAGCTGACACTGGAAGGAATCTGGAGCGGACTAACAAGCTCCAGCACTATTCGTTCAAGAGCTACAACAATAGCTTTGGTGGATGGTGTGTCAGCCCGGGTAACTGAGGCTGGGACCGAGCGCCCAGCCGCTGCCGGGGTGGGGGGTTTGCCAAAGCTGCTTTCTGCCACCCGGCTCCCCTCTGCCCAGAGCCGGCTCTCCAGCACCGTAGGCACAGGAGATGGGGTGGCAGGGGAAGGTGTTGCCTAAGGCACTCAGCTAGGGAGGGTTTGGGGTGGCAAGCATTCTCAGCTGCATCTTTTCTGCTAAACACAGAGTGCCTGATCATCACTGACCAAAAAAATTTCTCAGGAACTCCTTAGAAAAATCCCAGCTTTTTGTTAATGCTGTGAAGGTTTAAAGAAACCTGACTGAAGCAGAGCATAGGCAGTACAGCAGTCTTCATTCAGGACAAAAATATGAAGTTGCCAAGTTCCTTTTAGGAACAAACTAGCCAAAATGAGAAAAACTGCTACCTTGGGCAGGTGTTGCACTGGTTGGAAATTTAACGATGCAGGTGGTGGTGAGGAAGGCTGTAGGAGGGAGATGAGGGTTATGGCTTTGTGGAGATGTTATGGGAAAAGCAAAAAAGGCAGCAGAAAAGCCACAATGAAACGAGATAAATGCTCTTATCTTAGCACAGAAAGAAGGCAACAAAAGTCCATATTGACCAGAGGGCTGGGAGGAGGAGTAGCGAGGCTGTGAAAAGGAACCACCTCCTGTTGTTTCATTCCCAGTATCTTCCAGAGAACAAAATTTTAGATATTATTTCCATAAATAAAAAATAGTATCTCAAATATATGTAGCTTGTATTACCTTCATTTCCAATAAAAGAAAAAACTAAGAACCTGAATGTTGACTATGCACTGAATGGGCTGCTAAATGAACTAGGCACACCTCTCCCCCCGCAAATAAAAAAACAATATTCTATATAGCAGGAAAAGCATCACCAATAAATACAATCTGGAACAAAATTCTTGATTAATTCACATAAGTTTAGACAGGTATGCAGCCAGACTGCGAGCACAGCAACGTTAGTGTAAATCTGGAGAACTCCACTAGAGCTGACAGATTTCTCAGCTTCACATATATAACAACTTAGTGGTTACTGATTGTTGGGTTTGTGGGGGGGTTTCCCCACAAAGCAGCAGCACAGAGAAATTAATCCCACAGGCCCTTCTTCTAGGTGAGCAACTGTTGGGTAAAAGCCACTTTTCAAAAAACTTGCATTATTGTCCGAGTGCTGCACTATTCTTCTTCCATAGCCAGCTACTGCAGCTGCCTGACCCTCCCTCCTGTCCATCCTTGTCCACTGATGAAATCCTCTCTCCATCCACCCCACCCCCTTACACATCACCGCCAGATAACATATTTACATTTATCATATAAAAAACACCAGTGACACAGACAAACATTTTCACTTCTAAGATTTGATTCTTTCACTTAGCTCAATTGAGCAATAATTTGTAGTCTTGTGGTTTAAACTTTTATTTCCTTCCATTAACTTGAACTCATTTCAACTCCAATCCAAAGCGTCTATATTTCCTTCTCTAATATCTCTTTTGTTCTGATGTTTGTTTACCATAAAGAATCATTAAGTCATTTCTACAGCGCCTTGGGACAGCCTATTGAGTGTATATACTACGTTAGATCTAACTGGTAGCTATATAGTGATAAATTTGTAAGCAGCAAGTCCAATAACTTCACAAGTAGGTAATGTATTTTGGTTTTCCTAATTATTTACAAATGAATCTGCCTGAAAATTCCCAAAAGACACTAAAATACGTAATTAGAAATTATATGGTTTATGTGCGCTGCTTTAGGTTTTTCCCCTTCAAAGTTACTTCACCAACGCTTGCAGATTAGGATGAAAGTGCTGCACTGGGGAGTTAGGGATTACCCACCGGTAAAAATCACAAGAGTCTGCTCCCAGGACACGGTTACTGGAATCAAATCAATCAGATACAGTAAGCATAAATTTTGTTCGTTTGGTCATTTGGTTTTTTTTTAACACATCTGTGTAAGCTCGCAGTTTTGTAATGAGCTGCCCAGCTCTCAGGAAACACTTGCTCTGAAGGACAAGATCTTCAAATGCAGTTGGGGAGCTTACTAGTTTATGAAAAATTCTGAGTAGATATGTCCAGAGAGCATATTTTCTTGAAACAAAATAATTAAATGCCAAGTAATTACTGTGCTGCATAATCACTCCCGTGCTTTGCCTTCACTGCAAAGAACTCATGCTTTCCTATCAAGATATCACTCCTGTTATAAAATACTAATGCGGATCCAAGGTGACCAGTTCCAGGTGATCCCAGCTACACTAAGCATCTCTGTTAGGTTCTGCCCTGAGATAGCTATCTCAATATGAAGACACATCTCCTCTGCAAGACATAGCTGAAGGAAGGGTGGAGGTACCTCTGGTGCTCAGCGCTGCTGATAAGCCAGCCTCACGTCACCATTACATGCAAGAATACTCAGTACTGGTCCCCATATATCTCAGCAAAACCCTTTTTATTAACCCTGGAGAACAATGCACTATTGCGTTAAAACAGGGAGGCAAAACCTATAGCCATTTGCCATTAAGACAATTTTCTCTGAGTGTAGGTGGATACAAATATTCTCCTAAAGGAAGCGTTGCAGACGCGTATGGACTCCATGAAACAAATCTTCTGCATGAAACTTGTTTTTCACTGCCGCTCCCTCGCCAATAAATTTTACAGGGACCTAGGCAAGCACCAGCTGCTCCCTTCATCTGTGTTACGAACATACTCTCCAGTGGTGAATAAGCACCGTCGTCGTCTTGCGTTCCAGAAACAGACCCCGCGGAACAATGCTGGTGAGCACGCCAACAGCAGGAAAGTTGCTCCAGGGCCTTGCCAGCCCGAGTTCGACCGCTGCTTGCTGCTTTGACAGGCCGGCTGCTACTCAGAGAGCAGTGCAGGACCTCTCTCAAAGTTTAAAAAAAACAACAAAGAACTTTTAAATGCCCCTGTAGACCTAGGCGAGATGCTAAAGCAAACTTGCCGACGGGTTTCTCACACGATACTTATGTCTTGATTGTTAAATAAAGAGTCGTGCTGGCTTGCCATTAAAAAAAAGGTAGACATTTTTTGATCTATCAAAAGAGATTTCCTGCCTTTAGTGATCGCGATCCTGTGAGCTGTGTCAAAAGACCTGGTGGAGTAAGGAGATCTATACTGCCACTGTCTCCTCCGGACTCTCCAGTCTCTGCTCGCTAGCTCCGGCCATCATTTTACCGTGAATTCAGTCAACAGTGGACACGTGAAGTGGAGCATAACGGTTCACCAAGATGGATGAGCAGGTCAGTTATTTAGTGTTTCCGTCCTGGAAGACTTCGCTCAGCCTGAAATACCCCTTTGCTTTGGCAGTCCATCTCAAATCTCTGTAAGGTCTGACTAGGTGAGAACCACGCGTCCACCTCTTTAGTAATCAACAACTCAGAGAAAAGAAAATGTCAATAATGTGGTACAATATGTAAGTACTGATTTTAAATATATATGTATGTTATTAAATACAGGATTAAAAAAAAGCGCAGTGCCCAAATCGCTAGTCAACTATTGGAAAACTTAATCCATAAATATTTTTAAGCATTAACATCTTGTGCTATTATTAATGAGACTATTAATTGTCAATGTTATTAATGTTAACATCTCACTACTACAGCACTAAAAGACAATTCTGAATCTTAAGATACTTGTAGCGTGCGTCTGGATTCTTTAGCTTTTGCATTTTATTTTGCTTAAAAATTAAAAGGGATTCACTTTTGAATACGGTCCACTCTTATAAAGCCAGTTTCACTATCTCACTTGAGCAGCAGTAGTGTCCAAGCTGCAAGTTTAAACTTAAAAGCATTTTTGCTAAAGCTTCACAAGAAAATATCACAGAAACATTTTTCCTATGCAGCCAGAGAAATCCATCCCCAGTATAAACCCATTGGCTTTATTAGCAAAATATATGGAAGGAAATACAGATTATCATGGGTAACTTACAAGAACCAGACTAAGAAAACAGCATCGCGCCCTACAATGCAGCATCAGACTTTCTCCCTCTCAAGCCTGTAATTCCTTATCTTGTATGTACTTAATATTCCCTCCTTCCAACTTGCTATTTTCTGGAAATGGCAAACTAGAGCGTTTGATTGCTACTCTTGCTACATGCTTTAAAAAGACATAAGGATTGAATCTAGGTGGGCAGTTTGCTTTAACAAGTTTTTTGTAACAGTACACATATTTCTTACTGCTATACAACGATTTAACCATTTACTTGAGCTGCTATGGCTTTCTTTTGTGACAGAAGACATACTTTTACCAGCAATACGCATCCTCTATTAATACATTTTACTTAAGGGCATTTAAAGACCCCTTTGAAAGGAGATGCATGCCACATATTTAATACAGTGACTTCCCGTGCACAATGATTATTATTGCAAACTGCTTCCCTCTGTCCTGGTCCCGCTGAGGCGGAGATGAGTGGGTCCTGCTCTGTGGCAGGGATGCTCGCTCTGAGGCATTCACAGGGCAGAGATGCAGCAACACGGGGTAGGACAAGTCAGCCAGGGCTGGGCTGCAATTTTTGACAGGGCTCTGAATGCGGACAGGGTTAGAGCTTTGTAAAGAAGTGCTGGGAGACAGCGTTTTAGAAGAGCAAAAACATCTCCATAAAAGCGAGAGAACCATGAAGGCAGAAAATTTTGTCGATAGGGTGAGAGCTAGGGCTGACAGAAAGCTCAGGGGAGGATAAGGAGGAATTAGGCAGAGCTCCCACCATTAGACACAATGGCTTAAAACCACTGTAACAACTTCCCTGTCTGCAGTGAACACAGTTTTTTTCCTTCTAATCCTTCAGGCTCCTCGTCAGATGTGGTGACAGCTGCTCATGCTATGACGCAGGGTCAAAAGAATTTTAAATATGACTTTTTTTAACTCTGAAAAAAGCCTCCATTCTTGAAGTAGCTTTCCTTTCTGGCCGCCTTAAACGGTTGGTGCTGCACAGTTTGCACAGCTGTGAAGGTCTCAATCTTAGACAGGTTTTAGACAGCTACCAACTCCGAGTAGGTAGATATGGAGGAAGCAATGAATTCTGAGGAAAACAATGAGAAACTTTGGTTTCTACTTTTAATGTATTCTTACACTGGTACTTTGGCTTAAATATCACTAAAGCCGATAGGCATAAATGCTACCTTCATGTCAGAGCATGAGAAATATAAGAAATAATTAGGCTTGTTCTCTAGCAAACATCACACACAGCAAGAAGACTCCCATTAACAAGACACTTCTGTTGGTCACATCTTGTCTCAAACTGGCAGCCACACGGAAAAGAATTACAGCCTGTTAGGGAAGAAAGTCATCCTTGACAAATCTTTCTCCAGAATTCAATCTCATAGCTTTCAAGCAAACCCTCAGTCTTTCAAACTTTCAAAAAAAGAAGTGGAGCACTGAATACAGCCAGATCTTGCCAGAATCAGAAACGCAAAAGCTACCAACCTGCCCCCAGAAGGTCTACAAGAAACGTTCTTAATTCCTCAACCACCAAAGTTTACATCTAGATATCCAGTATGTGATACATGTTATGCAGCATACCAGAGGTCCTTGTAGAGTATACGTGGGTGAAACCTGCCAACCACTGTGTACTAGAATGAACTCACAAGAATTATAAATAAAAAAGCACAGTTACCATTTAACGTTGCAAAACAGTAATTCCCTCTCACATCTCAGTCCCAGACCTCAAGGAAGATTTACAAAATATTTTGGTTTAAATATTATTATTATCATTATACTATTTAGTATTAAATAGTATAGAATAAATAAGAGACATTGGTTTTATGCTCATTACAATTCTCTCAACATCTCATCTCCGCTGACTTGTCCCTGTTCTGCAAATGCTTTCTCTCCGTCTCAATCTGTCACCTCTGCTGCTACTTAAAGCTCTCTGGTAACACTTCTTCTCCGGCAAATGGGCTAATTAATTAACATAATTGCAGATTACTTTTTCTTTTGTTTGGTTACTTGAAAATGGCCTGCAGAACTTCACTTGCTTTACAGTACAGTCCCATTCTGAGAGACCAGTCAGTTCAGGGACGGGGCGAGGAATGAGTACCTCTGGAAGGGTGAAACAGGCCTAGTTCTCTTTTGCTGCTGGGACAAATGTTTCAGCAGCCCAAGAGTAATGGTGTCCAATGATATTTGTGTCAGACTTACTGAAATGCTTGCATACTGGAAAGCCTGACCTCATTTTACATCAGTTGGTCTAATAACACATATTACCTGCCCTTACAAACCTTCCTTCTTTTACAAACTTAACTATCAGAGCCACACGACAACTGCTATAAAGAAGCGAAAGAGCAAAGCAGTACCTTGCACAGGCACCAGAAAATAAATAGTGGGCTTCATCAGGGGAGGGTGTCGGGGGGAAAGGAACAGGAACCCCCAGATGACCTGCTGCCTACTGATACTTTTGCTCCTACCTTGTTTGGGGAAACAAGCTGATGTACATTTTGAAATATTTGACCCCCCACACACTCAATTACCTAGTGGAAGTCATACAAAAGACCCCAACTGTTAGGTAGCGTGTACTATATTACACTGAGATGTATAAAAGACAGCCATGAAACAGCCAGCCTATTAAGATGACCCAGTCCCTTCCCCAAAGTACTGACAGCCTTGGAGATGAACTCTGGAAGCTCTCATACTTCAGCTTCTGCCCGTATTTCTGCTGCTGTGCCACGTCATGAAGGCCAGATCGAACCTGAATTCATCTGAATGTGGCCCATCTCTTCGGTACCCATAGTGCTCCTTTTCAAAGTCTCTGTGGTCATCTTAAGTTTCCTGACAACCACCTATGCTTCGACCTGTGACACACACTGAAAGACTGTATTTTGTATAACAAGCAATGGAAAAAGACATAGGTTAGGGGTTTCTTTGACCACCACCACCTCTTTTGAAATGGAAAGCTAAAGACACTCTCCAGAGCACCACCATGTCCTGAGCAGGGTGATGGCTGGAATTCCTGTAGCAGTTCTATTTTGAAGACATGGCTGATGGGAATGCCTCCGCTGCTGCCAGCACAGGCTGCTGCTGCCTAGGTCAGGCACAAGACCCAAGAATATGCTAAATAATATTTCAGAAGAGCAGAACTTAAAAAAACACTTGCTTTCGATGATTTTCTGCTCCCAAGCATGGAAGACGTTATCTTATTTGACTTGCTTCACTCGCATTTGTTCTCATGAAATATTTCATCAGGATCAGGTCCCTGCTATGTAATGGGCCCTACAGATACACACGATGCACTGTCCCTGTTGCACAAAGCTGACGCTTTAAGATAAAAGGGATTTGAGGAGAGTGACGGAGTACTTAAACCAAATAAGCATTACTCTTTTTCCTCATACAAATCATAAATAGTAGTTTTTTTCATTTGTCCTACATTGTTATTACTCGTCGTTTCCATACAAAAACACATATTTTGGGGAGAGGGTTTTCATCTGGCCGATGAACTGGGGGAGGGATCTTTGCATACAGAGGCAAATATGAAACAAACATGTGTATGTATGTGTGTATATATATATACATGCACACATCTCTGTAACTGAATTAAAAAAAAAAGGCAAGTGGGTGGAAAATGAAAGTATCACTGGTAAAGCGAAGGTTATAGGTTAAGACAGGAGAAGATAACAGAGAGGAGCCAAACTCCAAAGGGCGTTCAAGGTGAGAACAAGAAGCTTAAACTTTGTATGCTGAAATGAGAGAGAGATGTCAGGAAGGAACATGCCCAAAGTGACAGGCAAGGAAATACGCTGTGGAAACCATGCACCGTGCAGACTGCGCAAGGGCTCCGTTCAGCTGATGGAGGCTTGAAGGTGAAGTTCAGTGGCAGAGTTCTAGCTGGGCTCATAATCCTCAGTGCTGAAAACATTCATCCAGTTTCCCACATTCTTATTTCTTGCTGCTGCCTCTTGCTTTGCCTTGGCTCTGGTGCTTGTTGGATCCCACCATCAGAATGCTCAAGTCATTAAAAAGGCAGAAAACTAATCCAGCAACAAGAAACGGCGAGTTTTCTGCCAGGGTGAACCCAGGGTCTGGCAGGCGGCAGGACAGGGCAAGGGAGGAGAAGGAAATAGGGTGGGAGCAGGCAGGAGAACAACTTTCCCATTTTGGCGCTGAACAGATGTAAGACTAGCTTTACAGTCATACGTAACTCCATCTCGAGGGGAGGAAGGTTACAGGGATTAAGACAGGATGCTCAGATAGGGATTTTGATAGTTTAGGCACAAAGAAGAGGAGGAAACTTGTAAATATTAATACAATTAATTAATGCATGATTGGTGTACACCTTCAAGAGGGACAGAAGACTTAAAGATCACTCCTAACTTTTAGACTCCCATAACAAAGTTGACAGCAGTGATACCAACAGCAGCAACTCAGTTTCAACTCTCAAATTTCAGTAGTAGTAAGAGATTAAGAAAAGCAGCCAGAGGGAGAACTTGAGGTAACTGATAAAAAGATGATTAGTGAAAGCCACGAGTAGTGCAGGAAAAAGAAAGATGATCATGAGTCAGTCAGGAACTGGTACTTCTGCCTGCTTTTACATTGACTGTAACCTCAGCACCTGTCCTGGTTTCGGCTGGGATAGAGTTAATTGTCTTCCTAGCAGCTGGTACAGCGCTGTGTTTGGGGTTTAGTAGGAGAAGAATGTTGATAACACCCTGATGTTTTCAGTTGTTGCTCAGTCGTGTTTAGACTCAGTCAAG
>JAVKLA010000073.1:30312732-30368675 GCA_034782735.1 Sagittarius serpentarius
CCTGCCCAGCCAGCAAGAAGGCTGGAGGGGCACAGGAAAGGTGGGAGGGGAGACAGCCAGGACAGCTGACCCAAACTCGCCAAATGAGTATTCCATACCATGGGACGTCATGCCCAGTATATAAACTGGGGGAGTTGGCCCAGGGGGTTGGATCGCTGCTTGGGAACTAACTGGGCATCTGGCGGCAAGTGGTGAGCAATTGCATTGTGCATCACTTGTTTTGTGTATTCCCATCCTTTTATTATTATTGTCATCTTATTATTGTTATTATCATTATTATTTTCTTCCTTACTGTTCTGTTAAACTGTTCTTATCTCAACCCACGAGTTGGTGGGGTGTTTTTTCCCTGATTCTCTCCCCCATCTCACTGGGTGGGGGGGAAGTGAGTGAGGGGCTGCGTGGTGCTGAGTTGCTGGCTGGGGTTAAACCACAACAGCACCTCAGCTGGAAACCAGAGGAGGACTGGGTCATGAAACCACAATGGACAAGATTCCAACAATACGTCCATGGGTTGCAGTGTAAAAACACAGCTGTGGGTGCTTTTTTAAAATATGAACTTTGTATATATCAATCAAAGGTGTTCCTACATCTGTAGATAAACTGGAGCAACGGAGGTGAGCACCTGGATATTTGTTTACTACGTATCCTGAAACCTGAAAACACTAGTGTATATCAAAATTATTAACCATTTCACAGTTGATCATTCAGAACAGGTTGTGAAGAACTTGAACCCCATAAACCAGCCACAACCTGCAACATCACCTTTCTGGCATTTTTTCTGTTATTGCCAGATAACACTAAGTATGCAATACCGCGTAGATTTAAACAGAAGCCGCCACATACCAAGCTTAGCTTCGAGCTGCAGACTGTCCCCCCCAGCAGTCCAGGTTCCAAAACCAACAGCTTCCCTTAAGCTATACCCTGCGTACAGCAACCGGTACACCGCACCTTTTGGTTACCCATATACAGCAGTGCAGCAGACATGAAAAAAAAAATTACAATCTAGAGACAATATGATACAAGTTTTGTGAAAATAAATTATCTTGCTGACAACTGTGCTTACCTTCAAATTAATCACAAATCTTTAAATATGAATATTTTCAATAATCCTTTGCAAGGTATCAAGATCACCAGATCAGCTGAACTGCAAGCTTCAGGGTCTCTGCTGAGGAATTCCAGGTGATCTCATGCAGCGTGACTGCAGTGGGAGTGGGTGAATTATAGCCCCTTCTGCTTTCCATTTGTCTTTGATATAAGATCATTTTATGACTTCTGAGTCATCACTGAACCTGTATTCCCTAACTGCAGACAGGTTTTATGGTTTGTTTGTTTGTCTGACTATACCAAAGAGGTCTGATTTCCCACACAAGGGTTGCCCTGCTACACCTTATCTGCTGTAAGTTTTTCACGTTCATTTGCTGTAGTGCTTTCGGGGGCTGGTTTTGTGTTGTTTTGTTTTTTAGACACGGAGAACATCTTTGCTTGCATTTGAATACAGCTCATTTTCCCTTGCACAAAGTCAGACAACACTCACCACCTTTCTCAAAGAATGAAGTATCAGACTCTGCTAATCCAAACTGCCTCTGAAGAGTCAGTCCCAGACGCTGCCTGGTGCCAGACTTGCGCTGGTGAGGAAGGTGTTCCTCGCGAGTCGGTGAGCAGGATGCACTTCAGATAGAAATGCACTTGACTGCAAGATATGGATCAGAAAAGCCCAGTGTCCCTGGACCAGATGCATCACTTCAGCCTAGAGAAATACCCGGTATCTCAGTGATAATACTACTGAGATTTTAGGGGCCTGCTTAAGCAGGTTTGTGAGTTTTTTTAGGAATGCTCAGCTCATATTTTTTTTTTTTTTTAAAATTATTATTTGGACTTATCCTGTTGGCCTGTGCAGCAGGGTGAGAAAATAAGGCACAAAAGTAGTGGGTGGGTGGCGAGGAGGAATTAAAGCAAGGGTTCAGTGAGTCAAGCAATCTCATTTCTTGGACTTAAATACCTTTTTGTTATGTCAACTTGTCAGATGTAATTGTATGAAGAATAACAAAGTCTGTGAGAAAGTAAGAGCTCTGGAGGATACAGGCAGGTCTCACAAGGTGATCATGGCATCTCTGTTAAATCTCTGGGTATCAAGTCCCTGCTCCTCCCCATGTACCTCAAAGAGGGGAAACGAGTATGAAGTGGCATCTATAGCATACATGGCATCTACAACAGGTCTCACTGACTGCTACTTCTAAATCAGGAAAAACAGGAGTCCAAAAGTTATGAAGACAAATAGAAACTTTCTAGCATATTGATCCAAACTGCTAGTGCTAGAGGATCAGTTTGGAAAAAAGGGTTATTTTTTCACTTTTCTTCAAATATTTGGATTAAAAACCAATCTTTTCAGTAATACATTCAGCTGACTTAAAACTATGCCTCGTGTCTTTTTTTGACAGAAAACAGACAAGCCAGATCTTCTCAAAAGCTAAATTCAGGAATCTATAGATAATTGGCTCAGTACTTCCAAACTAAGCACTGTGCAAGCGCAAATAACACAAATGGGAGCTTTACACATGCAGACTTGGAGCTACAACCTGCATAACCTTCTCACCCTTGATCACTTGGGGGCTTTATATTCCTGCTGGGAGAACACTGGAGAAGCAGCACCACTGGAAGCAGCCCTTGGCTCTGGACAGCAGGGTCCTGTCGGCGCAGGCCAGTACTCCTGCGACACACGCCAGCGCAGCATTGCGGGGACTAGCCTCAATTTTCACCTTGGCTTTCTGCTGTCACATGGAAGGCATTTTACCCACCACATTTACTGCTAATTTTGGCATCTACTTCTGACCAGGCAGAAATTGTTCTCCAAGAGGAAAGGGAGAAATAAACATTTGCTTTCCAGGACAGAAGCTTGGTTTTGCAGATGTCTTCGCTTCTCCTTCCCTGACTTCCAGACTGACTAATACTTTACCTCTGCGGGTAAGTGTAGAGAAGTGCTAGCAGGTAATAACGTAACAGTTTAGCACACACACTTTTCTGAACCCTTCCTTACATAGGGGGTAATTTCTCAAGGTATCACTTATCACAGATATGTTATTACCAGCTGCCACCAAGGACACAGGCTTATTGCACTCTTTGAGGATAACTTTCAACTCATAACAAGTATATGTTTGGGTCTGCTTTTTGTGGTTTATTTCTTTCTGATTTGGATCGTACTTATGCTGCCTAAGCATTTATACAGCTCCTCGTTCTGCTAAAGCAATGCGTTACCATTGCAACAGTATGAGCACCATCATTCACATTAAAGAGGTATTTAAAACCCCTAAAAGCTTCGCTAAGCAAAGCCCTCTGCGTATACATGCCCATTGGAAAGATGGTGCCTTTTTCAAAGTGCCGCTTTCAAATGCCCGTACAATCTTCATTTTGTAAGGGTGACAGAATAAAGAAAACGTAGCTGTGCCATCACAACGAAAAGAGAAACGCGGGTAGAGCTGAGATTGCACGACCACACAGTGATCCTGTCACAGGATTCCTGCTCCACTGAATGCTTACTGACTCACTAAATAGATAACCGCTGCATAGTCCCAAGCCTTATAGCACTACCCAGCCTTTGCACCAGGTGCAATATTAACCATTTACTTTTGAAAATTTTATGAGCATTTTACTATAGCATCCGAGTGCTTTTCTTCTCAATGAGTTGAGTAGATACCATTATCCCATTTCACAGCAAGTATGTGAAGCAGAGGAAGATGAAGGCCAAAACTGCTGAGTACGCTAATTTTTAGATTCCTGACAGGAGATACTGAGCATCTCACTTGTCAGTGAACTTTACACTTTGAAGAACATTTGCATGTCCAAAATATACATCCCAGGGACTGCAGGGCTTTCTGTGAGTACACAACATGTCTGCGATGCGGGTTTAAATCTGGACATTCAGAAACAGTTTGTTTTTGAGACAGTTGCCTGGGATTATACAACTGTAGTTGCATAATGACAATTACACAGCACGTTCGGAAGTATTAAAACCAGATCTTCCAACTCAGCTCTTCCCACTGTGAAAACAGATTAACGATACTGATTTGATAGATTCTTCCTTTGGCCTGGGCAATGTGCTATCAGTCGTCACTTTCGATGAGCCGACGGCCATTTCTGCACTCCACCACCCCGCTTTCCTCCTGGAGATAGCAGTAAGAGCCCTAGCAGGCAGGACAGAAAGCTGAAGGCTGTCGATGCACACATTGCCTTTGGCAGCTACACAGCCAGTCAGCTGGACATCAGGTTTGCTCTCACCTGCCTTGCGGTCGTCGATCCAGGTTGACATAAAAGGGAGAGAGAGGTAGAGTTCCTCTCGTCAGAGCAGACAGAAGTAAAACACACCGTACAAGTGAACTTCCCTTTGGACAGGGAATAGAAAAGTAAGAAGTGCCTCTAGGTAACAGCTTTCCTAATTAGATCCTGTACTCATGGCAGATTTGCATCAGCCCTTGTATCTAGAGCTGCTGATCATAAAAGCAAAAAAACCTTTGTTTACTTTCAGTTGTTTAGCTACCTGTGCTTCTTTATGATTAATGGCAACTCTCATATCACCTGAGGGTTAAAAAAAAACTACAGAAAATTGAGGAACATTAAATGTACACTTTCAAGTATCTTTCTACTGTCTTAACAACTAAAAATAAAATATTTTTTGAATTTATTATACCCGTTGTCATTCTTTGAACTTCCCACAATGAAGGTCTTGAACATTTGGCGCCATTCATTCAAGGCATGATAAGCAATGCCAGTGCACTCTTGGAGCTGCTGCTCATCAGATTTTAGGACAAACTCATAACTATTAAATACCAAAAGTCTTTTGAGATAATTTTAAATAATTTAAAAAGAAACAGAAACAGCTCTTTGTAGCTTATTCTGGAAAGCAGAATGAAAAGTCTGACCTCAGCAAGTTAAATTTACTTTCGCATCTTCTAAAGTACAAAAACAGATCTCCCAGAAGTGCTTTGGCATGAATAAGGGTTTTTTTTCCATGAGTTTTGTTCCCCTGAGATGAATATCTCATTTTAAAAATAAATATGAGTAAAGCCAACAAAACAAATCACTATTATAACATGACACAAAAAGAAAACATGGTTCTATGCTATGAGGAACATGCGAGGGTGCTCTAGAAAAAAAGCTACCAACTTAAGGAAGATTAAATAGTTTTCTGGTGGTGAAAGAACACTTAAAAGTGGTTGCAAAAGTCAGCTCTAAGGCGCATCTAACCCAGCATCTTGTCTCCTTAAGCATTAGCCCAGATCGGAGTGTAAGAACACATTGTCCTTCTGCCAATATTCTCCCTCTCTCCAGCCATTTTCAGGGACTTCTCGGGCTGGATGTGCCCTCTTCGGTATTAGTAGCCCTTAAAAGATTTCCATGAACTTGTCCAGTCTCCTGAGCCACAGGAACCTTTAGCAGCCACAACATCCTTTAGGCAAAGAGTCTAACCACTCAATTACCCATTCTATGAAAATCCACTTCATTTTATTATTTACTGGTTTTAGCCTGGCTCCTGCTACCTTCGTTTGATGTCCCGTAGGTTTTTTTTTTTTTATGAAAAGAGACAGTGAACATAATCTCTACTCGTCATTTCCACACCATTCCCAGCTACGACCTTTATCATGCGCTCTGCTCCCGCCTCTTCCCTAATTTCCATCTGCAAAACTGTCCTTCCCACTCCAGAGCCATGGGCAGGTACAACACGGCGGCCCTCTGCCACAGCGAAGCTTGGTCGGGCAGGTTCTCGAAGCACGGCTACACTGCGCCTGGCACGGCGGGTGTCAGTTTTCTTTAACAACCAGCCCTTTAAAGGATAAGACTTTATCAGTACTGCCTCGTCCTAATTGCATTATTCCACTAGCTCAAAGAACAGAGCTTTATCTTGCACTAACCAAGTCACCAGCAGCCTGAGCTTAATGAAGGATTACTGACTTTAGCCCTGTGAGGAACAGGTTATGTCTGTCAGCCCGGCGTCCTCTTCCTAGACACCCAACCTCCACGACCAAAGTCAATCACAATAAGCCCCCTCTTCTTACAGCATCCCGAGTAACTGATTTCCCACAGCTGCTCCTGCCTCTTGTTCAAACCCTAAACATTCCCAAATTCAGGACAGAGAAATTGCAAGGTCTTTTCTTCACAAGCTTTGGGCCCAGCCTTGCCTCCCTCTCGTAGCATTCCTCGTTGCCAAACTCCTAGCACAGCATTCATCTACATAAATGTATGTATCTATCTGTAACCTAATCGCTCAAAATTCCTCTCGCTGTTAGTAGGGATCTAGTCAACAGCATCTCTGGAGCATTTCTTCTCTGAAAGGAGCCAGAATAGCTCAGAGGAGACCACAAAGTACCTACTTTTTGCTGTTGACTATACAAGAACAGATGATGAGTAGCTCAGGTGCAAACATTTACACTATAAACTTCTGAAGTTAGACATCTCATAACATCAAAAAAGGGTTATATATGCTGTTAAAATAATGGAAATTTTATCCAGATAAAAGGATATATTAATTCAACAAATACAAATTTCAACAATTCCTACGCATTAAGTTTCAAAGTTTATTATTCAATGCAAAACTGCTTGTGATCATGAACTGCCTACTCAGTAAACCAGAACCTAAATCATTAAACCAGAAGGCCTTCGCTTTCAATAGAGATTTAGAAAATAGAGTGCTGTAAAACAACTGCAACTATTCTGTAGCTCATATAGAAAGGCACAAACAAGCATAATTTTATTACATTTACAAGACAAATAATCTAATTTCTTTTTGATCTTGTTGTATTTAATATCTGTACAGGACAAAGAACAAAGTTCCTCAGAGCGCTGTGGATATTCCCCTCCCAGCATCTCAGTCCAAACAAATTAGAAATGGAAGAGGTCTTCTAGTTCACTGAACTCTGCACCTGCCGAATGCCTCTGAGTTGTATTCCTTACTGTCTGTTACATTCTAGTTTTAAGTATCCCAAAACATTGGGACGCTGTTGCATAGTTTGTTAGAAATCACGGTAAGGAAGGTTTTTTCCTCATATTCAGCTTGAAATTTCTTTAGGCTCGCCCAACCACCCCTTCTTGTAGCTTTTCTATGCCCCCAGATTGTTTCTCCGCTTGCTTATATTCACCCTTCAAATATTTTAAAATCAAACCATATCCCTTGAGACCAGCACACACTCAAAGAGATCACGTACAGCCCTACAGCTCTTCTATCAAGTCGCTTTGGGCTCAGGTGCCAACCTCTGACGTTACTGCAGCGGACGATCATGGCAGGAAGGCCGCGCTCTGCGCCCAAGGAGGAGCTCCTTCCCAGGCCAGGCTGCACCGCCGGGAGGAAATGGCATTAATGTTATGGTGCCAGTACTTCCAGGAACAGGATGGGTTCAGGTACCACCACAGAGTCTTCATCCGCGGCAAGAACTAACATACTTGTTTTCTGGTGTTTTGTTGTTTTTTTGGCTTGGTTTCGTTGTTTTTTTGTTTGTTTTTTTTTCAGATGCTGGCAGCCCATACTTGAAGCCAAGCCTGACTCATTGTCACCTTTTCCAGCTGCTTGGGCAGCCACCGCAGCTTCTTTCTGCAAATGGAAACATCCTGAGGAGTAAAGACACTCAGGAGTTGCCAGCATGCTCCAAGCCACCAGCAGGTACCCGGCAGAGCAAAGTCGTTCGTATTGCAGTATCTGGTAGAGTTTTCGTACCAGATTTTTGTGATTTGCCCAATAAGCTTTTGGATTAAAGCCTGTAGGCCAAATTCACTCATCTACTTGTATGTTTCCTTTTGGGAAAGAGAATGCCTATGAACCCGGCCTGGCACATGTAATGGTATTCATTCTGCCATTCAGCTTCATTCTCTCTATTTTCCCCTTCGCTCCTCTCACATAGGTTTTCATTTTCTCATGCAATTTTATGCATGTTTATTTCATTATGTCTTCTGAGTATAATCACCGGCCTCAGTCCCATGAACTAGATGCAATTTACCCATAATTAAAGTTATTCCTCACCTGAAGAGTTCCATACCTGGCAGTGGAAAGGAGATGAACATTAACTGGAAGAGCCTGAAATGTAAACCATGCTGTCCTACCACGTGTTCTCAGACTGCTTCATATACCTTTGGCAATCTAGTCTCCTACTGGGGGACCTACTGTTATTAATGTTATCATTTTTGCTGAAAAGGGATGCAGGTGCCATTGAATAGTTGCTAAAGAAAGAAGGCAGAAGGTGAGGTTGCACTCCTTAAAGTTTTTTAGAACTATTTCTAAAAGATTGCATTAATGCTAGCACAGACTAGACTCCAGCGAAGGTGCACCTACAAGGGTCTCTTGGTAGTGCTAATCGCACTCGTGCACAGAAGGCCAGTGCAAGCAAAGAAGATGCGCAAGAGTACCCTCTTGCTAATTCAGGGGAATCCATAGCACAGACATGGGTGCAATTGCTGATGGAAAAGTGTATTTGGGTGGAAAGGCTGAGAAGTTTAGTGGGATGAGGGTTGGGAAGGAGAGATGAGCGTGAAGTTTCTTAAGAACCTGAAGGGAGAAAAGTGAGAACGTGTGACCAGAGAGGGGGAGGACAGGGAGCTGCCAGGTAGCTGGGATCAGCAGTGCTGGGGAAGGGGAAAATGGCCAACGCGCTCATCGCCAGCGCACGCACAGAGAACTGCAAGGAGTCCTGAAATACTTGCTTTGTTACAGCTTCCAACTAATATCAAAGTATCCAACTAGAACAGGCTGTTCTCTTGCCAGTTCCCTGTGCCACCCCAGTCTAAGACTTTGCTGGTTTCACATGTGCGTGGTTTTGTTTTAATAATCATATAAGAGGATTTCAGTTACTTTTCCCCTGATGCTTTCACTCTATTTAGCAATGTGAAAATCTCTGCTTTGTAGTTTAGCTCTGCCTAGGATTTGTATTTTGCACACTCTGACTGAATGAGGGCACTAACCCAACAGTGGGGTTGCCCATGAAAATCTGTTCAAGACCTTTGCTGCGTATTATCTAAGGGAAAAAAAAAAAAAAATCTCTGCTTCGCACAGAGATGACTATTGACTTTATTAGGCCAAGGTTTACTCAAAATTAAAATACCGTGCCATATTATCAAGCTAAATCCAATAGTGACAAAAACTGTGATCCTGAAAGTTCATACGTAGAGGCACATCACTTTTTTTTTTTTTTGATTTTCAGACATTCCAGATAGGTGGTGTCTCACCTCTGTGCGTGCCCAGAACTGCCTCAGTCTCAGCGGGGCTGAACAGCTCAGCACTGCAGCCTCAGCAGGCTCCAGAGTCTGCTCTGGTCCCCTAAGGGCCTCAGTCTGAAGGGTGTTTTCAGAGCACACAAGATTAGGCGCCCTACAATGTGTACTGATTGCAGATACTTCCTTTTAAAATAGGGCCAAAGGAAGCCGGCAACCTTCTCACCTACCCTTTTCACTTAATAGCCTGGCAGTTAGAACATACACCCAGGAAGGAGAAGACCCAGGCTTAGTTCCCTGCACTGAGCCTGAGGTAATTCAAATCAGCCTCTTATGGGCATGCCGCTAAAGGTTAATCTGGGAGGAAGCCCTCTCCACTCCCGTTACAGAAGCCACGCTGCCGAGCCCAGAGGAATTCTGGAGTCCACCAGGCCACACAGAAACCACACTCCCATCTCCTGGCTACCTGGGCCAAGTCTTGGCTTCTGCTCCCAGATGCAGATCCACAGTACGCCCACCACAGTGCATCCCCAAAACTGCTTTGTTCCACAACACATTCCTGGATTTCGTCAAGGATCATTTCAAGTGGAGCAAAAGACATCACTTGGGAGGCAAAGTGTGCATCCAGGCCCCTGCACTTCTACCTGAGTGACCAGCCCACCAAACCAGGACCCCTTCTTGGGTCTCCTCCTGTACTCGTGTATCTTAAATTCCCATCAGCAGACTACACTGCCTCCCACAGTAGGAAGCACTTTATACCCATCCTAAGTTTACTGCATCATGCTGAGGGCATTTTACTGGAAAGTACTTAGCATCCACATATAGTATCTTGTTAAAAACTTTTTTTCAGGGAAGGCAAATGAATAAGTGTGGTTTTGACCTTACTCGGTCAGAACACAGACTCCAGACTGTGCATCTCGTTCACGCACGATAATGGTGAAAAAGTACAAAATCCAAGGAAAAATAAGTAAAGCTTAAAGAAAAAGGCAATCAACAATCAAAACCTGTAACTAATAATTGTTCCGGCACAATAATTACTGTTACCTAAAAAACCTGGATAATTAACTGGCCACAGGCAACTACAGAACTTCTCAGCAATATTTGAACTTTACTCTAGTTGGGCTATGCTCCTGAATGTTTTGAAGAAACAGAGACAGGGTTTTTTAAGTTAGAAAAACATGCATCTTGACTAAATGGATTTTATATTTAATTATTTTCAAAAGCTGTAACTTATTTTCTACTTCAGATCTCAAGCATTAATGTTCTATGAATTCAGATATTATCAGACAGCATTAAAGTCATATTTCCCAAACCAAACCAAAAGAAGTTTGCAAAATATACAGCTGATCTTCTACCTGAAAGTTGAATGATTAGGCCTCAACTTTACACACAAAAGGCTTGCGCATTTCCTAACCACACTCGATTCAATCTCTCCATCACACAAGCAGGAATCCTGGAGCTAGGTTGATTTTGTGTAGATATTGGTAAATACGCTTTACCACGCTGACATTCAAAATGCTGAAAGCTATTTCAGCTAGAGTGTGCTGAAAATGTAGATGATTCTATGAAGACAAGTATTCTGTATCACAAATGGTCAAAATCTTTACATTTTCTCACCACAAATTTCTCCTATGTATTCCAACCAGATTATCAGATCCGGACATATAAAAGTTTTTTTCTTAAGATTCGCTTAAAAAATAGGAAAGAACCCAAACCCGTAAAGACATTACAGCAAACAGCTTTCAGACAGGAGGCATTAAGCAGTGCAGCACTGGCCTCCTAATGACGGGATTCATTATATCTATTTTCCACTGTCACATCTTCCTCCCCTCACGACGGTTCATTGCAGCCTGTTTCAAATGGCAAGGCAGGTGCAGATGCCCTGGCTCCATTCCCGGTTTGTTCCTCTGCTTTGGGGCTTCTCCCACTCTCTCCTGCCCACTCGGGACTCACATACAGCACTGCTAATCCACTTCACAAAGTCTGGAAAGAAGGTTTGGTATCTGCACCTAGAACTCCCATTGCTTTCACTACTCCTAGCTTCTTCCCCAAGTAAAAGTTTAGATCCCACGTTTCACTCACATGCGTCCTTCTCAGATGAGGAGCCCTTTAGTTTCAACAAGGCTTTAAAAACGCATACCATTAGATAGCCCCCACAAAACTCAAAGGAAGAAGGTTTGGAGGTGAGGAAGCAGCTGACAGGAACTCGAGGAGAGAGGGTATTAAGAGAGTAGTAAATTGCGGGGAATCAAACATGAAGTGCTTACAAAGTGCCCAGCTGAAGAACTGTAGGTTAGGGTTTTCTCCCACCCTAGACAAAATTGATGCACCACACATCAAAACACAGCAAGTATTTCTGCACCACTAGCTCTGCATCTGTCTGTTCCTCTATTTTGTACACCCTTAAGACCCCAAACTGTATCTTTCCCCACCTTTCTAGAGCCATTTTCCTGTAAAAGTGATTGGGCTATGAACAGCTTCATGCCTGCCTGTGTTTCTCAGCCCTTCTCTCTCCCTCTTTGCCTTGGCAAGAGGATGACCAATACCTTTCGAAAGCCGCAGTGCTCCCCAAGCTTCCTCTTCCTATGAGAACGATGGTCATCTCCCCCAGAAAGACTCTAGTGGAAAAACGAGGTACATTTTTCCACAAAATGTGGTATCCTTGCTCAGAGAAGACATTTGATTGAAATGCAGAGCATCTTCCCCTTTTTACTCTCCCACCCAAATTTGCTAAAAGGTTGCAGCTGTCTGAGCAGAAATGCATCCCAGCAGGGCCCTAACTTTGAGTCCCGCCCACAAAATCACACCAGCGTGGCACCAGCTGGACCCTCTCTTCCCAGCTCCCAAGCGTGCACCCACAAGTTTCTCTCTGTTTCTTTATGTCCTGTGCCCTCCAAGTTCTCCTGTTCTCCTTGCCAGACCCCACAGCTAGCTTGCCTTGCTAAAGCAACTCCTAAACACTGACTCCACCGCAGAGAGTATTTCCTCTCCTAAAACCTATCGTTAAGAAGAAGAGGTGGCTGCTGCTGTGGGCAACTTGGCTTTGGGACCAGCTGAATCCGCGCAACCAGCAGCAAGCAACCGAGGACCCGGCGAGGGCTGGGAGGAGAGAGCCAGCCAGCCAGCCAGCCGGGGTCAGGCTCCCGCCGCCCAGTTCAGCTGCCGCAGCTGCCTCTGCTGGCTGCAGGCTGCAGCAGGGCCTCCGCTCTAAGAACGGGCTCATGCACCCAAAATACCTCGATACTAACAAAAGGAGAAGCAATAAGTTGTAATTTCTTCATATTTGTCTTCCCAATATTTGACCTTTTCAGCGGAATGTATTGTCACTCTGCTCTCCCCGCAGTCACTAGGGCTGGAAAGTCTCTAATAACAGCAGAGGTTCTGCTACAACAATATATTTTTAAGGAAAGCACCTGTGTTTCCACACAGCTGCAATTAAATCAAGAGAGCAATGGTGCTGCAGAGCTAGCAGGGGAATCACATTGTACTGGTGGCTTCAGGAAAGATGACAACAGCCCATTGACGGTAACTGCCCCAAGCAGTTCGATAGCTTTCTGCCACCTCCCCCAAATTTTCCCAATCAGTCAACGATTCTGTTGAGTGAAAAAACATGAACAATCCCATTGTGTGAAACCAAAACAGTGGAAGGATCTCTCCCTTCCATGCTGCCACTTCTCCTACAAATAGTGACTTTAGAGCGGTTGTTATTGAACATAACTACTCAAAAATCTCTGAAAGTCTTTGTAGACTCCAGCAGAGGATAAATATGAAGACGTCCTCTCACAGCTGCTTCCTCTGTCACTGCAGACAATGGCTTGAAAAGGAGTTTGCATTTATGTTGTCCATATTCGTAACTAGTACATAGCTAAGTGAAGGTTTTCACAAGCATTTTACACACACAAAAATTAACAAAATAACCCCCAAAGGATTTCTAAGGGCAACAAAAAGTTATTTCAAAATATTACTCTCAAGCACATGAAGCACTAATTGATGATTTGCAGTGCTCTGTAGGAACAGTATCAAAACTCCAGTCTGCATAGACAGGACTTAATGTGATTTTTAGTTCTATAACTGGTGTTAAAAAACCAGCCATGACCAGTGGCAACCTCCTGAAGAAAACCTGGTTTAAGTATCCCAGAGCTCTCGTGAGTATGGCAATAATAAAATCATGTTCTAAGGAAGGCTAGGCCAAACTGCTTATTACAGAAGCAGACGTAGCAGCAGAAACTTGTGATGTACTTTCATAAGAACAGATTTAAAAAAAAAAAGTTTTAAGGCACTCTGTATGACTGCCTTATACAAAACGTACTAGCTAGGCAACAAAGCCTAAAGGGGTATGGCAAGAAAGAAGAGCTCGACGCAGTGAGAAGGTGTACATGGCAAGAACAGCCCCTGCAAAGAGAAACACCTTTCCCTTGCCTGGAGCTCAGCCAGCCAACCACTGTTACAGCCGCGGAACAGCGTGATGGCCATTTTAGACAGCGCGGAAGGAAATTCTGGAAGATGCAAAGCCCACAGTCTGCATCAGCAGAAAGTGTGAATTAAACACCTGACAAAAACCCCTCCAAAATAAACTTCTTGTTCTACTTTTCTGAAGCCTGTCTTTTTTTTTTTTTTACAAAAGGACTTATAAACCAACAAAAGGAAAAAGCAAATCTGTGCATAAAGCAGCTATTTCACCTGTCATATTTTCATCTTTCTCACTGCATGTGACCCACATAACCTACCGTTTCCTGAGCCACCTTGGATAACATGCTATTAAGAACCTTATCCCCCGCCTCTTGGCATTTTTGCACGTACAGTTTACGATCTTTGCGCCTATATCAGAATTAAGTCCTTGCAGATCGCACCCTCCTTTGCCACCCGTAAATGCCCACCGCGGTGGCAGGCAGCGCGCCTTCTTGCCCATCCCGCTCCCAACGCTTCCGCCCCTGCGAGTGGGGCGACGGCGCTGCCTTTCCCGAGGATCCCATCGGCAAAGCAAGGCTTGTCCAGGCACGTAGCCCTTACGCTCGGCAGGAGCTGCACCAGGAAGGGAATGAGCAGATATTCCAGCTCTGCCTGTCAAGTCTGCATTTCAAAGGTTGTGCCTGGGTGTGGGAAAGAATAAAGAGGGTCTGTCAGTCCACATGCAAAACCCCACACTCTTTTGCCCCAGCTGCCAGGCTGTCGCTCAGGACCCAAATACATGTCCCCACTTGCTCCTTCCCAGTAAGTTAATACCAGTCTCTCTCAGTGACACAAGCTCCATTCCTCTTCCATCCTATCTGTCAAACTACATAACTGTCTTTTAAAATACTCATTTTTAAAAATTAAACACCCAGTGCTCTGAAAGAAGAAGGGCATCCAAAACAGGCAAGGCTACTGCCTTGAGGAAAGAGGGCTGAGGAGCAGCTAGCATAATTTCTCTATTAGTTTACTCAAGAACGGGTGACAGGTATTAATTTGTGTGGTCTTCTCAATGGACAGAGGTTTCTTAAGGCTACTTTCACACAGATGGAAGGTTTCCTCAGCCCAAAATAAGATGACTCTTGTTCTCAACAGGAATGTTAACATCTTCCCAAGTCTCTTTCACCAGCTGCAACGGGCACATCTCTGATTCACAGCCATGACTCAGATTTTAAGCAGCGCATGCTTTGTGGGTGTACGTCTATTCCCTTCAATTTGTGGCTACAGTAAGGCTTAGATACCCCATTACCAGTACACTAAAACATGTGGCAGCAGACACCCTCCTGGGGGAAGGGAGAGAGAATTTCACCTGGAATCACTGAGTTGAGGCTACAGGTGAGATTCAGGACTTATTTTCATGGCTTCAGATGGCAGTCAGGCAGAACATATGTGCAAATCCAAAAAGCTAGTTCTGAAAGCCTAATTTCCAAGTCTGAGTCCCCAGATGGCGAGATGGCCCCTAAACTTAAATGTGCACATACTCATTCATTACCAGTAACTAGATTACTAGCTATCACTTAAGTCTATTATGGACATCAACAAACACAGAGGATGAAGTCTCCAACACAGAATTCTGGCCACTGCTGCTTTCCTTCTGCACTGAGAAGAGATGGCTCATCCTCAGTGTGCAACCCACTGACCAGACAGCCCCAGCTCCCACAGGAATACCTTCATGACTAAGTTACAGATCTCTTGTCCCAGTTATTGTTTTTTAGTCCCTTGAACATTGCAATAAAAAACACACAAAAAGTCTTGGGAAGCAGGTAAGAGTTCATTCCTTTTGACTGATTTACCTTCAAACCAATTTAAGTTTGCACACATCCAAGAGAGGTAATAGGCCTCGCCTGCCTTATTGGTTAAGACTGGGGCAGTCTCCTGGTCAAGGAAAGAATGAAGACCAACTCTTCAAAAAGGCCAGGCCTCCTGTTTCTTGAATGCCCACTGGCATCAGTGCTTATGCCCTCTCTTTAAAACAGACCAAAACCCCACAGAGACTGTGTGATGCGCTAGATCCTGTGCACACAGACGCACTAGATCACCTTCCGAAGCGTAACAGTCACTAGACCATTCATGCCCTTCCACTGACAGTTTCCTCTTGATTAGTTCTAGGCAGCACCTAATTCCCATGTATCTCACCACTCTGAAGGAGCCAAATGCCTGGCATTGCTTAAAACAAACCCCATAAAACATCCTGAACTGGCTTCAGATATACAGATGACTACATAATATCATGAGTTTCAGAAATATTTTTTTATTCTCTCAAACTCAAGCTTTGATGACCATGAATTCTGTTAAGCTGGTGGCTGGAAAGAAGAAAGGAAAATGGAGCCATGTGTTGAGTTTTTAAGAAAACAGCCCAAGTACTACTTATGAAACTGAACTGAAACTGTTCAATATAATGTGAAAAACTAGCCGAGAAATGTTACACTTTTTATCATATATATCTATTAAGTTACAGATGATATAACCAACACTAAAAGACAGGCAACAGCGACCTGCCAAGTTTCAAAACCATCCTCAAACCACTCCTCTTTAATAACTGTTGGCAACTACCCTGCTACTGTTCACAGCTGCTGGAAAAGGTAGTTTGACACACATCAGAACCACCAGCTTCCACCAAAAGGTGATAATTACAGCATTTACCATTCAATGATTATGCCAAGAACAAGGCCTCTTTCAGACGAAAACATGCCTAATGATCTCCTATGTATCCATTGCTCCTGTAAACACTAATATACCAAATGTTTGGTCGGATAAGACTCAGACTGAAAGAATTGATGCCTTGGCTATACAGACATTGGGAAGTGGTTCATCCATCCTGCTTTACTTTCTGTAGTCCCAAAATACATGATTTTCTGTTCCTGGTAGATAACACTACATCAGAGAAGACCAGGAGAGCAGTATTTACAGAAACAGAGGTGTATGATTTTATTTATCTCAGTGGAAGAGTGGAAGGAAGGACACAGAAAGTTCGTATAGCCCTCCTCAGTATAAAATACCAGGGGAGATTTCTGGCTAGTCCAGAAGCTTTAGAAAGGATTCGTATACAGCAAGTTCACCAGTGGTTCATGTGCAAAGTTTTTACTTGATATTGTAATAGACTAGTAATGCATACACTTATTACTTTCCCCAGATGAGCAGGAGGAACTTAATACAGTGTTAATGCAAGCTGTTCGTTACTTCAGTCAAAGTAACCAAACAAGTGAGCATTTCAGTTTTGCTTAAATCACTGTTGATAACTTTCAGTCACAAGGGTCATAAAGAGGGTGTAGAAATGAATGGTGGAAGTAATTCCCTAAACTCCTAGAACTGTTTTAGAAGTGACTAACACCACCTTCTGACTTGCTTTGCACTACTTCTGAGGCTTAGAAGAGTCCTTTACTTCTCAGATGCATACGCAAGACTGGACTTACTGGGGAGACTAAGGGCGCTTTCGAGTCCTGTGCTGCGTGCTCCTGGGACAGCTGCTGGGAGCAGCACCAACACACAGCTATGTCAAATGCATTGCTGCTTTGAATACTTTAGCACATTTCTTCCTCAAACACATGACAAGTAATCATCAATATTGAACTAATCACTAATCTTGTTAATGAACGTATGCATGTTTAAACTATTCCAAGATAAAGAACACAAAAATACAACTCCAGTACTTCCAAAAGGGAAGCCAACTGCCCAGCCTCCTCATCTCCCTCTTTCCTTTTGCTGGCTGTTACTTTCTTCCCTTAGTGATGCAATTGTGGATTCCACAGAAGGGAGACAATAAGAGATGCACATCCAAGCTACAGACGTCTGGTTACTTTTACCAGACACATTTGTTCACCCTCCCTCTTTAAAACCACACACACGCACTTGTGTTTAGCAAAGTCTTGCATTGTTTTAAAATTGTTATACTCAAACAATGTTTTGATCCTTCCTCTTTTTTTGCCTGACAACTTGCAAAAGCTCGGTTTTGTAATCAGCTAGGAAGTGCAGTACAACTTACCGTAAGCAAGTAAGTAAAACTTCAGATTTGTAATAAGAGAAAATACTCGGTGCAAGAACCATTGCTTCTGGAGAGTATGTTTTCATAGACTGTAATACCTTAGATGAATTAACTCTAGGTTACTTGTAAAGAATGGACAGTCCTAACAGATTTGCCCTAGGGTACAAAGAATTTATTCTGCTCAAGAATCAATACTATGTTGTAAGACTTACTTTTAAAATTAACATTTTTAAGGACAAGAAATGGCTTCCTAAGCACAGCTGAAAGATACCAACTTATAAAATGTATTTCTCCTTTGACCAGTTTCTGTACTCTGCTTCTTATTTGGAAAAGCGATGTACTCATTGAAAGGTTTCTTAAGAAGTAATGATACTTTCTGCTTTGAAAACTCTTTCTCATGTTATGGTGATGTAAGTACCTTTTACAGCTCCAGCATCCCTGGATGTCTGAACACACTGAAATACAGGCACACATTTTTCTTTCCTAGAATAAGATAATCAATCTGAAGACAAATTAAAACATCATAGAAATACATTTTTAGTTAGCATAAGAATTATCAATAACACTCAATACTGGACGTAAAATGCATTTTGGTATTAGAAATGTAGGAAATCATTATGTTTCCAAACTCAGCTGTATGGCTCCCAATAAACTAGCAGGTCGTATATGTCAATAGGCTTATAATAAAATAAAAAAAAAAATCTGTACAATTATGCCAGTTTCTTCTAGTGAAAAATTAAAAATGCATGGCATTTTTGCATGTCTTCTCTTTTTATAATTTGCCCCTCCTGTTAATACCCATTAGCACTTTGTATTTTGAAATGACACTTGCCAGATGTATTGAGTTGCCAGGTTGTAGCACTACACTCACTACAAGCTGCATCACTGTGTGCCAGCAATGACTTCAGTGATCTAACCCAGCTACAGAGGACTGAATCTTTGCACTACTTTTTTCCTTAGGGGGAAGGTGCAAGTTATAAGGTAGAATTCAAGATGTCTCCCAGCTATAGCCACGTTTCCCACTGAAAAGACTGTTTGTGTATAATTATGAAAGACATTGTCTGGGGATGCCAACTGTGCTGAAATAGATGAATGTTTTTAACTCACTAAACATGTCTCAACTCAGCACCATGCTTATCTAAAAAACCAAAATATTACTTTTGATGGTTTAGGTATGCAAAAATTCAGAGATAAGGTAACGCTAAAACTTTACACGTTTGGGCTAGAGTAGTAAAGTTTTTGTTTTGTCTATGAAGTGATTCTGAAAATAAATTTGTTAAGGCTTTTTTAAACTCAGTCTTAAAATTCTGCTACTGCAATCTATATTTAAATAAAGCTTTTATTAACCCTTTTTACGAAGAAACAAGCTTAAAATCTGTTGACTCATACACAAGTGACAAGATCAAACACATTTCTTTCCAGAAGTTTTGGTGTCACTCTTAGTTTGTTTTCTGGAGAAAGGATCCAATGATTCAACGTTCAGGCAATATTTTTTCTGTTTTTTCTACTGTGTCATAGAATATTCCCTCTATTCTATGAATTATTTTTTGTAAGGCACAGAAGCGTTTCACACCAAAATAGATCAAAAGTCACTCCAGTCAAAATCTATGCTAATGTGTCTCCCATTTATTGCACTTAGTGACATTATAAGCACCTTTGCTGTCTCCCAACATGCAAATACAACTCTGAACTACCACTTTAGACAACAACCTACTGCACCATGTTACGATCAGTTAAAACCCCCCACTTCTGTAAGACATAAATCCATTTAAAAAAATCTAGATCTTAGTGTAGTGGGATAAAATACCATGAATATGGAAGAAATGTTTAGTGCTCTTCATTGTTTATTGCCCTTTAGTTGCCCTCAGCAAAATCCACATAAGGAAAACATATTACCACTTCTTGATGCATTTCCTAGTTAACTATAGAAAGTTTACTATACTCTCCAGATAGCATATGAATGTGATCCACTTAAGAAATAAGAGACAGCGATAGTCTGAGAATTTGAGAGAAACCTTTCATATAGTGAAGAACTAGAAAAAGAAAAAAAAAAGAAGGAAAAAGGTCCCCCAAAAGGGTTTTTTCTTTTAAAATTAATTCTTGATCTGTGGACTTTTAGTAGGTGATGAAGTATCACACAATCTAAAAAAATATTGCTAATTATATGTATCGATATGTATTTTTATATGCACACAAAATTTGGCAAAAATAGAACATTTAAAGTTAACTTAATATTTATCCTGTCAATGATAACTGCAGGTGTAGCCACAAGGAAGCTCTTTTCTGCAGCAGGCATTCAGTGTGTTCACACTCTTAATGCTCTTAAACTCCAATTACTTCCAGTGGTAGAGTTACTACCTTTTGCTTACATGAGAGTGAACACTCACCATGCCACCCCTGATGAGCAATGCAGGACATGAAATAGCCCATGGATTTCTTGTCCCGCCCAAATAGCTTGAAATCTAATTGGGGCACAGGAAAACAAAATATGATAAATACAATCATGTGAGTCAGGAAGAAAAAGAAGAAAAAAAACCGGTACGGGCTTATGTGGAAACAAACATAGGTACCTATCCATGTAGTGTTTCTATCCAATACATTAATGAAACAATATTTTTCAGTTACCAGTCTGCTATATTCTTTCCGATTAACAGGGCGGTTTCACAAGCCACTGAACTATAGCTTTGATGTTCATGATAACCATTCCTAACTCTTTGTGAACTACACTACTTGAATCCCCTCAAAAGTCTGTTTATTTTCTCTTGTAACATATTCCTACAGTGTGAGTATAACAGACACAGAGTAGGCCTTCAGGCACTAAGAATGTAAATTAGCCTAACCTCAAGAAAACAAGATGTGCACTTAACCATAAATATTTTTTTATAATCACATCAAACATAACATACCTGGTATTCAGTTTTCTATAAATTAGTTCTTACGTCAGATCTACTTCTGAGGTTATCCAAAATCCAAACACATAACATTATTTTTACTCTTCCAGGTCTGAATAATATTTATAGACATTAATGCTATATCCATTTCTACAATCATTCAAGACACATTATATAACTTTATTTTTTTATTTGACAAGCAGCAGTATCATGTTCGTCATTTTTTTTTTACATTTTAATGTAGATACAATTATTAGGTTATCTGTCATATTACAATATTTAGGTTTTTGTGTGTTTTTTTTTTTTTTTACATTGTCTTAAGATACATTAAAAAACATCAACTGCAAACGTGAAAGGGGAGAAAAAAAAAAGCATGGTACCCAACCAATTTTCCACATTTCAGCAATACTTCACTCATTCTTTTAGTAAAGTTTTAAGAAATGTCATAATGACATGAGCTTGAAATATCTATAGGCATTTTCGTTGACGCTCATGACATGGCACTGGTGATGTTGTAAACAGCAGAAAAACAGGGGCTGCCAAGTGACCAATTATGGAGGCACAGGCCTGCCTCTTCCCACAGGAACACACCAAACAGTGACAGCAATGATCTCCTTACAATCATACCTGCAGGATAGCAACATCATGCTACGTAACTGTATTCGTCTGCAGAGGCTTGGCTTCGCTCTATGTACTGTTTGTCTATCAGAACTTCAATACACTTCTTAATCATGCTGATACTCGGGTTAAACCTAGCTCTTGATTGGCTAATTACCTGCAAAAGAAACACACAGGGTTTTTGTGTTATTTTTATTTATGACAGTTATAAATGCTATAGAAATATTCGCTAAGGGCTTTAAGGCAAATTCAGTATATTCTTCTTTTGAAGCCAGGATTAAATAAACCTGGAATAGTTCCTTTATAACAATCAGCAAAGCATCTCTATACACTAACATCAGGACATTTAAACTGACTGCTCAGCTTGTTGGTTCAGTTTGCCTGCATGTTAACCAGATCTTTTCAGTCCTCTTGCTTGGTTAATTTGTCACGATACAACTGAAGATAAATATACAGGTTAAAAATTAATCTAATATTAACACATTTCTTAAGTACTATCACAGTTTAAGCAAAGTGAAAATTTTGTAAACCCTATGTGCCTTTCCATGCTGGCTTTGCTAACTGACTTCTCTTCCTAGACTAGATCCCTTTTACTTCTGTTTATGTACTTTCATTGTTCTGGAATATTTAATTTATGCACTCGCAAATTTTGTTTGAGTTACAGCAGTCTTCCTTGGAAATTAAATGCCTGAAGAAAGTATTAATCTTAGTTTTCATATTAGTTTATACAATTCTGAATTGTTAAATTTCACTTGATCGTATTTTTCAAAACTACCTCGAAAGTTGAACACAATTTTCTCCTCATCCATCACCACTTTTGTTATCATAAAAAGACAGAGAATACATTTTCATTTAATAAAGATTTGTGAAACCTGTGTTTTCTTTATAGCATTAAAAATACATGTTTAGAAGACATGTGAGCAGGTACATAGCAAATTACCAAAAAATTTGACTATAATGTTATAATAAGACCTTATTAATTCTTGAATAGCACAGTTTAAACATACTAAAAATGCAACCTATCAGAGATTCTACTGCACTAGGCAATCAAATTTGCAAGAAAAAAGTAACACTTCTTTTTCAGAAAATTTGCTGAAAAGCCCTAGATGACACTTTTCATCACAAAAGACACAGCCCAAGTAGTAATCATTTTGTAAATTTACACTAACTTCACTGCTGTTGCAGCTACCAGGATATGATATGTGAGCTGGATTTCTTGTGTTTTGTCTAAGTTCCAGCCCATGTAGTGCTGTATACCTGGTTCTGGAAGGCACTCAAACTGCTCAGCTGCCTGGAAAGTGTAAATGGAGTCCCCCTACCGCTGACGTCCTTTCCTATAGTATTTGAGACAATCAGGATGAACCTCTCTTTCTTCAGTCACTGAAGACAGACCTACAATTTGGTGAGTTCCATCTGGCTGTGCTGCAACTTTGTAACACACACACAATAAAAATCTGTTTATTCTAAACACAAACCTATATACGCAATCTGGAAGAAACTGCCACTGCAGGCAAAACTTTAGATGTCTCTTAACAGTTCTCAGTTTTGCTCATTCTCTTGTAGAGAAGAAGAGGAAATGGTGTGCAGTAACAGAATATGCATATCTATTAACTTGGAAAATTTTTCAAACAAAAGATCTTACGACTCAAGTGTCACAATATATTTTACCTGTAGTTTCGCATTTTTCTGTAAAGAAAGTGATTTTTATTTCGGCTGGATTTCCTGTTTTGTTTACAACTTTTCATGGCTGGCTTTGTCACAGCTCTAGAGCTTGCTGGAGCCCTCTGTGAGCCAACAGAACTCAACAGGTAGAACTCACCCAACAAAGCAAACAAAAAGCTCAAAAGAGCGAGTTTTGTTGGGCTAGCAGCCAAGCGTCTGTTATGTTCCACAGCAGTACAAATGAGAAGAAACTTGGTGCTAACAAGCTAATAGATCTGCTCAGATTTCACCTGACTTCAGCCCTACACTCAAATTGTCATCATCATACTTCATGTACTTACTTAAGACAGAATTTTGTATTGGTAAGGTTGTTTTGGTTTTGGTTTTGTTTTATTTTATCAAAGATAATACAAAGATGGATGGATAGAAATGCCTGATGGTCAGAATAAAAAATTTTCTGGGAATGACTGCATTGACCTTTCCCCTCCACTACTCCTACCGACCTCATTCATTTTAAGGGAAAAGCTACCTCATCCTGCAAGCAACTGCAGCACGGAGCTAAAAGTAAAACTATCAGGGTGTATCTAACCCAATCAACAATTCAGCAAAGACCACATGCTGACATACTCAAGGCCCTTGGTGGGCCTGTATATTTTCTTGGACACCTCACCCTAAATGAAATGTACGGTGCTGTAGTCTAACTGTTAGAGCTAACTACATTAAGGCTAGGAATCTTTCAGTCATATCTCTAACAACAGTATAATCCTGCCCTTATATCTCAGAAAAAAATATTAATGAGACCAGAAAATACTAACCATTCATAGTAAACAGACTTCCTTTCAAAAGATTCATTCTTACCCCTCAAGAAGTCAGACTAGATATTTTAAGTGAATACATTCTATGGAAGTATATAAACATCATGATAAAAGTAACAATGTTACCATAATTAGTAACAATATCACAAATGAATGTTTTAAGAAATAAAAAGGCTCTTGTCAGTAAATCAAATCTTACTACAAGGTTAACAGGGAAAAAAACCCAGAAGTTGTACAGCCAAGTAGTTATGCATAGTCTAAAAGTTTAACAGAAGTGATGGTTATTCATTTTTCAGTGAAGGTCAGTCTAGTGAGAGAGCTGAGCATGTCCAGCTCAGAACCACCTGGCCTTTTGTCCTTATTCATACAACATGAAGCAAAACCAAGCTCAATGCAGACATAATTAGGTAAAATTTCCACTTAACATGAGATTTTCATCTTTGTGTTTAAACAGTAACTATACAAAAATCTGTCTCCCCACAATTTGCTCTAAAACCTGGCAATATATCTGAAGTGCCTAAGAGTACATCTTTATCACAGACTGTAGAAAAGACATCTAACATTTTAAAGAATCAAGCTCAGGTCCCAGTAACAGTTTAGCTGAAGTAGCATTGAGATTGGCACAAATTAATTCAGAGTGCAAAGAAGAAGGAAAAACTAACCCTAGTGGATTTTTGTACTGCTTCACCATATTGCTTGAGGTTTCACAACTGCTCACTTAAGGCTACATCAGTTCCTCACACTATACTGCATTTAGAAGCCTAGCCTTCAGTTTTAAATGCTCTAATCCATCTAGGATGTAAATAGTATTCAAAATTGAGAACTAAAGACTAAATGATAAAGGATATGATTTTCACAAGTGTCATAAATTTGGTTAAAAGCTAAGGTAAAAAAAAAATACAGGTGGATGTGGCTGGTGATAGATAAATGGAGCACCAATTTTACTCTCTACTTAGCTATTAAAATATCCATCCTTCTCGCAAAGCATGAAAAACCTCCTGATGTTAATAGACCATACTATTCCGCAAGAGTACTGCAAGAGGAAAATGCAGTAGAGGCGTGTGAGATAGTGCCCCCTGAGTTACACAAAGGAAGAAGCAACCAGAAAGGACTTTTTGTTTCCAAAACATAAAAATTTCTAATCTATTCCACCCTCATAAACTGGTCTCAAGCAAAGTACACTTTGAAAACTTTTTCTAAGAATTTGAGAGTAGCGAGCAAAAAGCATTTTCAAAGATACAACAGGGCTTGCCTACCATTTTCTAGTGTTAACTGTCAATTCTTAAAGGATTTCATTATAATTGCATTGATGATTTAAGTAACAGGAAACCAAATAATCAAAGATTTTGAGAATAATCAGGACCTATGCTGCCTCATCTTTTACATATTAAAAGTCAGATTTCTTAAATTAAGCTTGCTTTCAAAGCATTTGTGTACAAGCGCTATTTCAATATCCAAAACCTTTTAAGATGTCTCACATAGGAAGTTCTGGGCTCACAAGCTCTCTGTAGCTGCCTTTTTTTTTTTTTTTTTTTGAAATAAAAATTAAGTGGTGGGTAGGGTAAACTGTTTCCTCCATCACCACAAGACAGAAAGCACACAGCAGATCTCAAAATGACCGAACGCCTCTCCACCTCCATGCTGAAAATTGTCGAATAAAGCAGGAATCTTTATTCCCTCTCCCACCAGCCTGCTCTGAGGCTATCCAGCAAAGCTCCAGAGACACAAGAATGAATTAGACTGAAGAATGAATACCTTGGGGCTGAGAAAACTAAATCTGGGAACTGGTTGGTACGAGCAAAAGTTATGTTGGAATAAAAAATACAATTAGGCAGGCAACTATCACAGATGGGAAAGTGGGAGAAAACCAAAAGAAATACCACTTCCTTCCCAGCCAGTCTGTGACAGTTCACAGATCATTAATCTAGAATCTAAAAAAAAATTTAGGCAACTGTACCGCTTAATGGAAAAGGGAGATTAAGAAGTGCATGTCTACATCCTCAGACAGCTTTTAAAATTTAAACCATGAATTAGAATAAAAACATGATTAGACCTCAAAATTGGCTAGGTGCTTCTGTGGAAATTACATACCTAGAATATTCACACTCAGGTTTTCAACTGAACCTACAGCTCTGGCAATGACTCTTATAGGATACAACATCTGTCAGCATAGAACCAGCCAACAGGGAAGAGCAAGCACAGAGACACTTAATGCTTTAGTGCTAAGAAACATTTTCAATACTGAGGGATCAAGCTAGTGCTCCAGTACTGCAGTTCAAAGTAGACTCCAATGAAATTCTCACTAATTTCAGTGAGGTATTAGTTTTGACATGGGAGAGTTTTGTGGTCAGATATTTTACCCAAATATCCTGAAGATTTTCATCAAATCCTGAAGAGGAGGATTTTATCTTACCTCCTGAATAAGAGCATTATGTCGCAACACTTTACGTGCTTTCATGATACGGACTATAGCAGCTTGAAGATACATTTTTCTGTCTTCATCTACAGCACTTCTGGTCTGCTCCATCTCCTGTGATACAGGAAGAACAGTAATGCTTAAAATATAGTAAGATCAATAAACACTTCATAAAAGTCTCTTTAATCTATACTTTTTACTTTATTAAAAGTGGTCAATTAATACAAAAATCTAGGTGAAGTTCAATTCCAGGCAAAGTACTTCCATAAATCAAGAATACCAGGTTTCAGGAAAGTCAGCAGCAAGATAGGAGAGAGACATCCAAACCAGCATTTTTGCTAGGGAGAGAGGCAGGCAGAATTTACTATAATGTATTGAGTTTGGCAGCACATACATCTCTTGTACAAAATCCTATGTCTTAGGAGATACAGAGGGAACATGGATTATCAACACTGCAGTTAATTTTTGTTGCCAAAGGACACAAAAACATAGGAAAACAGAGTTGATTGGTTCTGCTGTTCCTGGAATAAGTTGCTTTTATAAACACCACTACCAAAAAAGTCTCATTAGATAAGACAAGCTAAATGTCAGTCCCATTTGTTACAAGAGGAATAGCTCTTGTTTATCTTTTTCTTCTAGTTTCTTATTCCCTATTCCATCTTCTTCTGCCTGTATTATAAATACAAAAAGTTTGCACTGATTAAGCATTAAACAATTTCTTTACGACGATGTAAATCTTACACAGGGACTCTTACATCTGCTTACACCAAACTAATACAATAAATTTGTTTTTAGAAAAATAAGCTTGCTAAGCTGTTCAGGCTAGGGACACCAAAGAATACTTGCCTGTGGCGTGTCTTTCTGCATTGATGTAGTAATTTTAAATTTTGTTCGTTTACTGCTGAAGTTCATATTTAATGAAAACGTAGACTCTGCCTCTACATCTTCCTGCAATAAAGAATCTTTTTAAGAAATCAGAAATGGAACCAGAAAATGATAACAATTTACTTTGAAAAATAACAGTTAGGGGTTTGCATACATACAAACAATTTCAGATTTGTAGCTGGAAATCCTAGAATGCCACTCGAACCAGGTCAATTTTTTAATGCTACAGTTTGACTAACCTAGAAATCAAGTCTATTTCAGAAAACACTATAAAAAACTTTGACATACATGAATTCTGTTAACAAGTCAATATGATTAAAGCAATTTCTGGTTTAATACTTCAACAGCTTATCTTAGTTGCAAATACTGTCCATTTAAACTCATTTTCTCCCTGCAAAGAAAGTAGGATTTGCATTTATTTATGGCAGAACATCAAAAGAGAGAGCTGTTGCTTTCACACTATTACTAATGTTGCCTTACAGAACTAAAGGAAAAAAACCCCTAAGCATTGTTATGTTATAGCAGAAACAGTTGACAAACTGCAACTTCTACAGTTGCACCTCTATCTGTATGTTTCTAATTTTTTCCTGCCAGAATCTCAATTCTTTTTCACACGTAAAAGTCCATTTCTTTCAATAAATGGTAACTATTGCCTGCAGTCCAAACACCTTTACATTCAACTAACAGGATGACCTGATTGATCTTTGCAGTTTCCAGGCAAGAATCTGTACAAGCATTACCAATTTCCAGCAGAATAAACTTACTGGGCTTCCTTAGACTTTGGAATCTTGCCAAACCATGGCTGCCTCAAGTGCAAATACTTTAGTAAACACAGTCAATACTTATCTAAATATATACTTTAAAAATATCAATTCTAATTTTATATTCTGCAACAAATATTCTTTATTATAATATTTTACAATATCCAGGCATAAGAAATTTTAACATGAAAAGGCAAAGATCAACAGCTTTAAAAAATATAAGCTAACATTAAATTTTAGCATTATTCTGCTTACATGGTTGAGTATAAACCAAAATAAATTGTGTGTTGTGCATGAACTCAAAAAGCATGATTCTAATGAACCAATAGATTTTGCCAAAAGTTTCTTTTTTATTTTCCTTTTTCAGAAAAAGAACAAACAAAAGCAAACTACAACATCTAATACACTGTACTTTTCTTTGTGGCTCGTATAGAAGTAAAGAGCAGTTAGTGTGTTTAATTTCACGGCTTAAGCCACTAAAGTTCACTGGCTTATTCAGTAAGTAAGCTGATAGACTGTCTACAGATCTGCTTTCACATTGACGGATGGAGTGCAAAGAAAACAGAATTAGCAGAGATGTTTGAATACAACAGCCTGGAAGTTAAAGAACCAGAAAACGCAGTGGTAAACATTAAAAGGTAAAAGGGTTGGAAAGCTGTATCTCATTCTTCAATGACATATGCTTAAAGAAACTGGACAAACCTTATACAACAGATATAAATAAATGTAAATCCTTTAAATAATGGGCAACTTTCTAAGATTATGAAAATTCTCACTGTTTTCTGTAATAGCTCCCAGTGTTCTATTTCACCCATGGTTTAACAGACATCTTGCCAGCCACTGTTCCAACCTGAGCTCATTTCTAGATATTGGAAACATGTTCTATGCTTCAGCCAAGCATCAGATCTTCCTTGTGATCTCACTTTCCATTTTCTAATTTTTTCCTGGTTAAAAAAAAAAGCAGCTATCAGAGCAGCTTTAGATTTTTCCTTGTAAGGGAAGCGAACAACTTATCTCTGTTTCTTCTGCCTGATACTGTATGAGTAACAGGCTTTCTGGGCTAGCTGGAAGCACATGCTAAAGTTTGTATGGTATGCACAGGCACTTCCATAGTATTTCTTACATAACAGACATCTCTGCCCTTAGCTGTATGGGAAAAAGTGTAGCTGGTTTCACGCAGGTCGTACAGAAGTACAAGGCAGTCAGAAACAGAACCTGCATCAACCATTGCCTTAACCACAAACAAAGCTCAGATATTATTGGAATTCACAAAACTCAGGGAATAACAGAGTTTGGCCAATTGCAGCAAAAATCCTCTCATACAAGCCCTCCTTACTGTCTTTTCTTCTCCTGTAATCTGTCAGCAACAAAGAACGTGGTTGCTGTTACTTTCAGTCTCTTAATTCCACAATTATTTTTTTTTAGGATCTCTGTAAGACTCTTCAGTTTACTACTCAGGCTCCTGTCCATGATTCAGTACAACTTTAAAAGTAGTGTGTTTAAAAGCAGCAATGAGTCTAAAGCCAAATGGATGAAATGCAATAGAAACAATAAACAGTCCTAGCATTATTACCCTTTCAGCATACCATGCTGTTACAGGCACAGAGAACCCTATATGACACAGATAGTCTACTTCCTCCCGTCTCTTTCCTTACAAATACAGATTTATAATTGTTCACAAGGGTCAATAGTATAGTTTAGAAAAAAAAAGCACACAGTCGATTCTTTTATACTAAAAAAAGCCCTCAATAAATATTAGAATCGCAAGACTGAAAACATGAAACTTTTTTATATCATTACTGCATACCTTGTCTGAGTCATGGTTGATCATTTTGACATCAAGTAAGGATTTGATGGTTTTTGTCAGTTCCTTCTCATTCATTTGAGTACTATCCTGAAGCTCCTTGTAACTGACAGTTTCACTGTTGTTGAAGGCAAGCAACACTGCCATTTGGTATGTTGTGACCATGGCTACATAAGGTTTGCACAAATAATTCATTTTTACTTCACCTGTAATGATACAAATAGTATTTTAGAAACTGATGGAATGTGCTGAAAAGTTATCTGAAGCCTAACTACTAGAGCTCCTCGTACATTTCCAGACATTTAATTCATACCTAAGAAGGCATTTAACACTTGGAATGGGAAGATGAAAACTGATGTTGTGAATTTGCAAAGAATGTGGTCTGCAACAAAAAATCCTCTGATTAACTACGGATACTAGAACAACAGAGTTTTCAATAAAAAAAGGAAACTTACAGTGTTGAATTTGAATAATGCAATATACATTATAGTAATAAAAAAAGGAAATTCCAAATAGCCTCAACACATTCCGATGCATAAACTTTGATCAGTAATAGCTTACACAGAATCACAGAATAGTGATTACAGGAAAACTGTTCCAAGTAAAGATTTAAAAACAAAATAAAAGACTCGATCATTAAAAATTGTTCACAATATTCTTCTATTCTTTAAATTCCCCTGAAATTAAAAAAAAAAAGAGAGGAAAAAAAGCACCGAAGAAATCTGCCTGAAAACAGATTTAGATTTTCTGTGCGAATGTGAGCGTGAGTTAATGGCAACCTTCTATTATCAGAACTAAACTTTCATTACATTATATCGTTGTTTGCTAGTCTAGTTTTCACCTCCATGTAATATATTGTGGTGCTCAGTCATTAAAGCCTGATACTGAAAGCCCTATAAATAAAATATGATTGACTGATACTTACTAAACTAAGCCACAACTGTATATAGCTCTTCTAAGATGTTTTTAAACACATATTTCTATATAGTAAATATAAACATAAGTAAATATATGTATGTATTTACTTAGATACTTACATATCTGAGTAAAATAGTATAATATGCATTCTTGAAATTAGTTAATATTCAGCTAAGGGACATCTGATACTACAGAAACAATTTGTCCTGGTTTCAGCTGGGACAGAGTTAATTGTCTTCCTAGCAGCTGGTACAGCGCTGTGTTTGGGGTTTAGTAGAAGAACGTTGATAAGACCCTGATGTTTTCAGTTGTTGCTCAGTCGTGTTTAGACTAAGCCAAGGACTTTTCAGCTTCTCCTGCCCAGCCAGCAAGAAGGTTGGAGGGGCACAAGAAGGCTGGGAGGGGACACAACTGGGACAGCTGACCCAAACTGGCCAAAGGGGTATTCCATACCATGGGACGTCATGCCCTGTACATAAACTGGGGGGGAGTTGGCCCAGGGGGCAGATCGCTGCTCGGGAACTAACTGGGCATCAGTGGGCAAGTGGTGAGCAATTGCATTGTGCATCACTTGTTTTGTGTATTCCCATCCTTTTATTATTATTATAATTTTATTATTATCATTATTACCTTCCTCTTTTCTGTCTTATTAAACTGTTCTTATCTCAGCCCATGTGTTGTTTGTTTTTTTGTTTTTTTTTTCCCTGATTCTCTCCCCCATCCCACTGGGTGGGGGGGAAGTGAGCAAACGGCTGTGTAGTGCTTAATTGCTGGCTGGGGTAAAACCATGACACAATTCCAGGGCAATTGTTATTAACTCAGCAGTTCTGCAGTGCAATTTTGTAGTTAAGAATGTACAATTCTAGTTTTACTTGGATCTAATAAATCACAGATAACATATGCAAGTTTACAAAACAAATTTTGGAAATACTAAGCAGCAAATATGAACTAATTTATAATGCAAAATAAGTCAGTTGACTTTGGAGTTGGAACATTATTTTGCATATAAAGTCTGCTGCCATTTGAAAAGGACGTTAAACAAATAATTATCAGTTGTATAGAGCATAAGTTTAGCAAAGCACTTATTTTTACCTGTACAAAGATAATGTAACCAAGTAAGCTTCCTTCCACTAAAATGCTGACTGTAAAATAATTCAAACTGCAAAACAAAATGAACTTCAATTAGTCACACATATAACTACTTACAATAGTTGATTATCACATTACCACCCCAGTGAAGAAATACTGGTTTTATGTTCACCATATTGGATGCAAAAATTGCAGATCAATTCATGACAGCACTTTCCTTTAGAAGACGGGTGATGATTGAACATCAGTCATTTACTGAACTACTTGAACATATTAACATATTTGATGACTAAATCAAAAACACTGTTTACACATTTATAGTCTCAAAACATAAAATACTGTAGTTCAACACTGTTCCAAAGTATCAACTCTACTGAATTTAAAAAAATTTCTAAGGGGCTTTAGCAATCAATTTTGTTAGGTTTTTTTCTGTTCCTTCCAATTCCATATGAACACAAGTCTATTTTTATTTTTTCATCTTGGTGAAATCATTCTATATTCCATGGCTTTGATTTCCTATTTAAAATCAATTCAGAAAATCCATTTTATGTGTTTTTTTTAACAACATCTTTCAAAAAACCATAAACTTTTAGTTATTTCCCTCAGTCAGCTACACATTGACTTTCATGACAAATATCATCTTACATTCCTGAAGATATTTTTAGGGGGCATTCCAAAAGACGAAGCTTGAAAGTGGGCACAGTTTTTGCCACCTTCCAATTTGGGTTTCAGGCTAGACACAACTACATAGTTTGCAAACATCTCGGAGTCAAGAATTGACTATAGATCCTCGAATTTCTGTTGAAACCTTCCAAAACCTATTTTCACAAAGAAGCACACATTTATGATTTAGGAATTAACATTTCAAAGTTGTGCTGAACACCCATAAATTGAAGCATCCCCTCAAAATCAGTATTTTAAAAATCTTATACGCAAAACTAGTACTAGTGGTATGTTAATGTCTTCCTTTTTTTGATTTTTACATGAATTTCCTGTCATTATAAGAAGTGCTACATCAATCATTCTGGAAAGCATTTTTTCCTGATATTTAAATTCTACAGACACACAAATATATAGCAGAACAGGAATATGAAAAAAAGACCTCTAAACAAGGAAAGGCCTTAAAAACAATTTAAAAATTCCTCTCTTTAAGAGACAAAGGTTTTGGTTTTGTGCAAGTGAAAATTAGCTATACAGTTTGAAATCTGGCACTGAAGTGCACAAGTCTGGCTACTGTAAATGAGACCACTTTCCAGAAGACTCTAGGAATGCAATTCCTAGAAGATTCTTTCAAAGTTATATTTACGTACTTTTAAATGTCATTTTCACCAACAGAGAATAAGAAAAGGAAGGGCATAAATAACCTGTGGTCTGTGATAAGAAAAATCAAACTTACAGAGAAGCGGCAAAATCATCTTACTCTCATATTATATATAATCCATCAATCTTGCCATTCTTGGAAACTAGCAAGCAATGGAGAGAGAATAAGAAAAAGCCCTAGAAAACTAAAGGAAGCACTGGATTTTGAAGAACAATTAAAGATATTCCAGAATGTTTAAAAAAAACCCTTTCAAGGACATGGCTTCCACCTTAATTCTGTGGGCTAAACCGATACAGAAAAGATACTCTGACAAGAAAGTAAAGAATTTCTCCGAAAACTAAAGTGGAAGCTTATGACAAGGCTTGTAAAAATCACGATTTTATTTTATCATATGTAATGTAAGAGTCTGATAGTAGCTATGGCATTCTCTTGGATGTCCTCTGAAAATAACTGAAATTTGGCTGAAAATCCAACAGAAAAATTAATATAACTCTGACCTTAATCCTACGTATTAGCCAAGAGGAACAAATCAGACTGCTTATATTGGCAAGTGCCTGCTAAACCTTAGTTTTAGTATTTAAGGGGTTTTTTTTAAGAAAAAATTCAGAAATTTTGCTCTCATATTTCCTATCTGAAAGAAACAAGAAAGTATGGCTTGCAGACTAATCCTAATTTAAGGTCTAACTACTTTCTGGTAATGAGAAAAACATAAGCAGATTTAAAGAATCTTTCCTTAAAATGGGATCAAACCTTCCTAAACCCCACATAGCCAACACTGTACACATCAGTTTGGCTTACTCTGATTTGGTCTGGCAACTCTGATTAACATCGAAGGAAAATATAAAAAGGGGGACTTTTGACCTGTTTAAGAATCAGGTGTTTCTCCTCCCACAAGCTTACATAGTATGAAACCCAGTATTTGTATATCATTCAAATAAATATGTATTTATAGGAAGCTCCAGCAGCCTCAGAGCCTGAAAAAGCTGCTAAAGAGTTTGCCCAGTTACAGAGGTACTCCCATACTTTGGAGTGCAACTGCAAAATGTTTTTTTCTTTCTGAATCTCAGACAGAATGCTGAGAGAACTCTCTTCATGGGTTCAATGATTAAATTTGACAGTAAAGACAGACACTGTCAATTTTTCAAAGACTCCCCAAGGCCAAGTTCTGTTTCCTCAGGGAATTATAATTTAGAGCATTAATTCTAACTAGGTGACACACAAATACGTTTGCTCCTTTAAACTGGCAAAATAGTGAAGTTAGGCAAGCAACCCAGCTCTGAGCTCCTTCCAATATGCAAATCCGTAACAGTTTTCCAACTGAGGCACAACCGACAATACTCCTATTTTAAGCCCACAAAGAACAGCAAAACATCATCAGTCACCTTCTGTGGATTCCATAGCATGGGTTGGAAACTACTATACTGCTAAAACCAAGTGCCACTTAATACAACAGAAATAAAAGCAGAATAAATAGTTCTAATACTTAGTAGTAATACATGAAAAAGCTCCTTCACTGCAGAAACAGACATTTGCCATTATAATTTACATCAGATAGCAATTTAAGGTATAAAAATTGCCTAAAAAAAAATCGGTTATATCAAATAATATGAAATTTTTGTTGCCCAAAATGTATTTCATTAAATACACTTCAGCAAAGATCAACACACACATTCTGTATGTTAACACAAACAGTGTACAGGTAACATTTAGAACACAATAATACAATCAAAAGTAGTAAAATATTACACCCCTACAAAGCAGAAATAATCACATAAAAAAGAATATTTGGCCAAAGTAAAACCTTTACTGCTTTGAGAATTCATAAAACTAGCTTTAAAGAAGTTTGCACAAAGCTTGATTTTGAATGGCTCCTATGAAATACGGGACAAGAAACCTGTATCTGCGTTTTAATCTATTAAATCTGTTCAGATTTAATATTAGAAACAAAAATCTTCTTCTATCTAAATATTAGGAATTGGTTTTAAAGCTAAGAATAAACCCAGTTCACTTGACTGTATTTATTAGCATCTTCCTCATCAATCATGAAGTGTAGAAGAGATGTGAAAAATAAAACTATGCAAATACATACATAAATTCAGTATGTCATTTGGGTGACCCTTCCAAATTTCACATGGACTGGAAACAGGTAGCCATGATTTACAAACAAAATGAAGCAGCTCAGGTTTTTCTCTGTTAAGACCGATGATCTTTTATTTGGAGTTATTTTACAATTTCCACATGTTTACAAGAAGCCTCCTACTAACCTACCATCTGTACACTTTTTTCCAGTTCCTGAGGAATTGCGAATGTAGAAGAAGGAGCCTGAGTTAGAGGCCATGCACCAGCCTAAAGGTATCAGGGAAAATAAAAGCATTAACATTTTTATACAGCATATACATTAACAAAAAAGAAATGCTATTAAACAGATCTATAGCGTATATTATGCCATAAGACATTTAATTTACACAAGAATTATTACTGCTCATTTTTTACTGCTCATTATGCATGCCTCACCGAGGTATTAATTCAAGACAAGAACACAAGGCATTTTACATCACTATTGTTTAGTGTGCTAGTGGGTTAATTTTAAAAAGAAATACTAGGAAAATAAATTATTCCACAATGATCACAAGGTGTCAGTTTCCATATGAGAAGTATTCATAGTTGGAACAATTGTTCACGTGTTACCAAAACATAAAAGTTAAGTACAAATAACTCAATAGTAATAAACATACATTAGTACCTGTAGAACATATATCTGAAAACTAATTCCCAAATCTATAATTGTGTCCTGGTTTTTGATAAAGTTGTTGAATTTATTGTTGAGATCAGCACTAACACTCATGTCTGTATACATTCGATGGAGCTTGCTGGTAAATTCATAACCACAGGCTTGCTGTGAAGAAATATTGTAACATGTTTCACAGTGAAAACAGTACTTATTATATAAATTACACACATTCACTACTAAAATATGAAAATCTAAAATATGAAAATCTAGTTGGCAGAAGTATCGTTATAAGTTTTACAGAGAACACCAGTTACAGTAGAAAAAAAACATTATAAAAGAAAATTATCACATTTAGCTTAGTTTCACTTTCTATACATTGATTTGTATGAACAATGTTATTTTATAAAATTGAAAGACAGAACTAGTTTATGAAAGTCCTTGGGACTTTTATAGTGTAAATATGAATTATTTGAACACACTTAATAAAATTACCCAAAGCCTCATAAAAATCTAAAATGTCTCGGTGATACTTGGCCACACAGCTTTCACAGACTACCAAGAAATTAGTTTTTCCTTCCAGCTATTGGAAACAGGATCTACTGGTTGCCAAGTTGTCTCTAGCACCCTCTGCTGCTCCCTCTCAACATTACAGCTCCTGTTTATTCTGTATTAGAACATTACATTACCTTTAGTTTATTAATCATGGCTTCTTCAGAATCCATAGACATAGACAAACCGTGAATTAATCTTTTTGCCAACATTCTAGCATAGAACTGCATTAAAAAAAATTCAGATATGAGGATTTTTAAAAGCATAACTGCATTCTTCAAGTACACTTTAAATGTAACATTTCAACATACATTGAATATCAAAAGTTACCTTTTGGAATACATCTTTGTCATCAATGTATTTGAAAACAGTAATGAAACTTGTAAGTTTGTCTTCTACTTCATTCTCTGTCATTCCTTTTGCTGATTTCTTCAGCAAGTTGTCACAGTACTTGGCCAGCTCAAGTTAAAAAAAGAAAAAAAAAAAACCCAAACCTACTTGTCAAGCTTGAGAACAAACATATGCCAAGGTATTCCAAATTTCTACACAGAAGTTAAAGCATGAAGGAAGTCACAGTCTGCAGTCTCATGTTCTATTACAAGGGCTCTATTCATAGGTAAACAATACATACTATATCCACAGAAAATACAAATTCTATAAAAAATTACAACTGCACCAATTTTGCACACTCACTAAATGTGTGTGCAGGTTAAGTTATTTGTTACTACTGAAATACACACCTGAGGCTGACTTAGCGTGAGAATTTGACAGTTATAAAAAGTATTATTACCTTGTACAATAATATATATCACTTACCAACTCAGGTGCTTTGCAGATCGACTTGGGCTCCCTATAGTTAACTACTGATGTCAAAGCCTACATAGGAACATAGAGCAAAGAGAAAAAAATCTAACTGACTTAAAGCTTTTTCTTTTACGAAACTTGAAGAAATCAAAAACATGTTCAGGGCAGGGACCATCCAAGACCCTATAAAACTGAACTACACAAAAGGGGATCAAAAAAAACCACCAATGAATAAAAGGGTTTGAATTACCACTCAGTGAGAATTTGTGTGTTGAACATTCTTAAGCTGAGATTTAAGTAAAAGTGGAAAGAGTACAGGAACAGAAATTAATTGCAGAAAGCAGGAGAACAAATTAAGTTCTGATTAGAAACTTAAATGCACAACTACGAAGATTTCGGTATACAGCAATATGTATGGTCCAAAAGTATGGATGGAAAGAAACTGAGGAATAATTGCAAATAAAGCAGATTTGAGCAGCAGCACATCAACAGCACGTATCTTGAGCTGAAAAACATACGTGGTGTGCTCACAACAGTAAGAAAGGAAAAATCTTTTTGTTGGATTTTTTGATAGACTAAAGAGGAGGAAAATATTGTTGAAAGTGGAAATTTGAAGCAGTGCAGTACAAAAAATATGGTACCTGAACAAAACCTGAATATGATGAAAAAGGAAGGAGATAATGGCAGTTTAGAATTGTAAACAAAGATATCAGAATCATCAAGATTAGTTTCTAAACTACATTATCACATTTAAATTAACATTTTAAACTAATAATGAACGAAAAATACTGCATGACCATAGTTCCTAGGAAAGAGAGTTCCTTCTATGGAAGGAAAACATTATTATTGTTATTATTATAAAGAATAACTGACAAGCAACTCTTTCGTACAATTCCTCAACATTCCACTATTTGATAATAGGTCCCTAGAATCCCTGTGAGAAAGGAATGTATGACTTGACAAGAAATAAGAAACTCTTTGAAGCTTAGAGCACTCTTTTACAGTAATACTGGAGGCAACAATAGCAGTTTTGATGTCCACCATGAAAAACTGACAGCAGATTAAGATTTTAAATATTTATCGTAATAAAGAACAGTGAAGTGAAGAATTGATGTATTTAAGGAAAAAGTACATTGCCTATGTGCCAGCAAATGTGGTTGTCAATCTCCTATTACTCCACCTTCTGGTACAGGACACTAATTGCAATTAAGACAGAAATGTATTGAGGTACTGAAATAAGTATTTGTTTTAAAATACTAAATAATTATTTTCTCAATGTCACAAGTACAGATGGGTAACTACTATTGATATTATTATTGGTATCTTCATCACTATGTCTTTTCAGATTAACCTTGGCTGAAAATTAAAGCTTACACTATAACTCTAACTAGAAACTACAATTACTGTAAACACCACAAAAGAGCAATGAAATGTATGCAGGTATCCTGTGACAGGAAATTAGAGATAGGAAAGTAGTAAGTGTACTCTCTAGTAAAAAGATACAAGGATATATGGGAAAGAGTGGGAAATTAACAAATGGATTACATAAAATTTACTTTTATTTTTTTTTAAGAGGAGCCACTCAATCTCCCAAAAGCCCAGGCATGTTTCCCAGAATTTAATGATAACAACAACAACAATAATAAAGTTAGTTTTGTTATTACTATCATTACTATCATTAAAATTTATAGGAATTAGAACTGTTATTTTAAACACCTTCATGGCTATGCATTTCAAAGAAAAGAGCAGCAAGCCTCTTTCCCTAAACAGGCTTATTTAACTTCAAGTGCAGTCCTCTCCTGGAAAATGTTAGCTATTGTGACAGTGATTGAAGTCATGTAATTTTCCAGATATTCTTTGTAGTCAACTTGAAAAATCTAAACAAAGCTTCTATGTAAGTAATAATATCAGCATTAAGAGTTTAAACATTATGGCAGCAAGTAAATTCAAGTTCAAATGCAAGTAAGAGTTACCAAACTTCCCAAACCCCACAATTTGTGTATTTATCAGCTGCAGTCAAATTCACATTAAATGGGTCAGCTCCATTTTTGTGTTTTGAATTATGATGAAAAGAAAGGTTGGTCTTTCAGAAAAAACATTTAAGTATTAAAGTGGGTTCCTTTGTACGTATCTTTCCCCCTAACAATGGATTGCCTTTTGTTCCACTGCATTTCTAAACTAGAAAAATTGCCTAAGAATTCTATCTTTGAACACGCGTTGATGCCCTGGAGAATTTTGGTAAGCCTGTAACAGGGTCCTGCATTTTGTCTTCCAATGCTTTTTCTACTTAAGTAAAAGTTACCTTGTCAAGGGCACTCATAAAGTGTTGATCACCATTCAAAACAGTGTTGATGAGTTGAACAAATTTACTATGTACTTCCAAAACTGACTCCACAAACTGAGTTGGCATCTAAAAAAAGGTAGATAAAACAGAAAGCAAGTTAATGAGAAAAGTAGTATTATCTACACACAAACATACTACATAAGTTGTACATTTTTTCCTAATAATTCTTTTTGATAAAAGTTAAAATCAGTGATTAAGTCTTTGAGAGGATTGATTCTGCATTGTTGTACTCTTACACTACTGTGCTTGAGCATGTTTTGGAAATAAAGTCTACAGCTATAGCTACAGTCCTGCTATCAAACAGATTTGAGTTTACACTGCTCTCATGCTGTCTAGTCTTTTTCATCATACCCTAAAATCCTTTATTAGCCCTTTCAAAAATCATTAACGCTAACATGTAAATAAAGCATCAAGACAATAAGCTACTGAAATAAGTAAACTGCTGCTTCTCCTACACACTGACTTCAGAGACTGAAAATCTGGATGTACCCCTTGAATCTTCCTCTGTAGGACAGTTACTGATCAAATTTAGTGCGCCACATTTCAGTATAACATTTTGTATAGAAATGACTAACATGAATTAGAGGAGTCCCTATGTAGAAAAACTGGCAGGCAGCAGTGCAACAGTGTGCAATGCACTGGCTGCATTTGCGACTCCTCAAGTGCATTCTCAGGTCACACATTAAAAATGTTTTGATGACAAAGTACTTAATCCACACAGTGGAGCAAGTATTTCACATTTTGAATTTATCTACATAAGGTTGTGAATTTTCATCACCCTCATGGCTCTGCATCCATTTCCCTGTGCAGACACTATTAGTTTGAAAGAATAAGCTCAACAAACTTACAAATAATTTGAAAGCAAACTATACTACTAAAGACTTCAGTCCATTTTCAGTATGCACACAGGAGTTACGGAAGAGTAAGCACTCCTAGGCAGTCAATAATTTGTGAATTTACACAATTTACAGTGAATTTACAACAGTTGGTGTCTATGTGTTATTATAGACAGAAACACTGGATTGCTAAAGTCACCATCCTAAAGTAAGCACACATCTAGACAGTAAGATGTACAAATATAATGCCAAATAAAAGCTTGTTTCTGAACAGCAATGCTAGAGGAACAAAAATGGAATTGAGTAATTTAAATACATAAGAACTGAAAAAAATTTAAAAATAATTAAGCTACAGTATTTTCAGAAATTACATGAAAATATGAGACTACAAAGCTATTGGTGAAAAAAACCACACCGAAATCAGGACAGAATGTCAAGTCCTTACAAATAACATATAACTAAACTAAACTAAATCATTGGTTCCTAACGTACCGGAACAGCAAATGCCACTGACTTAGAGAAATTCAGGAAAAAGATACGTACATGGAACAAAAGGACCTACTTGCCATGACAGCATTAAACAAACAACGAGAAATATCTAGCTGTAGTTGTTTCTGGTTAGATCACAACAATCAACTCTCAGGATAGATATGTGTTGCACAGCTAAGCGTGCTGATTAGAAGTTACAATTTATCCATAATGTTCCAAACCAATTTCATATAGACAAAGTTTAAAAAAAACCAGAATAGGCTAAAAAGAAAAGGGTAAACATTTCATCAGGAATGTTAATCAAATAGGTAATTTCAGCTGCCTGAGGAAACTCACATTTTCCTGAGAAAGATTGCTGGTTGCTCTAAGGCCCTCATCATGGATATGGTTTTGTAGTTCCTGAATCATATGAGGTAAACCACTTGACACAGCACGAAGTAGAGTATACATATTAGCCATGTCTGTAACAGAGAGACATTTTTATAGAATATGCTTAGAAACACTGAAAATCAACACTTAATAGAGTATCATAATTTCACACAGAACTTTTCAAAGACCAAAACAGGACCAACTGTTTTAAAAAAAAAGTTAACATACACTGGATCACTGACAAAAGAAAAAAAGGAAAGAGTAGGGCTAATCGCAGTATTTACTGAGCACTGCCATTGTGACTATCTCACTCTTCCAACACTGCTTATTTAGGATAGACTCCAAGAGGAGAAGTGGGCCAGTATGGAAAAGTATTGTGTCTGTTTATTTTAATCCTTAGCCTCCCTAAATCTCCCTTAGTAGCAGCTGACTAAAATCAGTTTAGATATCTTCTTGACTTTTTGTTTTCCTCCACTGGTGGCTTGAACTTTTTCTCAGGTTAGAACAGCTATAAATAAGCAACTGCTATTTTTATGGTTCCCCACCTCCCCCCCAAAAAAAGATCCAAGCTCTGATCAGATTTGCAAAATTATCTGGAAACTGAACACTATTATTAGATACAATTTAAGTTTGACTGTGAAAAGTAATTTGTTTCACGTAATAGATACCATCTTCCATGCAAGAATAAGCATTCTTTCAAGGGTAAGAGGCATGTAGTCATCAGGAAGTATAATATTTTTAGTCAGGCAGGGAATATAACTATAAGAGCATCTGCTTCTGTAAAAAAGATTTGGGAAGAGAGGTCACAAAAGATTCAGGACAATAAAAAGTGGCTATGACAAGAAGCCAAAGTATTTTATAATCCTGACCTGTCAAATGGTGATGAAGAAATCTGTAAAGACAGAGCCATTGGTTTACAAATGAAAACACGAGCATAAAATATGATCAGTTCTACAGGACACAGGACTTCAGTGTGTTTTTTAAGCTGACTAAGACAAGGAAAGAGAAAGAGTATTGGCCAAAAGAAGAGTTGTTAACAGTAAAAAGAAGGTTTCAACTATATATTTGGAAGAATGAAAATGAATTACATGGTAAAAGTAAAATGTCATTCAGGATTTAATTGGGCTTTCTAGATAAGTAACATGTATTAGTTGAAAATGCTTAAGCGCACAGAAGGTCATTGAATAAAGACAGTAAATTGCAATGCTAAACGAATAAAACAAAAACCACTTCACGCTTTTTGTGACTATTGAGACTTACCACTTCTTTTCTCCTGTCTGATAATATTGTGACATTCTGCATGTAGAAACTGCAAGTGATCAGCTACCATTCTCTGTTGGCATTCATGAATCACTTTGCCGTATGAGCTGGGATGCAAGTATTTCCGACACCGCATTTCTTCATCTTTTAATCTACCTAACACCTACAGACAAGTTTTTAAAGTTAGAGCTGATGAAATACTAACAACCAATATAGAACCACAAATATACAACAGTGTATGTATGTAGAACAAGAGACTTGAGTAACAAAGTTAAAAAAGAGTTTGTCCGGGTTGCTGAAAAATTAAATATGCTCTTTTGAACCAGGCTGTTGGTGAATTAATATAGTCTTCTACTCTGAGTACTGGCTAGGCTCAGTCATACTAGACGTCTAATAGCACTCAGTAGTTCTCTTCTCAAAATTTCTTCTTCCCTCCAACTTTGTGACCAGTCTTCCCCAATTTCTCCTACCACACTTCTTATTCCTCCTGAGAAAGTTTTACCACAATACCTAATTATATAAGAACCACTTTACTGTTCTAAACCCATCTGCTTGTACGTAAACATCTGCTCAAAAGGTATAGGAGTACATCTGAGCTATTAATAAACACCTCTCTTTGTAACTTCAATGAAGGAAATGGGCGTTATCATAAAGTCAGTCATATGAATAGACATAAAAGTCCTTATATGAATATGAGGGGAGCCTAGGGAGAGTAGTGCAGCTGCAGACTGCTAACGATAGACAAAATGAATCCGCATTTCTTTTGATTTAATTGAAGTCTTAGCCTGTCCCTGAATTTCACCTCATCAGGTGTGCAACCATTAGCTTATGCTCCTTATGGTTAAAAACAATCTCACAGCCTTCTCCTCAACTCTTCTACCTTGTTAATGAGGACAGTATAGCACTGAGGACTGACTCCTAGTCTTGTATTAATCTTTTCTTTCTCAAGCAAGGTAAAAGAATTACAAGTAATTTAACCACAACCTGACTTCATACACCACAAAGCAAAACAAAAGAAAATCCACCTCAGAGTATATAATTTCTAACAATGCTCTGTAACAACTCTACCATATAGTCTTCTCTAACCACTGTATTGCTAAAACTCTCATCTTACGCTACTAACAACAGAAGGAAAATAAGCAAGTGAGGAAGAAATACTGATCAACCTGATATGTGTTTTTGGTGTTTTGTGGTTTGTTTGTTGTTTTGTTTTTTTTTTTTTTACTTTTCATGTGATTGATTTATCACTTATTATGAAATATTTTGAAGCTGACAGTCCATCCATAGGCAAGGTTTGTAGTTTACATTCAGATTAACTATGCCATCAAAAAGCATAGTTTAAATTGCATGAAAACATACAAAGAACCACCATGGAAACTGTACAGCAAAACGTGTATTACAATTATCAGTAAATTGATAATACTAGTTTTTAGTTATTTCGTGTGTACAGAGGAATCTCTTACCTTCTCCATGTATTGTGAGCAATTTGACTCTTGCAATAAATTTGAAGCTTCTTGTTTATAATACTCCCCTGTTTCATTCAGAAAAGGACACTCAAAAATTTCCTGATAAAACTAAAAAGGAGAAATTTTTTTTAAAGGACATAATACTAGATTAACATTTAAAATTAAAAACATGAATCAGAAATGTGTATCTACCTTTAGGGGGAATTTTTTCTTATACTGTTCAACATGAACAAAGGAGTTAATAACCCCATGGATTACTTTCTGGTTTGGGTCTTCTCCACAGCGATCACTGAAACAGGCAAAGCAAACATTCATGAGAATGTAGCTACCTAGTGTAACTCATCTGATAGTTGAATAAAATAATATTGGATGAAAATATTTTCCAGTAAATTCCTCTGCTTAGACTGGCAAAATTGAAGATTATCTTAAAATAAAAAATGCACTCTTCTTTCTCTGCCATATATTTAAATTGTTGAGATAACAATTCATAAACTATTCAAAAGCATTTGCAGGTCATGAAATTTCCAAGTGTTTGCTAAGGATATAAGTATTCCAAATTACATACTCTAAACAAGTACTTTAAAAGTTACAATAAGTTCCATCTTGTATCTGTAGCCTTTATCAAACAGACTACCTTCACACTCTTGCCCCTGCCAAAAACAAAACAAAACAAAAAAATTTTTGCCAACATCACACCAAGAGGTATGCTATTTTCTTTTCTGAATATCTACTATTCAACATGTAGACGTCAAGTTGAACAAATAACATACATGGCACATGGTCACAATTTTTAATCATACTTTGGAAAAGAAAAACCTTACGTTTTTCCAGTCAAGTTCTTAGCTTCAAATGAGCGAGGTCAAGCAAAGGAAATACTATCTTTAGTCCCATTCAGTTGAAAACAAAAGTAATTAAAACAAGTGTTTTGCATGCTAAAAACATTAGTGTTCACTCCTTTGCAAAGACTGTGAATAACAGACCCACACTCAGAGCAGCAAAGACTTTCTTAAAACATGAACTGTTCTAAAAAAGATCATCTTTCACATACACTTTACAAAGAAGTAAAAAATATTCCTTAACTCTGAACGTGTTAAATAGAACTAAAATATGATTTTTAAAAGTATATTTACACTTAAGCATCAGCAGTTGTAATTTCAAAGGTTTTCCTTTTTTAAATACATATGTGCATGTATATAGAATAAGAACTTTTACTTCACCCAGACTGCACTGAGAAGACAAAACGAGTTCTCTGTTAGAAACTTACATTGCTATAGGAGAGTCATTTACATGAGTGATTTTAAAAGAATTAAAAGAGAAAAAAAAGTAAAGCCAGCAAAAATACTTCAAATCCAAACATTACCATATACCCATCTAGGCTGGGGTGGAATGGGAGAGAAAAAAATTTTGCTAATTTCATTCATTTTAGTTTGGAATTGATGGAAACTCCAGAGGATGCCCATGAGCTAGGGAGGTTCACCAGGACAGCCACACCAGCAGTCATATTACATACACCAGACCATATTCATATGTTCACAACACTGTTATCTATGTGTATTGCTTTCAAATACTACAGTGTCCTAAGATCTGAAAACTTAAGCTCATGATGGGTAGGAAGAACTAGCCCATTACAAACGAGCTGACCTAATGGGTAACTGCTCCAGCAGGGGCAGTCTGATTTCCCCCCCCCGGGGGACAGGAAGGTTTCCTCTGGTTCTGGTAGCTGAACGAATGGAGTAAGTCTGGGTTTTGGTACACGTAATCACACCCTGCATTCTTGCCAACATCCCTCTGCTGGGTCTGGTTATATGATGGCAGAGGCAGCAGGATGTCACAGAAGGGAAGAAGTGTAACACCAGACCAGGGCCTGCACCCAGCTGCACTCCGGAGGGACCCAGGACCATGGCAAGCTACAGGATGCATGTGGCCTGCGAACAGAGCACCATGTCATGGAGTGCAGGAAGCTACATAACTAAAAGTTAAGCATATTACAAAGCAGGGCTTTGTCAAGAGACAGTCCACTCCGCCTCTAGCACGTGGGGTTCTGGACCTGGAAAGATACCGGTGACACAAACACAAGAAGCATTACTGTAATAACAGATGACGACCCAGCTCCCGCCTTGCTCAGTTCACAGGCCACTTCACAGACCTTAGCCCACACAGATGTAGGAGGAGAAGGGGCAGCAAAGGTCAGGCCCAGGGGATTCGAAGGTCAATGTATCATTAGGAAAAAGCTGTAGAAGTACAGGAAGCAGATGCTCCATGGAAGAGCTATAAGGGAGGAGACAGGCTTTTGAAGCACAGCCCAGATGGCATGAAGGCGATAGATGAAGAGGAACACAACATAGAACCAGCCTTGCCTGCCTTTTGGGTAACTGGTAGTACACAACAAAGAGAAAACTTAAATCCGCTTCTGAATACAGAGGTACTGAGGATGCAGTTGCCAATCAAATAACAAGTTTGAAACAACTGCCAGGATCATGTAAGCCTTTTTTTTTTTTTTTTTTTTTTAAAACACATGCCCACACTTGCAGAATTTTTAGTAGCTTAAAATAGGTTTCCTCAGTGGGTGAGTATTATACATTTACAGCAAAGTTGTCACAAAATTTATTGACAGAACTGTGTTATGAACTTCATCATGAACCTAACTGAAAAGCTACTTATTTCCAAGATAAATGGCATATGTCACAAAACTATCATTCTTTCCACTTTGGCAGCATCTTCAGGTTTTTATTTACATGAATGGCACACTGCTCCCAAGAATTTGTAACAGAAATGGCTAGTTTCAACAGAATTTGACAGAAGTTTCAAGGATGATTTTCATGAAAGCTGTAGTAATAAGAGTATTTGCCAAACTAAAATGAGAGAAATCGGTGACCCCACCAAAGTGAAGTCTATCACGTGCATATTTTTCTTCTTGGCGATAGTCAGCAAGCGATATGGATGCAGACAGCTACAGAGCAGCTGCCGCACAGTTTGAAGCAGGGATGTGACAGGACATCTTAGGGTAGAAAGGAATGATGATGCTTGGTGGGGAATCTGGACAAAAAGATAAAGCACTAGAAACACAAGTTCCACTAGTTCTGCTGCTGCTGAGTTTCTTTTTTCAAGAGAAATCGAGAAAACTATAAAACACAAGCTCAAGGACTTGTGCTGTTTTATATAAACTCCACCTTGTTCCTATCTTAAGAGTAAAACTAAAAGTGGAAGTTTAACATGTATTGTACAGTGTACTACTTACTATAGCCCCATAGAACATATTTAAAGTTTAAGGTACCATAATAAATACTGTATTCATTAAAAGAAGATTCCATCATTCAAAAGAAGTGCTCTGCTGTGTCAGACCAATGGCCTATCATGACCCGTTAACTACAGAATTCACTGTGAACTAAAGAGCCTGTTTCAAACACTTTTTGAAGTTATTAATGTCCAATAGCTTTCCTTTCAAACAAATGGCATAAATAATGTATCAGCTTAGACAGGAATAGGTTCAATTAGTTAGAAAGTATTAGTTATCTTTAGTAGAGAAGCCTCTCCTGGTTAGTCTGTACTAATTACACTGTCATTTGAGATAGCACCTGAATAATTTCCAAATTATTTCTGTTTAAGAATTTCATAGATTAATTTTCTCACAATTCAAGATCTTGTCGGCTTCCTGTTGTGTTGAAACAAAAATGCGTAAGTTGATATTCAGCTTGCCTTGTAGGAGTGGTGCTTGGGCTAGAGGGAGGGGGAAGAAAGTGTGTTATATTCAGAACTCTACATAAAGAGGAGTGCAGTCAGACAAGACAGGCTTAAGTGATTTAACAATTCGCTGCTGTTCAAGGGGGCTAATCCTGCTCCCTTTTGCTCAGTCACAGGCCTTGGTATCCCTGCTGCATTGCTTTGGCGCTCATCTAATTCTTTGCTGAACTGACTCATCATGCCAATCTGGAGAAATATTAGCCACGATGGTCACATTAGCGGTTGAGTTGGTTCACTAACAGACTAGATGAGCACCAAATTCAGCACAAGGAAGGTAGTAGAGCACAGCCTGCTCCTTTTTGGCATCAGCAAACTCTTAGATCACTTTAGCCGTCTTGTTCAGCTGAACCGCAAGTCACTACTTGTACTTCTTTATTTTTCATGTGCCAAAAAAGTTTATTGTTAATTTTAATGTATAGTGTATTGCACAAGTTTATAGCTTCTAAAAAGTGGATGTGCTCAAGATTTTAGTCAGAAGTTTTTTTTAAATTCCAGTTTGATACATTGATAAAATGAAACCTGAAAGCAAAATTTGTGCCTCTGTTCCCCCTACCTTTTCCAGGACAGCAATAAACACACTTTTATATGCAACTAGTTGACTACAATGTTGGTTATCAACTCCACATATTGTTGTATACTATGCAAAAACTTCCTGTTATAAGAAGTTCAACTGTCCCATCTATTTAAATTTTAATTTTTTTGTAAAACATTTTAATAAATTGAACCATGCACACATTTATGTACACTTAAGAAGGCATCTAATCAAGAGGTTTCTAAATATACACACATATTAGTAATTATATTAAAATTTTTAGGTAATAAAATTCCCATGCATATTCTTGTACCTCTGATAGGTGTAACTTATTGATATCCCCTTCTTCAAAAACATTGTTTAATCCCTGAATTGCTGAACTCAATGCTAAAAGACATTTAACAGCCATTTGCAGCAAAGACTTTAAAATTGCCTCTTAAAAACCATACTGACCACTGCAATCACAGCAAAGAACAGCAACAAGCCTATAGTTACATGCAAAGGCCATCCTCAGAATACCCATAGCAAGCCCTACATTTCATGATACCACGAAAACCAGCTATAATAAGTTATCTCTTATATAGTTCGTTACATGATAAGCATATCACAAAGTGGCTAGAACAAACTTAATACAAATTGTTGGATGTGTATTTTGAGAAACAGAGTTGAATTAACTTCTCTGAGATCACACAGAAGAATCCTTAATAACGGAGGGGAAAAAAAAAAAATACAGACCCAACCATTAGAGACAATGACTCAAGTTTTATTTAAGACTTTCCAAATGGTTTAATAACAAATAACATCAACTTGTTACAGTCTTAAGATCTAATGCCACATGGAGCCAGTGACAGTGTTGATCTAAATACCCTTGTGAGGTCTGCAGTCAGCCTCAAGGTAAATACATACCATTACTTTTAAGAGGCATCAGATGGCTGTTGAAAAAGGTTTTAACACAGATTTCCTCTCCCACCCACCAGTGAAATACACAGATTGACTAAAACAACTCTTCAATGTCACTGTGCTTAAAGTAATAAAGGAGAATTTTCTTCACTGTGAATTAGGGAATTTTCATTTAGTAAAAGTAAATTGTTATAGTAAACGTATGGATAAAGCAGTATTAGCACTGGTTACATAGGAAGCATGGTTCAACAACTGAAAGCAAATAAATACTTCACAGCTTCAGAAACACCATGAGAGGGACATCATGTTGGTTACTTAGTCGTCAAAAAATTAATTCAGGAAGGAAAAATAAAACTATAGTATTAAAATCAGTTTTTTAATGCTTTTTTGCTGACCAAGTGTATGTCCAAGGCACCTCAACCACTCAAATTACCTTACTCTTTCAGTTTACCTCCACTAGCCCAGTCACCTGAGTCAGGCATGCAATTGCTTAAAAAAACCCCAGTCATTAAGCAACTCCAGAGCTACCCCATACAGTAGTAAACGTGTAGAAACTGATGGAACTTACAACTACACACAAGGTCTGCAGTATATTTCAGAATTTCTGTTTATTCATAATTAAAAAGATCCTTTAGGAGTTAAATAGCTTAAAGGTTTTAAATCAAAACTTAAGAAGCCCCAAGTCCTCTAACTACCAGGGTCTTTGTTTAAAAGTAACAAAGAAATACAGGAATAAAATAATAATTTTCCCCAAAGTGGAAAAAAAAAAATATTTCCATTTCATTTTTTTAAAGCACCAAGAATGTTAAGTGAAGTCACTCATCTGAACAACAGAAACCGAAAAGTTTAGTCTTCCTGGCAGATAAGCAAGAATTGTTTTGGGTCCCATGTAAAGCAACATAACTTTTCTGGCCTCGGCAAATCCTTGCATAAGTCCTGGTCCTTATGTTTACTGACAGCACAGAAGCTATAAGCAGTCATCATCAGGTGGAGAAAAAGGCAAAAGGCATCCTATAGGACCAGGAGAATTATCCTAACTATTCCCCAATCCCACTGATAAGAAGGGTTGCTGAAACAGAAAAGATCACTACCCTCAGGTTACAGTCAATTAACTGTTTTCTTTTCAGAGTCTTTTCCCATGCATGCAAACCACAAATATGTAGCTACAATGAGAAAAACTGATATAACATCATCATCAGGTAAGAAGCTACCTTCAAGAAAAACCAACAGAACATAAAAGAATTTGTTTAAAGTCCCCAGACTTTTCAAAGTAAAAAAGTACAATACCCCCACATTGTGTAAAAGCAAAAAAACCAGTCAAGCACTCACTTTTTTATTTCTCGGAGGAGCATCCGAATAAGGATGGCCTGCAGTGGCTCAATCATTAATTTTCTCCACATATCAAGAGCTAGCTGTCAGGACACAAGAAGCTTACATCAATAAAAAAATACAAAAAACCCACCCCAAAACAAAACCAAAGGTGATGCAATTCCCCATTCAGGATTTTAAAAATTAAATTTTTAGATATCCTCTTCTTTCTCCTTTTTAAATTCTATTGTTTGCCCCCTCAATTTGTCAATATATAAATATATTATTTTATAATTTTTCTTCTAGAACATCTGACTGCATTCAGATGAAGATGACACAGATCTGTACACTAGCAGTGTCAGATATAAAATTTCTAGTCAGGCAGGGTCTGAATACGTTTCCCAGTCTACATGCTTCTTCTACACATCTAATAGGACTGATTTATTCCTTGGTTCCACTCTGTCAAGGATTCTCAAATGCATGTAAGGACCCTAAGCATGAAGGTTATGACAGCAAGTTTTAAGTGTACATATAAACAAAACGTCTGCACAGTAATAAGTAACATGCCTTTCTATCTGAAGTGTTTGAATGTGTACAGACACCAGTATTTCTGAAAATGATAGCAAAATAAGCCTCAGCTGACAAAAGGGAATGTCTCTTGGCCAATTCGTCAGAGGTCAGAGTCAAAGATACAAAACCCTTATATCCAAGACACAGAGAAGGTCTCCAAATTAAGATGCACAAAGCTTAAGCAAAATTACTGGCAAGCTAATATTTGACTTGAATGGAATTCAAATCATCTTCATGTTAGGGATAGGTCACCCTATTCCTAATATATCATTAGAGGGATCAAATGGACTCAAATACCTCAAACTCTTGCGGGTGAAATAATTGCTCCCAAAACATACTGTTTTTAAAAATGCAACTGCAAGTGTTCAAAGGAGTTTTTACATGTAAGTTGAAACCAGATTTAAAGCCCAAAGGGGATAATGTGATCCCTCGTACGGGGGGAATAATCACACACATTTGAGACCTCTAAAAACACCTACCAGTGAGTAGTAGGCTCGGAAAAAATGAAATACCCCAAATCAGTGAGGACAGAGGGAATATGGCTGCTAAGAAAGCTTTGACACAACTAACAGGTCCTTAGCTGTAAAAATTAAAATACTGATCAGGTATGTCTTAACTGAAAGTAGGCATCTAGCTATCAACTAGGTATCCCATCTGGTCCACTTTGTGAAATAAATCTTCCTTTCAAAGAGCAGACAAATGAACTTGCTCTGTCACAGCTATCCAGCACCTATGCTGTAATACAGGGTACGGAAGTCTGGGAGGTAAAGATGACCCAACTGCATTATAAGCAGGTTCAAAGAAGGGTAAAGGTTTGCTTATAAACCAGATGGATAACATTTTGAAATCAAAGGTGTCTTAGGAGTGATTTTCATTGTCTTGCCTTGTGGAGATTATTAGTAGAACAGTTCCCTAAGACATCAGGAACTCATCCTGCAGAGAATGCTGAAAGAAGCTCTCTGCAGAGGAAAAAAAAAAATTTAAAGAAAAAGAACTGACTCGTTTCGTGACTATGAGGTGAGGGGGATGACCCCAGTGACTCGATTCCGCAAAGTGGTCTCTGAAATGTCGTCTCTAAGATGGTCCCTTTCACATGTTATCTACCAATCTGAAACAGCTTCAAGTTGCCTCTTGGAATTTCCCTGTCAAGTAAACTACAGGCAGGTCAATCCAGCAACTTGATGTATTAGTTCAAGAGACTTTTTCCTCCTTGAAGAGAGGGACTGATCTTTCTTCTCCACCTAGACTGACAATACAGAACATGGCAGTTTCCTCCATTTTCCAGAATCTGTTGCCCCATGATGGGGGAAAGAACAGAAGGCACATCTTAACTACCTTCTAGCTCAGGGCTCCCATAGAGTCATTGAAAACTCAAAAAAGCAGTATCCTTCACCTTCCATTCATAACACACAGACAGAAAAACACCTAATCTCTTGCAAGCACTGGCAGACTACTTTCATCAACTAATCTTATCCTGTATTTTTCCTAGTACAACAATTACTGAATGTCTGGAACGCTTATCAGGATGATAAGCTGCTTGAAGCCACACCCATACACATCACATACGCACCTCCGGTCTCTTGTATATACCTACTGTTACACACCCCAGAAGAACTAAGCAAGCACGTACTTGTTTAAGATTACTGAAAAGCTCCCAAACTTTCATTAGCACACAAGTGACGTTGAGACAGAAACTTCAGTACATATAGGGTACTGTTCTGCTTCTACAAATACTGGGCACTATTTCTGTAACTTCACGCTGAGACTGAAGAGAACTATATATAACATAAGCATGTTTGCTCTTGGGTAGATAAAGGACACATCTCAGTCATCTAAAAAGGGATAAATGATAATTACTTCAATTCTAAAGCAATGAACAACTAAAAGACTTCTGTCAAAGCCCTTAGTGCAATCCAAAGAATAAAAGACAGAATCCTAAACAGGAACCATAACAAAAGAGAAAATGCTTTCAGAACACAGACTTGATAAACTTCGCAAGTGCCTTGTAGGTCAAGAATTGTGAAATTTTTGAGGCCATGAATTCACCAAAAACAGTGCTGCCATTTAATGCATTAAACTATTTCAGTGCAGGACTCAAGTCTCCATTCTTTTTCAGGGCAAAGGAGTAACTGTCATAAACCTAACCCTACACCAGTAAAGAACAGAGAATAACTTTACTGCCTCAAGATCCAAAATTTACCTCCCACTACTACAGATTACAAAGACACTATTTGGTAAAGAGAAATGGAAGGAGTCTTGGGGAGTGAGATAATGAACTCTCATTAGCAGAATTCCAGACATCATCATCCAAACATCTTCATCAGAAACCAAAGGCTGCCAGCTACAGTTTAAAAATCCTGACCCTCCCCATAATCTGCCCAAATGATGAGCTAGGGAGGTACCATCCTAGGAACAACTACTGAGAAGCTTGAAGAAAAGTGTGTGTCATTGTCCTTCCGCCCTGCTTATAATTCTATGAACATGAAGAAAACAGAATACTCAAAAAAAGCTGAATTATTAGATCTGCTGTTTCTTATTCTTTGGTAAACATGTACTAGGGCAGAAAGCCATGGACAAAAGTTGCCACAACCATCCTTTGGGCGATACCTCAGAATGGAATAGGACACTGAAACAGGATGAGAATTCATAAATACATAAGCATCATCGAGCCCAAAGAACAAGCCCAGACCTATTCCCAGCCCTCAAAGCAGCTGAACAGTCATACGCACAGAGCTAAGGACTACCTCCGACAATCGTGGCAACAGACTTGGCTACATCTCAGTCTGAGGAAGTAAGAAATAACATTTATGCCATTTTGAAGATACCACAAACAGTGCGGCAATATGCCCTTCCAAGCTCTGATAAGCCTTTACAGATGCCACTGATTAGCAAGCCCTGCAGACAGCACAGGTAGACAAGAGAAGTATTTTCTTTCCTGCATTGACTTAAGTTTGTGGTGTTTTTTTCAGCCCACCCCCAACTTGTCAGAGGATTAGCAATTTCAAATAGCAGCGCTGATTTCATCCACTGGGTAGCTGGGTCAGAAGCACAGAAGATGCTTCTTCACGCATCACAATCTCTCCTTACTCATAACTAAAGGCAGCAGAGATGTCCTACTTAAAACAATGAAATCAAAGAGCTAGAACAGTAACCACTGACAGATCAAGTTCTGACATTAAGAAAAAAAAAGCGTTTTCTCTAGCTTTCCAAACCAAAGAGAAGTGTTCACTTCCCTTTTAGAGAAAAGGGCAAATGTAGAGAGGAAAGGAAAATACACCACTACAGATGATGACCAAATAAAATGGATGCTCCAGCTAGCAGCATGTACACGTACAGACACAAAGCAAACAGATACACAGACAAGCCTTCAAAAGAAAAGTTTCTATTCAACTGTATTCAGGATTGCGGTTTTGTTCTGATTCAGACTGAAAAAGTGTTTTCAAAATCTTCTTAAAGACATACTAAAACACTTTGTTTTGAAAATTTTGAAAGAACTTTTTTTTTTTACAGTAAAATTGTCTTTTCATTTTACTTTATTTTGTGGTAACTATAGCCGTTAAGTGACAGAAACAATGTATACTTCACAGAAACGATGTATATTTCACTTCTGCATAGCTGAAGTGCACAGGGTGGTATCTCAGAACATGGTCCTGCTGCTGACAATTTTTTTCATTTTATAGGTATTTAAAAATTACTCTCAGCCTCTCCAATTTACATCAGTAACTGTATAAACCCCCTTGTGTTTGCCCCAAATTACTTTTTTTTTTTAAAGATAGACCCTCTCTACATGATACTTCTGTGCACATGTCTACTTTTTCTTTCAAAATCTCTATCAGGGTTTCTACAATATAAGTACAAAACAGCTTGCATTAGAAAATAAGATGTACAATATCACAGAAGACTAATCTCAAAAAAAGTTGTTACACTTTGTGACATCAAGAAATAGAAGCCTAAAAGTAATATTTCAAAGGTTTAAAAAATAAAAAAACAAAAGTACTGCTTCTTCAAACTATTGTCTACATAGTAGTGTCAATAAATCAAAGTTGGGGTTTTGGGGTTTGTTTGGGTTTTTTTGGTTTTTGTTTTTTGGGGATTTTTTTTTTTTTTGCAAAGTGGTATCTATTATCATATTTTAAATGGAAGTTCTCCAACAGTTTTCATATTTGCTTATTTTTTTCTCTAGGCCACTATATTTTTCTACATCAAAACTGTAATCTCATTTTACAAAAGGTTCAGTGCTTACATCTTTTGCTATTCAGATTCTGTGACACAGAGAAGTTAAAATTTAAAAGGACAAAGCTGAACTTGTAGCGCTTCCGAGTACAGTTTATATCCACTACCACTTTCAGAGATACCTACCTCTCCTATTTCCATCAATGGTTCATTCATATCCACTCCTCCATAACCATACTGAAGATCAGCTTCAGTCAATTTGTTCTTCTTAATAAACTGTGTGTTGAGGTACCTATAGAAATAAAGATATTCTAATCAAGACAGGTAAAAGTTAAGGTTTTGGGGTTTTTTTAAATAAATTTGGAATTGTGGAATGTCTTCCACATCACAAAAGATAACCTCTTTTAACCAATGCTATTGCTATCAGTAGGAAATTCTTAAATTACAAATGATATCCATTTAAAAGATCTTTCATCATATTAAAACAGTAGAGTGTTAGTAACTGAGATACAAAACATTACCCTGATACATCACTGTCAGCATTTTCTTGGTGTGCAACATTCTTCTGTAAGAATCCAACCTTTCACCGTACACTGCCATATTACTTATATGTATATGCAATGTAACTGCTAAATTCTGAGCAGTTGACTATTAGAGCGATAGTAATTTATTTCTTTTTAATGATAGAAAAATGTTCCTGAGTATCAGATATTTTTAAGTAAAAAGTATTTTCTTCTACCTGTACTGTTTATTATTTTGCATTTCTCTCAGACTAAAACACAAAAATAGTGTCAGTATTTACAGGGCCATTTTTGTCAGTTATTACCCCTTACTCAGGTCATGGTAACTAACGAACAGCTGTATTACAAAATTTTAAAGATATGAGAAGAATTTGCAGAAATTATTTTAATTAACAGTTATAAAGAAGAAATGTTATAAATGTTTTCTTTATTTTAGTATTTAGAATCATAGAATGGCTTGAGTTGTAAGGGACCACCAAAGGCCATCTAGTCCAACCCCACTGCGGTGAGCAGGGACACCTTCAACTAGATCAGGTTGCTCAGAGCCCCGTCC
>JAVKLA010000073.1:30368775-30387177 GCA_034782735.1 Sagittarius serpentarius
TCAGCATGGCTTCTAGGAGGATCCATTCCATGATCTTCCCAGGCACAGAGGTGAGGCTGACAGGTCGGTAGTTCCCAAGGTCTTCCTTTCTACCCTTTTTAAAAATAGGTACAACATTTCCCTTTTTCCAGTCACCAGGGACTTCACCTGACTGATTTACTATTGTATGCATAGTTTTTTTAAAGAACAGAAAATAGTTTCTGGGCAAGACCTAATAAAACACCCCCTTTAACTCCCAGGATTCCCTTTAAAAGAAATACAGTAATATTTTTAAACTAAATCATTCTCCTTCTCTTTCCCACAAAACTGGGAAAAATTTTCTAGTATCTTTCATAACTACACTTAAAATATTTGTTATGTTACTGCTTAAATGAGGTAACTGAGAAATTTTTTTTTTAATTCCAATCCAAGTAGCAGTTTTGAGACAGCCAGTTTCAGACACTGAAGAGAGCCAGATTACTGAAGTGCTTTAAGAGATTCAGGCTTCAAAGGCTGCACCAGACTAGTGATATCTGAACACTTTCGGCAGGAAGGCAAATGATAAGCAAAGAAGAAAAGGAGAAACACTCTATGGAAACCTGTGCACTGGAAAGGATTTAGGACACCACAGAGCACAAAGAATGAAGACTTGTGATAGTACAGTGGTGACAAACTAGAATACAGTGGCCTAACCTACTTTCAGACTCCAGAGTCTTACAGAGTACTGTAAACCACTCTGCTACCATCAATAACCATTACAAATTGTAAATGCAAGTCTATGTAGAAGGCTACATGCCTGCCATTTCATATAAAACTTGTGTGGACATCCAGAATAGTTGGAACACAAGCCTCAAGCAGGCATGCTCCTTGATGGTATTTCCGACCCCTCGCCATGTGAAGGAAGCCAGTAGCTGCCATTCTGCTTTTTCCTGTTAAGCTTGCTAAAAAGGAAAGCCCTATGCTCTCCTCATTCACACCCTCTCTTCAACAAATCCAGATTGGATAACTGATCCATCCTAAAACTAGTGTAGCTGCAAGTAAATAAACAAGTTTAACCTAGATCAGGTAGCCCTACAGATCTTTGCCCTATCAGCAAAGACCTACCTGATTCAAGCAAAAAAGGGGTGGCAAGAAGCAGGCAGGCAGAATGACTCATGGCAAGACTGTCACCACATTCTGCCTCAAAACCAAAACCAAAATTTGCCCACATTTCCTCTCCCTGTTGCCTACTTCTACCATCAACTTCCAGAAGCAAGCATAAGCAAATAAATGCAAAGGATGTGCAAACAGTATAATCTCAAGTCTACTTCACTGAAGTTATAAACCATTTTTCACCTTGAAAAACTACTTCAAATACTTCATCTGTATTTCTTACTTTTAGAAGACAACCCACAAGGTTCATCTCTAACTTACTGTGGAGACAAGGATTGGACATGAATTCATAATACCAGAAATTGTCCACAGACTCTTGCTACTATTGAGATAAAAATTTCAGGTGAAAATTTGAAACACCTGATCACACAGCTCAGGCCCAATTACTTGAGAGTACACCTGTGCAGGCTTATGCTTTACTGTCTGATGAGGAAAATGGCAAACAAGATGAGAAAATTGAGGTTTGTTTCCTTTCATGGTATTAGCAAAGCAATATACCTTTTGGTACCCAAACCTCAAAACACAGCCACCCAGCTTCCACTCCAGAAAGAAGTTTAAAAGTTTGGAATTTACAAAAGTGTTACAAGACTCATTCAAAACAAATACCTACTTTACAGTGGAATACTGAAAGACAGTGTTCCATCTAAACTAGCAGCATCAGGAAAATGTCTGGTACATGAATATTTTTGTGGGCAATTTTTTTCAGATATAAAGGACTCGGTAATTCAGCAAAATAAAAGGGTATGTTCGTTTGCAAGGAATTTAGCAAAAAAACCAACCATCCCTGCAAAAACTAATTCAACAATTAGAAGGGTACCTAATTATTGGGACAGGTTACCTGGTAACTTCCATGTATTTGATAATTTTAGATCAACCAAGGACAATGCTCTAACCACAGATTACTATTCTAAACACAGTGACCACATTCCCAAAGCAATGTTTCTACATCTCAATAGCCCGCAAGTGTCCTTTGGGGGACAGACTTTGCAAAGCCTTGTCAGAAGGATTAGATCTATTTTTTTTACTTTTAATGTTTTATTTGGTTTTAGTAGTTTGAATTACATACTCCTGGGTAAGAAAAAAAATATTAGTGTTGGCAAAATAGATGTAAAGTTTAGCCTGAACGTAATAAACCTAAGAGCATACCTGTCTCATGCCAGCTCTCGGTTATTTTCTATGTTCTCCATGATAAACCCTAAAGAATTTACCTCCTTTAAGTCTTTGTCCATCCATGATATGACACCACAAAACAACACATGAGATTTTACGTATTTCTAGAAGTACCATACTTAAAGCAAAAAGGGTAGACACCCTCTATTCAGATTTTTTTCCTCTTCTGAAAGCTCTCCAAAGATGAAGACACATCTGAGTAACCACTCTTTTCTTGCCCCGCCCCCACCATTGCCCTTCTACATACATAGTCAGACTGCTATACTGATCCCCAAGATGGCACATGAGCCTAGCAGAACAGTATACAGGCATAGACCTGACCAAGTGCTGAGGAAACTGCTTTCAGAAAGTTGCACCGAGAGTACCCTGCTAACAATTCTCACAGGCCACAGCAAGTGCTCATGGACAGAGAAATGGATAAAGACCCTATGTGGCAGTGTCATTCACTGTCTTGATGTATAGGAGGCAATTAAAAAAAGGTACCTAATTAGCTAGGACTAATTATTACAGTTAGCTTTCAGAAGCACTGTTTATTTTTCAAGATTTTCTTCAACCTACCACTTGCACGATTAAATTGCTTTGCAAGCTACAGAATGCACACACAATCACATGACGAAGTTATAAATGGGTACATTACTGTACAACAGAAATTAGCAATTGTATTAATGCTTTCAATGATTTCCACATCCATTTATATGGTCACAGCAGGGCTAAATCTATCCAGGGGCCAGTTATGAACAGTGTTCCTCATGGGTGGGTACTAAATTAGCGGTTTGTCTCACAGAGCCGACAGTGAACCAACTACCTCCTTGGCTGCATTAGCAAGAGTGTACCAGCCAGTCGAGGGACCTAATTGTTGCCTCAGCACTTGTGAGGATGTACCTGGAATATTATGACCAGTTTTGAGTACCCAAATACAGTAGATCTGGACAAATGGAAGGGAGTCCAAAGAAAGCTCACTGCAACAGCTAGGGTGAGAGCATGAGACATACATAAGATGAAGATAAACTCTTCCCAGAGGAGCACAGGGAAAAGACAAGCAGCAATGGACACAAGTTGCAGCATGACAAATTCCAGACACACATACAGGAAAATTTTTTAGAATGAGAGTAATCAAGCACTAAAACAGACTGCTCGTAAAGGCAGCAAAATCTCTGTCCTTGAACAAGCTCAGAATTTGTCTCAACAAAACCTTAGGCAATGTGGCTTAACTGTGAAACTAGCCCTACTCTGAGCATAAGGTTGAAATGGATGACCTTCAAAGGTTTATTTACACCTCCTTTTTTTTTTTTTTAAAAATGTTTCAATGAAAACATGCAATGGTGACTTCACAAGAGCTATACTAAAAGCAGCAGAACCACTGTGCTTTATACAAGCAGAATGCTTTAACATGTCTAGTACTGTACACAGAAGTGCTCAGCACTGGAAATTTTCTTAATCCAGTACCTGTTCTGATTCACTCTTAAGCACAGATGAAGTATTCACTGGTTTACAGATCTGTAAAATAGGGTTAAAGTAATCTACCACAACTGGAGGATTAGCTAATAAATGAAAGCCATTTCATTATGACAAAGCACCACAGATACTAAAATTTTAGGAATCCAAGAGCCATAACAAAATGATAAGACCAGTAATAAATATCTGATGTGAAAGTAAACCTCCCAGGTCTAACAAATGCTATAGCCTAAAATGAAGACAGTTCCTTCACTGGAAAAAGTTTTAATAGAAAAATATTATTAATGTTAGGTTTCAAATGTTGATGGCACTTCTTGTTTGTTTAAATCTTCACTATATTTACTAAGTTACATAATTATTAAGCAAGATTAAGAGCACCAGCTTCTTGACACTTAAAAAATGAGAAGGGGACTGGAATTAGTATCAGTTTGAATGTGTTACAGGTTACTGTGATATTATACTTCGAATCAGAATACAAATTACTCCTATTATAACAAAACTGGCTGAAGTTTAACTCTGAAAGGGAAGGAAGATGTCTCACATAAAAGTACAAAAAGAAAGAGAACTAAGATTAGGCTAAAGAACTAAAAATTAGTACACATTAATATGCTAGTATTATTACAAGTGTTTAAAAAAAGACAAAATGGAACAAAGCAAAAGTTGCATTATCTATACTTAGTTTTCAGGATTTTATTATGAACAGATTTTAAAGCTTCAGCTGTTCTTAAAAAAAGTAAAAATCACTTTAATTTCAATTTGCTGGATAAGAAAACTCTCCAGTTACTTGAAATAAAGCTACACAAAATATAATTATTTTTTTTTTACAAGTACGATTACCTGTGAAAACAGTTAAAGCACCAAGACACTGATAAGCCCCAAAGCTCAAAAGTGAAGTGTCTCACATTTTAGTAGTATTTCAAATATTACATATCAGGGTAGAAGGTTTAAGAAGCAGAGGTGCGAGTCTATTTAAATTTTAAAGGAATCTATTTAAAAATAACATTAAGATTACTAGCAGTAAAGATTAATCAGTTTTCATTGCTGGAAGACTTATACAAATTAGATCCTGGGATACAACAGAGTTGATTAATTTATGGTGCTTTTATGAGAGCAGGCATGCAAGTAAGAACAACTCCAACTGCTTTATAAAAAAACAGAGTATCTTCTTATGGTCTTCAGAAGTAGTTTCACCCAAAACATTTTCTCAAAGAAACCAAAAAAGTGACCTAACAGTTAATGAAGTGATTCCAATGCATGAAAGTCATTATCACTCTACGAATCAAGCACTGAATTATTTCTTGCCTTCATGCGAGAGGGTCTTTTAGTTCCCATTACAATGTCCATTTTATTATTGAAGAGAAAAATCATACTTTCACAAAGTCATACCCTTTAGAGACTTTTAAAAGATAGCATATGACAAAACTCAGAATTTCAACACAAAGAAAAAAATGTAACTTTGAGGTGAAATTATTTCCAACAGAACACCTAACAAGTACATTTTCTGGACTAAAATGCCGTATGTAAAGGAAGAAGAGTTAGAACGGGCAGAGAAGGCATGAAATAAATAACGTCAGAGTTTAAGAACTTGGCTTCACTGATATATGAATATCACACTACTGAACTTATGTATATGTACAGTTTGGTTTGTGTGCATAACAACTGTCTGGAAAAAGATGCTCTAGCTTGTTTAAAAACAAAACAAAACATCAGGTTCACATTGCAGGAGAAGTATTTTAATTTGTTGGTTTATGACAAGAAGTACTCAAGTGCTCAGAAAAACTGTTATACAAAGAAGAATCAGTGAGATTAATACACATTAAATAGGAAATTTTTTTTGCCCTCTATCAACTCTCCACTTAAGTCAGTGACACATTACGCAACTAAAGTTTGCAAGCCCAGGATGGACTCCATCACATTTGTTCCCAGTCTGCTAGCAATAATTTAACAGATTCTACAAGATCACACATACATCTCCTAATGTAATAGTAAAGGTCTTGAAAGCCTTTGTAAATCCTCATGTCATACCATCAAATAAGTACAATACTAACAGTTAAATTTACCTGCTGGGTACTACATGCATAATGAATACTAGAATGCTCAACCTACAGAGTGGAATTAAAATCCAAATCCTCTTAAACCCAAAGTTACAATATAGTTACAACTCTAGCATCTCACAAATGGGTGAGTTTTATATGCTTAAACTATCGCTAGTAGCAACAACACATTCACAATACAGTAAACAGTAGAAGTACAAAAATAACAAGAGTCAGTCATGTTTTTACTTATAGACTTGGCTGTAATATAACCTGTAAAATTGATTGCCTGTATACAGTCTATTAGTTTCAGAAATTCTCAGAAGAGAAATAAGGAGAAATTTTCACTCCCTCTCCAACCTCTGCAATTCAAACAGTAACCTGAAAAGAAAGGACCCAAAGAGCACATATGGCCGTGTCTGAAAGGCTCTTCTAGAAGGGAGAGCTGTGGTTTTGCCAAGGTACATGGCTAAGCTTTGAAACAAACCATGCTGGTTCAACTGAACACTTCAGTACAATGCCACTCTTGTAGAAGAACACCTAGGATTATGAGCTACTTCACTGCAGGGCTGATTAGCACCAACATGTTTGGCACTGCAACATCAGAAAAAACAGAGGTAGAATTTATCAGTAATGAAAGAACAGTAGATAATTACTTCAGTGGTAAGGAAGAGTGCACAGAAAAACCTGTTGGAGTATTACTCCTTTTTTCTCATGGTCTGCTACTGTAACTATATTCTCTACAAAACTGACCTGGGGCATATTCAGCTATTGCTCTCTTTAAGCAACATTCTTAAACTTAAGTGGCAGATCACTGTAATCATTTCAGAAGTTTAACAACTCATTCGCAAAGCTTACCTATATAGACAGTCCATATAGTCTGCCCCTTTGCTATACTCTTCCCAGTATCTGTGATACATAACCAGTACTTGTTCTTCAGCTTCCAGAACTCTCTGTGAAGACAGACACACACCCCACTAAAATTAGAATTAAAATAGCATGCATGCATACATACATAGAAAGTTATAACAGGATTATCATTTTGGAGTAACAATCACATATTAAAAATTAAGACCACACCTAAGCTTTAACTGGTCTAAAAATAACATTGTTGCAATGACCAGAAAACTAACAAATCTTCCTACTGTGAAGTTTTGGTAAGCCAGCTACACCACCTGAAGTTGCTTTATTTTTGCATTTAAAAAGAAAAACCTCTAGAATGTATTATTTTCTATTCATCTTTACAGCAGTACTCACTTGAATAAGCGTGGTTCATATTCTCATATCATACTGATAGGATAACTCGCATAACTATTCCCTCACTGACACAGATCAATTTTAAATTCATGCAGCCACATGCACACTGAAAGAGTTGCCTAACTACAACCGCTTAAAATCAGTATGCCTTACTGGTTAGACAAGCCCCTATACTTACCAAGAATTCTGGAATAAAACAAGTTTAACAAAGCGCAGATATGTGCAAACTTAAAACACATCTTAAGTTCTGTAAAGCTAGGCCCAATTCTTTTGGAATTTAAGCGAATCATCATCTAAAAAGTTGCTGATGTACCGAACTTCTCAAAATATATTCATACTTCAAAGGAATAAGTTCAACAATTTAAACTAATTAGTACGATTTGTGAAGGAGGATGAGATCCTAGGAATTCAACTATAATTCTCTCTAGAGTATGTAATTTTGAACTGTGGCTCAAGCAGCAAAGAAGCCTATGCAAAAATAATATAAAAGAGGAAAGCTAGTAGACAAAACAGAATCTAGAGTGCTTTCCTCTGCAGTATGAATTTTGCAAAGATTTTCCAACATAATTTCAAAGGCAAATGGTGGATAGCCATTAAAAAAAAGCGGACATATGCTTTCTGCTACTTCCCACAGTTTCTGCTGGGCTGGCACCTGCCTGATTATCTTAAGTGAGCTCATTGAGCTCACTAAATAAATGAGGAAGAACTTCTTTGGCCAAGTTGTCTGCCAGTTTAGTGAACTGATTTAGTCTACCAAAGTGTCAGAGGTATCCTCTCTGCAACCAGTGGAACTACCCCACCTAGTTTGTCAAATACACAGGTACCTAAGCTCAAAAACCAGCATTAAGCCATTTAGCAGTACTATCCAGAATTTGCAATTCTTCATTCCCTATATAGATGCCAAAGACAAGTGGACATCTCATTTAAATCTACTTCTCATTTTACTGAAATACAAGGAGATATTGTTCATCCATCCTATATACTCAACATGAGGAATCATGATTCTGTTGAAATTAGCTGTCTTAGCTGATGAGACAGAAGTTAATTCACAGCTATATAGGTAGAAAAGTATTGTTATTTGTCATAATAAGTAATGTATCATTACTTCCACCCCTCCCAGGCATTCTTCTTATTTTATTTCCCACATATTTCAGAAGTTTTCTTTAGCAGAGTATGTACAATCAGTTTCCAAGACACTGGAGTAGATACTTTTACACTGCAACACAAAGCTAATAAACTATAGCACATTTGGAAAACGAAGGCATTTCTGTAACTTGACTGATTATAAGCATTCAACAGAAAAGAACAACTTACTTTTCAAGCCAATGAATATTTTATGTAAACCATAATTGTTGGCTTAAAAAGAAAGTTCTTTTGTGTTGCATATACACAGATATATAGATAATCTGTCTACGTTGTGTTGTGTATTTTGCGTTGCATATATCCAAGAAACATATATATATTCTGTCTCTGGAACTCTGTCATCTGTGATTTAGTCTCAAAATCTGCACACCTTCATACATACAAAACAAAAAACCCCCATTCCTAAAGTCAAGAAAAGACAAACAATACCTACATGTACATCAGTAATATTATAAATTACCTTGTGCAAATGGCGTACATGATTTTCCAAAAAAATTTTCGTCTCAGTATAAAGTCTCTCTCCAAGAGGTTCAGGATAGGCCACACACAAAGCATAAATGTCTCTGAGCTCAGAATCAAGGTTTGTATCTGCTTAAAGTGTGAAAACTTATCAACAAAATTTAAGATTTACAGAACCTTTTTGTCTCCTACACATGCGTTTTAGATTTTTTTTTTTGCAGTCGAGCACAAAAGATAAAATGCATCATCTCCTGAAATTAGTCTAAGTCCTGATTTGTGAAGAATCTAAGTTTTCAGCATCAATAATAAATTTTAAGTAGTGGAAGATGAAGGAATGTTAGAGCTAAGATCCTGGAACTTCTGGTAGCCCCATGTTGACGTGGCTTCTACCACTTACTTGCCATCATGAATAATATATGATTATCTCAAAGTGAAAAAGCAGCTTTCACCCAAAATTCTTCCTCTGTATCTGCAGCCAATGTGAAACTGAGACTCTTTTTGGAAAGAAGCACTAATTAGGTTAAGAATGTGATTAGCCAAGTATGGAGCAGAGCAAACATGAAGTGAAGCCAACCTCAAGTTTTCCTCCCCCAAGTCCAAAGCAATTTGCTGTCCCTGCATATTCCCCTCAGTTTCACAGGTAAAACAATTTCATGGGACATTGGAAATTAAGTCATCACAATGGTGGTGGGGATGCAAAAACTTTGTTTTATTTTTAAGCATTATTATCATGTCAGTAATCTTGTTTAGATCACAGCCACACAAAACAGTTATACTCACTCACTTAAATGGGTAGCAGCAAACAGTTAAACCCCTTAAGGAGGTTCTGTCCCTGAAGTATCTTGCAGAGCTACACCTTTGGTTTGTAAGGTTTATATCAAGTTTTAAACCACGTCACTTGATACTTTGTCAGGAAAAGAATTTATGATTAAGAAATTCGCTTTCAGAAAAGTCAAGCAAGGATTAAGTCAAGCTTCAGATGAACTGTGAGAAATAAACTAGTTCTGCAAAAATTATTTAAAAACATCATGCTTATCCAGTAAGTCTAGGCACTTTATAAAACCAGCCATGCTAGAAATAATGATTTAGTATAGATTACTTTTTAAGCTAAGCTCTTTAATTAAGGGAAGACACAAGATCTGCTTTCCTCTAGTCTACGTTAAAAAAGAACGTGCCTGTGTAAAAGGAGGTAGAAGATGTAAGGACAGTTGACAAGTCATCTGCTTCAGTCTACAGAACAGTGTCAAGCTTTCATCACACAGTTTTTCCCCAAAAGCATGTTTCATTTTTTTATACAGAAGTACTAATCAAAACAGAGAAGATACTGATGTAGGACAACTAAACGGAAAAAAGCCTTTATTTGGCAAACAGAATCTCAGAGAGCCTAATCAGAGTCTAATCTCAAGTACAATTATTTCATCCATAAAGAGATCATCTTTACCAGAATTCTCCAAGGAATGGCAAGAAGCATTAAATGGAAACCCCAGCAAACAGAACAGGCAATATGCACTGCTTTGTAACAGTAGCTAGCATTACATTACACCAACTTACAAAGTTATGACAAATAAAATATCAAAACACACTATTAAATTAGTAGTTAAGAATGAAAGGTTTTCTTAAACAGATTGTAAAGAACAATTGTTTCTTAAACATTGTCGTCCCCCCAAACATATTTTGTCAGTCTAAGGATATCCTGTAGTTGAACACATCTTCAATATAATTCAGATCACAAACCTCTTCACTATGCAAATAAGATTTCTGAGAAAGTAAATTCCAGAATTAGAAATCTTTGTAAGCTACTCACAAGCAAAGGGGACATAACTTTCTTTTACTCTTTAGATCCACAACTACACTATCTGAATCACCAAAACTATTATGGAACTCTGCTACAAGAACAACTTACTTCGAAGTTAGAGGAAACAGGCAGTCTTCACCACAATAGCACAAGAAAATAATAATGGCAGCTTATCCAACCAAAGCAGCAAACAAGTATCTCTGAATTTATCTAGTCTCTGTGCCCTTGGCTTCAGTTAGAAGTCCAGATGACTTGACTGTTGCAAACAAGTTTTAGTTGTAATAAACCTGTTTAAGAACAAAAATAGTATCTGTACTCCTTCATGAAAATGCACATCTTCCAAACATGCCTTTCCTTACTCTAGAGAAAGTAAAATTTTCTTGCAAATGAAAAAAGCTGAATCTAGTATTCCTTCTTGACATATGAAATTCAGTTTGCATACCTGCTTGAAAATAAACAGCTTAATCACAGAAGCACTTCCACAGGCACCTCACGCATCTTCCTGTATCAACCAAATGATAAAAAACAACACCAAAGTCTACTTGCTGGATACTAAGTTTCTCTGGCTTTCTATAAAAAAGAGCTACCATGAGTCTCAAAAACATATTACAGAGTAGCTTTGCTACAGAAAGTTGACATTCTTGCTCAATTTGTGCTAGTTTATTCGTCTAACTGTATCTTTTCAGTCCAGAATCCAAACTTAAGTGTAGCGTTCAAAATGCTGTGAATCTCTTGACAAAAAAAACCCAAAAAACAAAACCACCACCTTTGAGGGGAAATGAATCATTAATCATCACTGGTATTTCACTCCATAAACTTAAAGCACATTTTCTCTATGCTACTGTCTCTTAGAAGACTGGGAAGAAGCCTTTACTGTTCAATAATTTATCTTCAATGATGAAAGCCACCTGTCCGTCCAGTTCAGCACATAGTTTTGCAAGGTGAGAAAGGTCAAAGGAAGGTGAAGCCAAACGGCTGCTTAGGGGGCTTCACTTGGTGTGGAGAACAAAAACACCAAAAGCCCTGTGTGATTTAAGTGCTCCAGTAGTTGCTATTTGAGGGGCATTACCCAGCAACGGGAAACTGAAGCAATTCCAAACTAAGAAAAAAAATCACCATCAACAGGAAAATACTGTATCCAAGGCCATAAAAGCTCACAAATATTGTCCTCAGGGTTAAAAAAGCATCTAGTTAAGACCATATATTAACAGAAGGTTTTGAATAGATCCTCTCTAGAAGACCGAAACAGAGCTTTTGGAAAATTTCTGATTGTCAGTCTCCTCTGTAACAGAATCAAAACTCAAAGAGCACTTGAGGACTTACATTCAGAAAGAGTCATGATAATACAAACTTTATTTACTCTTCCTTCTCTTTGGGCTCTTTCTTATGTTAAAGATACACATTTATAAGTTCCTGGTTCATCACAGGATCCTTGTAAAATGGGGGATTAGAGGAGGGAGAACAAACATGCAGAAAAATTGAAAAAAGCAGGTGGCCATGCTGCATACTTTCAAAATAATTCTGTTTGCACTACAGCTACCTTCCTCCCTGGGTAGTTTGTCCTATTTATTTCATTGGTGGAAAACCCAAGACAACAACAGGAAGATCCTGATGTTCTACCCGTTCAAAAAAGTTCTACTGCTAAATGGTAGTTATCAAAAGTACAGATGAACTACCACTCTCTATTCAAGCTGGATCAGCCTGTTAAAAAGCACTCCCTAGCCTACTGAACAGTTAGAAGCAAAGTCTTGAAAGTCATACAAAGCATTCATAATAACCAAATTATTGCAAATAATATCTCAAATAGAGACACATAACTGTCACTCCTTTACCTGACAATGAAACAACTCCAGAAACATTTCTTTCTGCAGAGGACCTTAAAGGAAATCTGAAGGTCAAAAGGTGGCTCAAGATGACTCACAGTTTAAATAAAGTGACATATGGTCTTTCAAGTGATCTCTTCCAGAAGATTTTAACTCTTACACAGTTGTGTTTCCCAGCCCATTGCCATTCTAGCATTTCTAGTTTGAGATATAAGCTATATTTAAAGATAAGCTATGTTCAACAACACAATTACCATCAGAGTTACAAAGAAAACGCTGTATTCAAGACAAACAAGTTCTGGGGAAGTAGTGAGGCAAAAATTAGTTCTAGAAGTGGAATATGCACAGTATAAGCCTCTCACACCTAAAGTACTATTAGTCTGCATACACCATTTGATCTCAGCTGTCTCCACAAGAGAAAGCAAACACTTCTTAGTGCTGCAGACTGAAATGATTCTTTTCCGTATCTTATCCTTTGTTTCTACATCACTGTTTCAACCATAGACTGACCACAAATATCAAGCAGTACTATAATCAGTGAAATAACCTGCATGAATTTCATTAACACACAGTTCAAATCATTCATCACCCTTTTACTGTGCTTATTAAGCAGCAAGAAAAATAGAGTTAATGACATTTCCTTTAAAATCCCTGTAGATGTTTAGAAACAGATTACTCCAATCAAATTGAACTTAACAGAGAATAAAAAGCTAAAAAAGAATAAGAGAATGTATTTTTTAAATGCCACATCTTCCTAAAATATATCATTAATACTTTAGTTTTCTTTATGTCTTTAAAACCTGGAAAAAGCTTTCATACCAGCTGTATAGAACTACCAGTTTCACCAAGTTGTTGAACATTCAGTGAGCAGTTTGTGTTAAAATATAGAGTTTGGTTAAGGTTGTAGAAGTACTAAAAAAAAAAAAAAATAAAAAATAATTCAACATTTAACCTGCAAGTTACAAGTCATACAAGATCCTCAGGCCATTCAGCCATAGAGAATAAGCCAAAAGGCTCTTGCCTGTGCCAAATCAGGTACTAATAGTGCCACTTTCCAAGGAACATAATTAAGAGATGATAGTAAGTAAGGTCTTAAGAATTACATGCCAAATGATTCTTCCAAAACTGCTTCCTGAGTCTGCTATTCGTAAGCGTTCCCTTTCTGATGTTCAATCCACTGCAGTAAATCCCAAAAGAGGATCAACAGCAGACTTGTATACAAGGCCTTCACATAAGAAGTTCTAAGTGAAATGGTGTGACAACAGGAATCAATCCAACACCTCGTTCAATTATTTCAGTTTTAAATCTATTTTAGATGCCCTTGTTTAAATGTTTAGAGCTTTAAGCTACCAAAGTTAACCACTTGTTGAGGACTGAAATATGCAATTCTCAAAAACTGCTTAGAAAGAATGACTACAGCACATATTTGTCAGCATGTAGGTACACAGCTAATTAATTCAAAAAGTCTGTAAATTCTGGAGTCATTTGAACTTGATTCCAAGACAAGGTGAAGTCACACTCCCACAAATTAATTACAAAGTTTTAAAATGAAAGAGCTCCTTAAAGATTATTGCACCACAGAACAAGGCTCCACAAGGACTATAAGCAACTAAATTTTTCTTTTATGTATTTATACACACACGCACAGTCAAGACGCAGGCACATGGGAAAGCAATTCTAAGGAATGGTAACACATTCAGAAATAGAAGGGACTTTAGAGTCCAGCTCCTGCACACAGAATCAGCTTCTGTTGTAAAAATCTATGTATAAGAATCTTCTCAGGATCTTCTTTTTTCACCCAGAAGAATTAACATCAACAAATAAGTCTAAACTGTTCTTCCCCCCTATAATTAAACCAAACTCAGTCAAATTGCTGTGGACCAGCTGCAAAGCCTCCTAAAATTCTCTAATTATTCACCACACTGTAATGGCTAATGAATGCATAGACACAGGGCACAACATAACTGGTTAGAATAGTTACACTTCTTTTAAAAGAATTTCACTGAAACTGAAGTCTTGTAAAAAATTACAAGTCCATTTTACGTGTAAAATGCAAACCTTTCACTACAACGGTCTATGTACAGCCGTGACTTGAACAGCAAGACCATACGATCACAGCTAGAAAGAGTACTTATTTTTAAACATAGCTTAACTGTCAGGAATAGAGAGGCAATAATAGTGGAGGAAAAGGAAGAAGGCTTTATATAAACCCTGGCTATAGAAACATCTAATATGGTAGTCAACAGTACACTTAGAAGTGCAAAGAAGAGGGAGACAGGGAGACATCTTTAAAGAAAACCACCTCACCACCCCCCACACCCCCAAATTTAAATATGTGCATTCTCTGCCTTAGGTGTTCCCCTTGCTACACATACTTTTAAGCATACAAGAAAAGCTCATTATCAGAATAGGGGGGAAAAAAAAAAATCAATGCATGTACTTTTGTGAACAGCTATAGCATAAGCTAAGTACTAGAGCTACTAAAAGTGGGTAAAACTCAGACTGGTTTACTTTTTATTACCATGGTGATTTTCACATAGAATACTTCCCAAATATGCAGAATTTTCCATCCCTTTCAACATATGCACTGATCCACAGGCTTAATAACAGATACAACCTTACAATGGGCTTCTGATCAAGACCACTGAATTTGTTACATAATGCAGGCCTACTCCATGCTAAACACATCGCACAAACACATTAAGTCAGATTTTCCCTTAAAGGATACGAGAAGCGATCATTCCACGTTGCTCTTTCAACATAATCCAACATAACAACAGCTTTAATTGTTGTTAGCAGTTTGTTCCATGTTTCATCAAAGTCAACTACTCGTGGTTTCAAGGACATTGTGGGGCTTTAGCGTTAACCTGTAGAAGAATTAAACAGGTCAGACAACATTGCACAATCATTTAAAAAAAAATACATTTCCTTTGAATTTTTCAATTTAAACTTTGTACCACCATGATACAGCAACATGAAGAATACCCACTCCCACTTCCCCACCCTCCAAATACCAAGCTCACAAGCCCTTATTTTTAATGTTATGGAATGGAACATTAAAGCTGCGTGAATAGCCTATAACATAATACTCACTAATTGAACAACATTGTGCCTCATGAAGTTCATCACCTTACCAAGCTGCCCATTTAACAGTGCCATGTGAAGAAAACAACTTTCCTGTAAGTTTTTGTTTGTTCACTTTTATACAAAGACTGTTTCAGCTGTATCTGAGAGAATTTTGGGCAGGAACTCACTAAACATATTACCAGAGTATTTGAAATTACTACTGTCAGTTTACAGCCTATGTTCACCTCAAGCTTTCATGAGACATTTTTGGTGTTATATTTAAAAAGCCACAAAACCCGAAAGCTTTGATCAGGATGACAAAAAGAAAACACACCTAAACACAGAGCATTATGCAGAGCTTGTGCAGCTTATTGCACTGTGCAGCAGGACAAATAGTGAATTCTTTCAAATAAGACACGGCTTGAAAATACAGAAGCTGTGTTAGTAATTTCATATCAAAAATACTGGAAGAGATTTATTGAAAGAAAAACATTAAATTACTGAAATAAAACTAGGGAAAAAAGTAATGTAATTTTAAAAAAGAACTCCTGAGATACACAACTGTGAAGGTCTCTTTGTTTCTATTTGTCTCTGCCCTATGCACCTAATCTAGAAAGGACCTGATGTGTGACATTCTACGCACAAAGCAAGTCTAGTTCCTGCTCAGAAACCTGACATTGTAAGACTAAAACAAAAAGTGAAAAGAATATTTCTATTTCCATTTTAAATACATGGACAAGTGACTCAACTTGTCTTCCCCAATTTTCAGGGTCAGAAGGGAGAAAAGAAAGCTAGTGACAAACTTAGCACAAGAGGCACACCTCTATAAGGGAAAGAATCAAATGTCATGCTAAACAACTATTTAGCAACCAGCTTACTACCTTAACCGCTACTGGCTCTTAATTTTTCTCAGGTAGATTAATTGTCTCAGATTGCAGGATATACAGCTTCTCAGTTTAAGGAAAAAAAAAAAAAAAATCAGATGCAACTTTTACATTGTATGCATGCAAAATGCCACCCTGACTAACTAACCAAGATCCTTAACTGCTGTGAATTCAGGAACCACAGAGGGTTGTTTTCCTCTACCTGCAACAAAACAGTTTCCATTTAAAAATCTAATCAATGTATTACCCAGCCCACATTTGCTTTGATTTTATAAAGAAACTGAGCAGCAACTAAGTAATATCAAGGAAGTGGCATTATCCTAGGTGAACAAGCTCAGTAAGTGGTGCGTAAATACTTCCAGTTCAGCAGAAACATTTAAGTTGTTATATTTGCAACATGGTTATTACCACTTTTGGAAATAAAAAAATCTTCTATCCATGTTATGTCAGCAGTAGCTTACTATACAGAATATCTGCGAGAACTGACAAAACAAAAAGATATCTATCAAAGAAAGAAAGATGAAAAACACAAACTGATGTATGTTTCAAAGAAACACAAACCTCAGTAGAAGTAAACAACAGTAGAGCTCACTCCCAGGAGGGGGGTGGGGGGTGGGGGGGAAGTGGTAGTCTTCTAAAAGCACTAATATTATTCTTCTGGAAAACACGAGAGTATTTTCAGCTGACCCCAAGAAAAAATAACCATGGTCCACAAAAATTTTAAGAATCCTAAGAAATTGTTGTGGTAATGAAGTTATACTTAGTTGAATGTTACATTATAGGTTGCTCTCTCTGAAACGCACTTGGTACCTGCAAGGTAAAAGAACCATTCCTTCACAGATAAGCAAAACTGATGGGAGGAAAGAAGAGTGAAGAAAAGGTCCTCCCCACCATACATCACACAGAATGAGCAACACTGTGTTTGGTATCACCAAAACCTAATAGTATGTAAAGCACTACGCATCCACACACTCATAAAGGTATCCTGGAGTTAAACAGTTTAAGAGCTGACTGTTATTTGGCATTCTCTTACAGCTTTCACATCAGTGTGAATTTAAACTTGTTTTATAAACATGTTAACAAACGCAGTATAATTTTTTCTGTAAGATGCTGAGGTTTTGGGGGTTTGCCGTGTTTCAGTGTTTGCAGTGTGCAAGCTCACCAGCTTAGAGTATTAAATGTCTTGTACTGATGTAAGTAACTTCCACGATAAAAATTACAGCAGAGCAGAGCATCTACCCCAGGGTTTATACTATTCAGGGGGTGGGAAACCATACCTGTCTGACAAACCCTAAGGTAAGCAGATATTGTTGAAACATATTTACACAAGGCTAATCAAAAGAAGTTGCTTCCATTGCCTCATTCTTCAAAACATACCGCTGTCATACTAAATACATTTGTATACACAAATAAATGTAGGTTTTTGGCCAGCGTCAAAACATTCCCCAAATTTCCAGCCTATTTAACCACCCTGAGAAACAGTACCGCAAGCCAGCAGTGGGTGAACAGCCAAGGGCAGGAGTACCCGCGCCAAACATGTAGACTGCGTTGCCCTGCCACCACCCGCCCAGGCCCCCGATACCCCTGCCCCGTCCGGCAGCAGCGGGAGGACCCCGCTCCCCACGGCCTCCTCCGGCGGGCCGCGGGCGGGGGACGTGCGCTGCCCACTTTCCCTCTGCACCAAAACAAAAGCGAAACCGGCTGAGGACGCACCGAGGAGAGAAGACCAGCCCCGCCGGAGAAGCCGCACCGCACCCTCCCCGCCGGGCAAGGGCAGGACCCGGGGCAAGACCCGGCCCCAGCCCCCCCCCGGCGGCTCCGCGCGGTGGGAGGGCGCTGCCACACAAACACCACCGAGGAGACGGGTGCTCGGGGCGGGCCCGGCCCAACGGCAGACCCCGGCTGGGACAACCGCCCGGGATGGCGGGCAGGGGGCCGGCAGCCGCTCCGGCCTGGGCGGAGAGGCAGGGCCTCAGCGCCCCCACACACGCCCGGTCCGACCGCCCACAGCGCACAGGGACGGGGACGGCCGCCTCCACCTCGAGCGCGGGGCTCCCTCCCCTCAGCCCGGCGGCACTCCCGGCCGGGCAGGGCGAAGGGGGTTACCTGGCGGCAAGGGGACCGAGTCAGCGACGCCCAACCGCCGGCCGGCCGGCCGCCCTCCCTCGCTCGCTCGATCGCTCGCT
>JAVKLA010000073.1:30387345-30402544 GCA_034782735.1 Sagittarius serpentarius
CCGCGCCGCTTCCTCACCCGCCGTGCCGCGACCCGCCGGCCCCGTGCTCACCCCGCCGGCGACAGGCTGGGCGGGGGCCGACCGGTCCCGCCGCACCGTGCCTGTCCGACCCCACCCCCCCCACCTGAGGAGAGGGGCTTGGTACAGCCCACTCTACGGCAAGCACGGGCGGCCTCAATTCCCCGCAGCGGGTCGGCCCAGGGACGCATGGCGCAGGTCCCATCGGGCCCCCGCGCACGCGTTACTCCTCCATTGGCGACGGTTCCCGTTCGCGCATGCGCACTTGGGCCGTCGAGGGCGGGCCAGTGCGTGGTCCGAAATGGAGTCGCGGCGGGCGGGCGGGAGGCACTTCCCCGCCCCCTGTGCGGCTCCACAGGCACCGGAGAGGTCACGCCTTGTGCGGGGTCCTTCCCCCGGGCGCGGGGTGACTCGGTCCCCAGGGTCTGGTTTGAGGAGATTTCCGTTTTCCCAGAAGACGGAGGTGTCCCCGTCCCGCCGCTGACAGGTGCGGAGGGAGCTGGCGGCCGCCTGCCTCTAGCTCCCAGCAGGCACTTCCGACCACGGATAAACCACTTCCAGCACCTGCTGAAGTGAAAGAGGCCCGGTGCAGCCGCGGTGCCGTGCGGGGCCGCCCCGGCCCCGGCCCCGGCCCCGGCCCCGGCCGCCCGCCAGCTTCAGCTGCCTCAGCGGGTCTCCCGCCCCTGGGTTTGCCGTCGCCTTGGTCTCCTTGGCGGAAAACGGGAACAAAAAGTTTTTGACTGGAAGTAACTAAGTGGAATCGCTGTCGAGTCAAAGTAGTTTAACGTTCTCACGTGCTCTGAGCGGATGTATTTTTCGTGTCTGAGATGGCCTGTGTCTGATGATGCAGATACCTTTGGGACGTGTGCTGAGTCAGGACTAAGCAGCAGTTTGCTGCTCAGGGAGCCCTCGCAACGCCCTCTTCTCACTTCCTACTCGCAGTAACTAAAGTCTGCTTCCTTACATTTCGCAGGAAAATGTGGGCCTGTTTCCTGAGCCTTGTGCCTGAGACAAAAGCAGTGTATGTTTTAAAGCCGTCTCCAGCTTTCATGGAAGAAAGGCTGTGGGACTGACAGAAGAGAGAATGGTTTCAAGTACATCAGAAAACATGTAAAACCATAAAAAGTTAGGTGTAGAAGTGTAACTTTTTTACCAATTTACCATGGCTCTGCAAGCTGTTTGGCAGAGGGATACCTATTGTAATTCCTAAGAGCAGGAGAAAGACATCTGATTGCTGACGCCTCTTTCTCCTCCCCTTCTCCAAATGTAGTGTGGGTTATTTTAACGTGCAACGCTACAGAAACTCACACTTTAATTTTCTTGTGGCAGTTTCTTGCATCTTCCCTCTGGAAATCTCTTTTTCATCTTCTAATTCTCCTGAACCCATCCATTCTTACATATTTGAACAACTTAGAAGTATTTTCTTTTTAGTAAGTGTATCCCTTCTGTGGGTAAAGATTGCTCTTAAGAGATCTTTTAACAGACAATTACTGTACAAAGAAATACGTAGTATCTCCTTACGCTATTCTATACTCTCCTTACTATTTTTTCCCTTATGTGCATGTGTACCATTATATCATACAAAATACTTTTAAGTACATGCTTTTTATTTCCTTTGTAAAAGGCATCCGTGTTCAGAAAATCTTAAAAATATCTCACTATAAATTTAGCAATTTCAGTTTGGTTTTCTTTTCATTTCCGAAGTTCAGGTATGTGAGGGATAGGAAGACAATAAGAAAATTAACTGTCACTCAGAAAAAAATAACATTCAGGATAATAATTACTAATATAATATATGCTGCATCACTCAAAATATAGCACATTTATAATTCTAATTTATTTTTTCTGTTATTTGGAGTATATTTCCTGCCAGAGGGAAGTCTGTGTTTAATTTCAGCCCACATGTTTGTTTGTTTGTTTAATTATGGAAATGCCACGCAGCTCCTCATATTATGCAAGAGTTTTCATACCTGTATCCTCCTTTACATGCTATTCAAGTACTCCTTTTTTTCCTTTCCAACTGAAAATAGCAACACTTGAAATATACAGCTGGTACAGTGAGGCTGCATTCTGAAAAGTCACTCAAAATTCTGTTACAGTTCTCCTCATAACTTCCAGAACAAACTTCTTCAGGCCTTCATGATAGCCAGAGATCTATTTCTACATATGCGCATACAAAACGACTGACTTCAAATTCTTAAATATCTTTTTTTCCTTGGTTGTGGAAAAATATTGCCTCGGCTGCCTTTTTATTAAAAGTCAAGTCCAGTTCCTCAGTTCTGCAGAAGCAAGCTTAAAGATGTCTTGAATTATGAGATACTTTAGTAGAAAACGGAAAATCAAGTTCTAAAGACATATAGTAAGAGTGCTAACTCTGCAGTCTACGTTGAATTGCCATAGTGCACAGTTCTGTAAAACTATATGTATGTATCAGGTTTACATAATTATGGTACTCCAAAATATCTTAATTCTATGTATATTCAAAAAGTGTCACATCTAATTGACCTTAAATTTAAAAAAAACATTAATATTTTAGGCTCTAAGTTTGGCAGTGGTCTTCACATGGACAGCTGTAAAAAAAAAAAAATTATCCAAAATTATGTAATAATCAGGCAATTACATCAGCAGGTAGTCCAGCCGACCAACTGTTAATGTTCACAGGATCAAAAGTCTGAAGTAAAACCTCTGAAAATCATGTAGTGTGGATATCAAGCCCTCAGCACCAACAGTTCTTTTCCACAGATGTGTCATATCACATTAGTGAGTGTAGATAGAGCCATAGAGCATCAAAATGCAAAAACATTTATCGTGATAAACACCCAGAATGTTTTCTGGAAATCTCCTTTCCATACATTCATTGCAGAGATTATTCAGTACACTTGCCTTCAAGTAGTGAGCAATATTATGGTGACAGTATTTTTTTTTTTTAAGATGCAGTAAGGAGGTTCTAAAATAGGCTAATTCTGCATCTACAAAGTACATTTCTAGAGCTGAGCTCGTCATTTTAGGTCCCCCTTTTATACTGAGAGAAGCAGGCAAGTCATCTACCTCGTTTTAGATTTCTATATTAGGATGGAATAAATAGCATCCAAGGCTCCATTATAAAGGAAACCTTGTGAGACTGGTTCAGATAAACTGCACCTTAAGTGGCTTGTTTTAAAACATGTATAGTATCAACCTTAAATATGACTACAGATTGCTGCCATGAATATATTTCTTAATAGCGGCCAGACTTTAGGACCCTCTAGTACCTGCTGCTAAATATAACTGATCCAACTTTGTTCCTGTCAAAGTGGAATACAATCTTATGTTTCATCTTTGAAAATTTGAATTTCAAATTTAAAAAAGTATTGGGGTCAGGTTTTCTGGAAGTGCCTAAGTGACATAGAAAAATTAACCAGGGCAAATGGAATGTCAAGGATACACATGCTTCTACAGCCTTTCACTGAAAAATTAAAAGCATGCTAATGTGAAATGTGTTACATAAAACCTATGCGTGTTAAGGTGGTTCTCTAGAAATGTCTCTGCATCAATATTTATGTTTTCTTAAAGCTAAAAAAAAAAGGATCCACTTAGAGTATACAGTGTAAGTATCTAGAGAGACATAGTTTTCTGGAAAACATACTTTTTTTCAGAAAGCTCTCCATTGTTCAAATTACTCAAAACTCATATCAAAATAGTTGCTTTTCCTGTTTTCAAGTCAAGGCCTTGCCCATTTCCTTTCCAGTGCTTACAACTTTTTCATTAAGCCCTAATAATTTTATCTGGTTTTTAATTAGTTTTATTAATTCCTTCTAGACATTTTAAACACCATTTCAATTTTCTCTATTTTCAACCTTAAAACCTTTCTTTTTCTATTTTGCTGGTTTAACTCTCTTCTGTTTGCTGGGGGGGGGGTGTTTGTAACTTTCAGCTTTTGATTGTTTGGGGGTTTTTTTTGCAAGTGTTATATTGTATCTGTGGCACTTTCTCCTTTTTGTAGGACTGAAGGCTCTTTTTTAGTGGTAGCATTAGCAACAAGCTTGTAAAATTAAACTCTTGGAAGTTAATATATATTCTGGTACAATTAAATTATGCTATTTAATCATGCTGTGCAAATGTATTAATTATACAAGATCATATATAGATATCACAAGTTAGATGGCAGTTAATGAAAAGCATCCTTATCTGTACACTACCCGAATTTTACACAGCACATATTTTCTAAATTTCTGTTGTATGAGGAAGTATTGTCCTGAGTTAACTGTTGTGAACTGGAAACACAGATATGGGAAGGAACGTATTTTCAAATCTAATAACTTTGGGTGTTCAGCATGGGAGAATCATGTGCTGATTTTCTGAGATGATGAGTAGTCACTATTTCCACAAACTTTACGTTAGGTACCAAATCCTTACCTCTTCTGCAAACTCTGTTCTGGAGGACTGCAGCTGAGGAACCATGATTAGGGAAACACAATTAGGAGGAAGAACATTCATTATTGCTTTTTATGTAAGGTATTTAAAAATTGTTCCCAGATTTAAATGTATTTAGGAAATAACAACTCATAAGTCCCAAAACTTTGTAAAATCTGGATACCTTTGTCATCAAGTTTCTTTGTCAAGACTGGCCAGAGAATTACCACCTGAAAATACACAGTGGGGTATTGCAGGAGTCTGACATGAGCGAGCTGTGAGCAGCACACTGCTGAAGTCATCCCGTCACTCCCACAGTGCTGCCTGCATAGCCAAAAGAACAGAGAGGTTCTCCTGCAGTCCCTTAAGAAATAATTCTAATGTATCTGCTCAGAACAAGACTAAAACCTGTGTGTATGCACCAATGCTTTGCATGAAGTGGATGCTTCATTTATGCACCAATGGGTTTAATTCACTGTTAACTCTGCAGTGGGGCTGCTCCTACTTGCTGAAACCCAGATGTTGATCAGGGGAATTAAGCCTGCTGTGTGGACGTGCCTAGGAATACCAGCTCAGAAAGTTGCCATTTGACAAAGCTTAATCAATTAATGGAGTGTTCAGCAACCTTAGCCATGTCTTGCCACATTTCTCAATGACAGCAAATGTCCGGACCAGCTTTAAATCCTGCTTAACCTGGGCTCAGTGTTACCTTTTGGCAGCTGTATCTAGTGGAGTCACAGATGGGTGACGCAGATGGAAACTGGAAGTTGTTGTAGGATGGTCCTATGGAGAAGGCAACTTCTTCTCAGTAAATTCCTATCAATTCTTTATCAATTGTTGATTACAGTAGTGAGCTACACAGGTTAATTTGTAGTACATGCATATGCCACCTTAAAACTTTGCCAGCACATACAGAAATGTAACGTTTCTGTGATTACATCTGCTATCAAGTCTGTTCATCATTCTAACCAGTACTGCAATATTTCCTGAAATCCCCCTGTTGTTTGTATGCATTTATTTTCTCTTATCTAATACTTCTTGTTTCTCTGTCAGTTTGTATTAACTTGTTTTCTTTTCTCTTATGTAATAAATTCTTTTGGCAGGAACTGTCTATTTTGTTTATGTTCATGCTACATCTAACACAGCATTAGTCTGGTCCAAGATTAGGAATCCCACAGGCCTATGATAATACAAACACCCTATGAAATACGCCACTATATGACCTACTGCTTTTTTTAAAAGCTGTTTTACAGACTGCAGTCGGAACTGACAGTGAATAGTCCGCATTCCCCCCCCCAACCCCTTTCATTTGCAGATGCCTTCCGTGTTACTATGGGCTCTTTCTGCCTCCGATTTCAAATCCTGTTTTTACAGTAACAGATCCTTTAGCCTTTTCATGTAGAAAAAGAGAATATTTGCCAAATTGTGAGCAAGTTACCTGTCTCTCCTTCCCTTGCAATCCCATTCTTTACTTTTTGCACATGGTTTATGCTGGATTATTCATCTTATATTCATGTTACATTAAATTTTAACTAAATGAGCTACTCAGTCTGCATTACTGGTGCAGATAATATTAAAATAATTTTGAAATAATTTTTCTCAAAACAAGATAAATGAAAGCAGGAATGAACCTGTATTTCATTACAGCTATTTTTAATCTAGTCTTCTATTGTGGGCATTTGTCTTTCATGTGGTAATATACAAAATTTGAGTATAAATTGAGCATACTTTTTGTGATTATAAAAATACACAGTAATAAAGTATTAATGTTGTAGCTTTCATTTTTTTTGTGTTTATGAAGAATCTTAAATGTGATTATAAACCCCTTTAATGCTCGGCAAGAAATGGAAGCTCGCTCCAATCACGTCCACTAGATGGCAATGCCGAATATACAAAACCCAGCAAGTTAAGCGTTTCAACCAACACACCAACCGACTACGCCAACAAAACCTACATCTTTTTGTTCATGAAACAGGAAAATAAACAGAAGTTGAGCTCTCCCAAACAACATTTATTAGTTAGCCATCAACTGCTTAGTTCACCTCCCAGGTTTGTTCTGTCCTTCCCCAGGCCTTGAGTCTGCTTGAAAAAAATTCACAAATGTAGTTTTTCCCTTTGTTATTGAAAAGGGGCACCAACTTATTTTTATGTCGTTGTAGCTAAGCAATATTACCTGTATGTATTAGCAACCCTAGATAGTTTTCTTTTTCTGTTATTTTTTTCCAAAAAAATTACTGCTAAAAAAAATTGTTCTGTAACATTATTGACAAGTAAAATTGCGTATTTAGAACTTGTATTTGAAGATCAAAGAGTTGTAAAACTTTTACAATGCAGTAACTGAATCTAAACGATTCTACTTAGAGGACTTTTCAGATTTAAAATAGCTTTATATGTGAGGTATCAAAATAGTAAAAGCTTTTTGAACTTTCGTTTGTGCCATTACAAGGTTGTATATCCTTCCTGTTCAGTGAGTGTATCAAATGCAGATAGCTCAGGTGCTTCCTTGTTATGGGCTGGGTGGAATTAGATATAATAATTTACTAAAAAAACAAGTAATCCGGCATTTAAGAGGTTTCAGTGTTCCTATTTACCACATTGCTAATCTAAACAAACTTGGAAAATGAAGCTCTAATACTTCTAATGAAGCTCTTATGTGACTTTTTTTTCTGACTTGCTGAAAATGCAGGAGTCCTGGCTGGGTAATTACTTGGCTGGGTTTGAAATAATTATTGGGATTTTACTTTCAGGGTTTTAATTTGAATATGAAACTACCCCTGCAGCTTACTATAGTAAGTAAGCTACTGTTTGTAGTTGTCATGCTTTAGCTTGTGTGCGTAAAATCCCAAAGATATTAGGTGTTACAAAAGTGTGGTAAGAGTGCTGAGTACACAGAATGGTTAAAACATTATGTATCATCTCTGTCCGCGGCATCAGGAAAATGAAAGAGCCACATGAGGGCACTGTACGCAATAGAAGGAAAGTCAGCGAGTTCCAGAGTAAGTTATTTTACATCTACCCATTCATTATTAAGAAATACATTTGTTTACACTACCAGCAGTGAACCAGACAAAACTACAACCAGGCCAATATTATTCTAAACTCCTCTCGTTCCCCTTTAATTCAGAAATTGTGTAATTGCCTTCAGTAAGTGATTCAACCCCCTTTTTTAGCAGTATGACCACTTTTTTTTTAATAAAAGATGCAGACATCATGTGCACCACAGTAAAATCATATTAAAATAATCCTCACGAGGAGATGCTTGTAACATAATGGAGAAGTATTGCTCAACAGATACTGTGAGAGGAAGAAGTCTGCTAGTTTTTGTTTGCTAGGTACAATGTTTTGGAGAAAAGAGTCATGTAAATCTTGAGTGGTTCTACCACCATACTAAAAATGTAAACCCCAACATACTGCTCTTTGACATCTGGTGTGGGGGGGTATGTATAAATACACATGGATGCAAGAAAAACATTTGAACTTGCTGATTGCACAACCCTTAGTAATGACGAATCTTAGACAATACAACTTAGCTTTGAGACAAGGTTGAATTTGCAGAGCTGTTGTTTCCAAAAAAAAAAAAAAAGGAAAAAAGAGAAAGTAATATCTGTCTTCACTAAAATATGATAAATAGGAAATATCTAGTGCCCATTTCTAAAACACCATTTTCCAAATTAAACTAGACATCATTCCACTGACAGTTTCCTCAGGGTTTTCTGAGAAATTATTTTATAAATATATATATTTGTCTCTCAAATAGTTCAGTAAAACAATTTTTCATACTTGATGGAGACTGAAACCTCCCGTAATGTGCAAAAGTGGTAGATAAATAGAATGAAAAAAAATTTTCATAAATAAACCAGCTGGCAAAATAGCATCATCAAGGAGGTAGATTAGTTGAGCTAGCATTTGATAAAAGAGATTTCCTCTTCAGGAAAAATATGTTGCTTTAGCCATTTATGTGTATCACTGGTAGATTAAGAACTAACAGCTCTTGACATGAAAAAAATACAAAAGCTTTGTCACATAAACTACGCTATGAATAGCCTGATAATCTTCTGTTATACTGAATACTCTTCCATTTTTTGTCACTTGTATCTCTTTCTTCTCTTTATAGCTCTGAGACACCTTTATTTTGCATCTAGCAAGCTCCATTTATTCAGCTGCTTTTGCTTTTCGTTTTTTATTCTTGATTGTTGCTCTTCACTGTCATTTACAACCATCTACCACCCACAAAAAAATCTGCTCACCCATCAAAAACAACCTACAGGTGCTAGAAAATTTAGTCTACAGCCAGACTGTTAACCAAATGCAAATTCTTCTTAGTATTTTTTTATGTTTTCATTGCATATTTTTTAATGAATATAAGACCTTTATATGTGTTTGTCTTTTACTGCATTATCTGAATGGTTGATGTCATTCACCTTTGTGTGAGGTAGTTTCTCAATGTCTTATTAGTGCCTGCCACATTATTGCACTGGCTTACCTTGCTTTACAGGATCAATCTTTTGCAAAGCATGACTGAATGCAAACAGTTTGTGGTATGCACAGTCCTGTGGCACAGTATATTCACATGAAGCTACCTGAGCCTTTTTAAACCTTTCAGGAAGCTTTTCATACTGGCAAACTCTGTTTTCTGTGTACTTTTAACATGGCCTATTCAGAAGACTTTCAATAGTGAAGTTTTATGTATTTAAATTTTAAATAGAACTCAAGCAGTTGTTTTGAAAGTGACATCAGTTAATATCCATGTTATAACTAGAAAATAATATTTTATACAAACCTTATACTTTTCACTAAAGAAGTTCAAGGATCTCTACAAACAGTAATAAATTGTAAATGGTTATGAATACTGTGAAGTACGTATTATGTTCATGTTATGAGGAAACTGTTACATAGAGCAAGTTCATTATTCAGCAGAGGAAATGAGAACATTTCATGTAATAGATCTCAGTTGCCATTCTTTTTTTCTGCTGCAGCAGAAATACCATCACGCATATATCTTGAACTCACGAGTCAATCCTTTAAACATCTCAGCCACCTTACCCTGTTACCTAGTCAGAACATTATTTTTCCACTATAATCACTTCTCTCATGAAATAAGTAAGCAACAAATGAGTAGACAGCAATTCATAGACTGACAAGTTATTTGCCAAACCATGGATTTCCTCATTTTTTTATTCATTCTGGTTCCAGTGTGCGGACAGACAACAGTGCTGGAGACCTGACCTAGGAATGGTAGATGAGAAAACACACACCATGAATTGTGTCAATTCTCCTTCTCATAAAGCTTTTCTTACAAACAGCACACCAAATATCCCAGTACACATTCACAAATCATTTTACTTGTTTGTGGTGGTGTTCACGCAGTGATTAATAACGTGACCACATTTTAGCTGCTAGTGTACTCTGGTTTACTTCAGCATGTTTTGGTGCATCAGTAAGTACCCCTCCTTTCAAACTACAGGACATACCAGATAGTAGCATACCACTTGTGATTCCTGTTTAGTATTTATAGATTTCTGATTACAAATTCTAAAAAAGTAAAAGAAAACCCAAATCAAAAAAACCTAAACAAACCACACTGAAATGTTTCAGACTGTACATCTGTGCTTTGGGTTGTAGAATATTGTAGCATTACTGCAAGTTATTATCCAAAATAAAATCATTACAAACCCAAGAAAATACAAGTAATCATATCTCAAAAAAATAGAACTAGATTAGTATTTGATACTCCCTTCAACACTAACCTCCAAGCCTTTCAAATAAAGAAATCCTGTTATTTACATGACACAAGGCAGTGTAGAGCTAGCTGAGGTACTGCAAAGCCTCACAGCTGTTAGGCCAGACTTCTCACTAAGCCATACCTGGGACTCCTCAAGGCTATTCCTTCCTGTGCTTCTGGCTTCTGCAACCCAGAAAAGTCAAGGCAGTACCTTAGCACAGCACTACTTTAGGCAGTATCAATTTTCAGAGGTTCCAGTGATGAGCAGTAGGAAAAAATAAGAGTAAAAGGATCACTAATTTGCTCTTATACTACTCATACAGCCACTCAGTCTCACTTCCATCTTAATATAGTTTAGGAAAGGCAACGTAACTAAATACTTATAATCCTACTGATGTGTAACATTTTTTTAAAACCTATATATATTTGGGAAAAAAACAATTTACAAAGTTTTATCTTTTAAAATACTGTTCAATATTTGCCTTTTTAAGGGTGTGCCATTTCTGTTTCTACTTGTAAGCCAACAGAAATGCATATTTTTCTTGCATTGCTAGCAGTTTATTAAAAAAATAGGTAAAATAAATAATTAGTCTTATATTTTATATTCATTACAGTATTTTATATTTTAGACTCATTACAGTGTACTTCTTGCCTAATCAGTTCTCTGTTTCAGACGGATCGGGATTCTGTTGCAGCATAAGGGTTACTTCTGACTTTCATCACACTTTCAAAATAAATTGTGAAAACAGTGGCTGTGTGTTGACTGCACTTTCCTGTGACCAGTCCACAAATTCCGCACTTGTCCTTCTGTTCCTTTAGAGGCAATGAAAGAGTAGAGGTAGGGTTATTTAATGACCAGCTAAAACTTGAGTGGTCCGTGAAGAGAGCAATTATTTTACGGTAATTCAGTCTCTCCTATGTTCTATTACCCAATAAGGAATTATTTATGACCTATGACAACAATTATAAACATGTAATCTTTAAGGAGACAAAGATGTAGACATTAAATGTCAGATTGCATAAGTGAAGAAAACCAGAACACTGTTAGAAAAGCCTAACAGTGAGCTTCATTAAGTGTTAGGGGAGACTACATTTACTGGACATCTTTTAGCTAAATGTTCAGTGGGAATTATTTCTGGCATAATAAACTACTTGTAAGTTATAATTTTCTTCATATAAATAACATTTAGGGAATTTCAGACATAATTTGAATAAAGGTTTTTCTTGAACCTAGAAGTTATATTTCATCATTCCTGAATGTTTAGGATGTGTAGGTGTGGAATGGGCTGAAAAGAGATACATCTAACACACCAAATGGCTGTAGGATGAAAAAAAAAACAAACCAGAAAATAACATTTAAAGATCAGTCAGGATGGTAATACTGGGATCATTTCTATAATGCATAATCAAAGCAAAATCATTAAATAACAGTATTACTTCAAATAGAATGCCAGTCTATTTTTCTGTCAGTCTAACCTATATTATCTTCAAATGCCTGGATTCTAATTAAGAAGAAATTTACAAACAATGTAAGTTTTTCTTTCTTTTCCCTTTTTCTGTCTTTACTTATGCCATGACAATCTATAAACTTTTTTACAGGAAAACTACATAGGTGTTTCATGAGAGCATAACTGAAATGCACCAAGTTCTTTTAACCCTGTTCCTTAAACAAGTCTATTTAAAAGATAGCTATGATAGACCCAATATGTAAAATCAGTTGTCTGAAGATTACATAGATGGCATTCATATTGATGTAATATGCACTGGTGAAGTATTTATGTTCTCTGCAAAGAGTATTGTGTTTCTTTTGGTGTCAACTGACGTTGCTGCAACTCCCTGCTCATAGATTACCCCCCCCTCCTTGGAGGTAGTGCTTCTCTCTGTGTGATGGTGCCGTGGACCAGACTTAAGAATTGCTCCAGGTTGAAAGAAACTTTCTTTCTGGATATATTGTATCTAACTGGAATTACTTCCCCAGACAGGGTTCTGGGTTGCCCAAGGAGTGGTATCAATGTAACTGAGCAGCTGGGAATGAGATGCCAGAGGCAACTGGGGCTGCTTAAATTGTCATTGCTCTTAACTTCTCTTTACAGAACTTCTGACTTTGCCCACCGAAGCCAAAAAAGCAATTAAACAGTAACTGCTACTGAACTGTTGATACGTTCTTGAATCTGCAGGACATAGCATCAGATTAGACACCTCAGGTTAGAGAGAAAAGATGACCCAGGTAGTCCTTCTGATGGCAGCAAAGTGCTTGGATATCAAATTCAGAACCATCTTATGTAAATTATGACAATCATAAAGAATCCTGACCTGTGTGGTCTTCTTATGGATTGCTTTTGGTCTTAGCATTTGAAATTACATTGGTTCATATCAGGGACCGATACCAATGCAATTAGAATCATTTTAGTTAAAGTGATGCACTTTTGTAGCAAAGGTCGTTTTGGCCTCAGCTAACAAAGACAGTACCCCAACCCTGCCACAGTAAGAATGCAACACTTACGCTTGATTGCCCTCCTCTTCCAGCCCACCAACTTCAGTGAGCCATATCAAGAGCTGAAGCTGGTTAGTCGTCTTTATATCACCAAGGACTTAATCCCTTTGGCAGTTCACTCACTCCTCTGATACACTTCATCAAATTATCAGAAAGAAGAGGAATAAATAGTAACACATTCTTACTAAATATTTCAAAGCTGCTTATGACTTACTTGGAAACTAACAGAAAATAGCTCCAAACACACACTGTAAGAGTTCCATGGAAATTCTCAGCTTGTTTATAAATAACTCACTCCAGTGGTTTCCATTATTTAATACACTCATTAGAAATGTCTTCCTGTTTGTAATCAGACTTCTACCTTCAAAAGTATGCTTGAGGTACTACTAGCATAACAACAGCTATTTTTGGTTTTTTTGAGTATACTAAGCAGAGACGGAATTTCTTCCAAAGGCTCAGCAGAGTTATTCTCAGTAGCGTCACAGTTGTCTGCCCATTTGATTGTCTTATTATTCTATCAAATATTTTCTAATTGAACAGAGGTTTTCCTAGTAAAGCACATCTTTTGATGAATGGGCATAACACTACTGTGCCTAATTGGGTTAGCTGTCAAACCATAAGGTTATTAATCATGGGAAGAGAAACTTCTATTTAAAACCCTGAAAAGTACACATAAAATACATGCAACAAACAAAAGGAGGGAAACAGAACTCAAAACAGGAAGGGGGTGTTGTTCAATATTTCAACAAAGGAAATGTAGGATGAAAACTGAAAAGTTGCGTAAGCAATAGGGACATTAAAAATTCTGTATTCTTTGCACTAGACTGTGATTTTGATAGCTGTGTTAAATAACTTCTGTGAGGCAAATTAACAAACCTAAATGCTTAAAGGCAAAAACCTTTGCAAATAAATATAATACATCTTTCAATAAGTCAGAGGTAAGAGTTATTTAGCTTTTTTTAAACACAGGAAAGCAATACCTATGTTCTCTTCATTCCATGAATAAGACTGAATATTTGACCTCTACAGACACAGTACCGATCTTGACACATACATCCTTCTATTCTTCAATCACAATGAGTCATGTGAAATTAACTTAGGTTTTTCATTCTTGTTTAGCACACTATTGAATAGTTTCTCACAGAAAAAAAAAAAAAACAACAAAACCAAAAACATAAAAATGTGTAAATACATTATGTAACTTCAGAATCTAAGTGGAGGGATGTATGGACATGTTATTTAAAATATACCATAGTATAATCCCTTCTGACACTGCTTTGTAAAATACAGAACAGCAGTAAGACATACGATGTTAAACCACCACTAGCTACCGAGTTTAGGGCCTAAGAATTTATGTCATTGTAATATTACTAAAACCGTGAATATGGGCCTTGTACTTCCTGGAAGAAGAAATGCTCAAACATACAGCACAAACCAAACATGATTCATGACATTTGAACGTATCCTGTGGCAGCCAGCAGGGAAACTCGCACGTAGCTCCCGTTCGTTATCTGCTGGCAATTTCTGATTTATTTGGCCGAATAAATACAAAATACGACGTCATACTTAGAAAGATACACGCTATTAGGAATAACTGATGTACGGGATGTGCTTTAAGTAAATAGAAGAATTTAACAGCAAGCTGCGGGCACTAGCTCCGCGGGCCGGCCGTCCCGCCGGCCGGTCCCCCGGCAAGCTTCCTTGTACCTTGCTGCTCCGGCACCGCCAAGGGGGACAACCGGCGGTTTGTGCGGCGCCCCGAGCCCGGGGGGCGGCTCGGGGAAAGCGCCAGCCTCACCTCGGCTGGGCTCTGCGGGGAAGCCGCTCCGCCGAGGCCCGGCGCGGCCCAGCCCACCGCCCTTATCGGCGGAGCCCGGCCGGCACGGAGAGAGGCCGGCACCGCGCCCCTACTACCGCACACCTCGAGTGCAAACCCCCTCCGGGGAGCGGGGTCGCTGCCCCCGCCCCCAGCAGCCGCTGAGAGCGCCCCGGCCCGAGCCGGGGCCGCCCGGCAGCCACGGCTGTTACCCGGCTCCGCATCACCTGCGCGATAGCCAGCCGGGCCGCTACCCTCCCCCCGGCCCCGGCAGTGATGAGGCCCGCCCCTCCCCCACAGCAACAGGCTCGTCCCTCCCCCCAGCCAATGAGAGGCGCTGCCGGCAGCACAGCTGCGGCAGCTGGCCAGCGCGCCAGCCGTTGGGCGCCCTGTAGCCAATCTACGGCGCCGCCTAAGCCCCGGCTCCTCCTCCTTCCGCGGCCGCTGGGGCTGGGAGTCGCCGCAGACGCCATTTCCTCAGCGCCCCCGCGGCGGCGCGGCTGCATCAGCGCTGACGTGAGGCCGACGCGCGGCTCCGCCCGGCCCAATCCCCCCCCACCCCCTGTGACGGGGGCACCACGTACAGGGCGGCGGGTGAGTGCGGGAGGGGGCGGGGACACGTGTGCGCGCAGCCCGACCCCCTGCGGGCCGGGAGCGGGGGAGCGCGGAGGGCAGCGGCCGGCTCCGGCAGCGCGGCGGGGAAGGCAGGGAAGGGGAGAGGAGGGCAGGGGGGCGCTGTGCCGCTCGGCGCAGCCCC
>JAVKLA010000073.1:30402823-30464642 GCA_034782735.1 Sagittarius serpentarius
GGGCGACGGGCTTGTCGGCCGTCCGGTGAGGGAGGGGACGGGGCAGCGTGCCTTCTCGCTGCAGTCAGAGGGCCCCGGGGCGGCAGGTCCCTGGGGCCTCCGGCGGGGTGCCCCGGCGGAGGGGAGAGCGCTGGCCCTGGGGGGCGGGTCGAGGTGCCTGGTGGTTTTTTTTCCCCTTAGTCCGGTAAGCCCGATTACATCCTCGTCCATAGGGTTTTCCGAGCTGGGGCAGGAAAATGGGTGGGAGAGGAGCACGGTGGGCTTCGTGAGTCCTAGGTCTTGCTTAAAGTTCGAGGGCTTTGTCTGCGTCCACCACTGCCATGACGGCATGTTACTTGGTGCTGAGTCAAGCCGCATGTTAAAGGATTCCACCGATACAGATCCTTAAATGATTCTCTTACCTATTCAGGGACTGGTTGGACTCTTCTTCTAACGGGCGGCCATGCGTCCTCTTCACAGCAGACTCAGCACTGTCTTGTCCCGATTATTGAGGTGGCAGATGCAGAGCGATGGGTAGCATGCTTGTGCTTACAGTAATGGCAGGCTGGGTTTTTTAATTTTTTTTTTTGAGGCTTTTTAAGATATTCTAGGAAGAAGAGGATGGGGAAGAAAAGGAGGAACACATTACACATTAGAGTTTAGGAGACACAAGAAACTTAGTATTCTGCTGATACTGAAAACTTAACAGAAAGATTACACTTTCAGAATCTGGTCTGTTGCACTGTTACTTGTTTTACCCGGCTGAATGCTGTGACCACCTTGCCAGTTGGTGTGCTTCACAAAGCAGCGTAGTAAAACAGATTATAGACTTCACACTTGAAAACACAATGCTTGTGTGAAAGTAGTGCATTCTGAGAGTTTCCACACTCACCATGGAGTCATCGATAAATGCAAAACAGGTGTTTGTAAATTCACACCCTTGCTTTCTAGTAACTTCCCTGCTGATAAAAACTCTCAAAGAGATTTGGAGCAAGGACTGAAACATATTTCTTAGCCCCTTACAATTTCTGTTGTAATAAGCCACCTTTGTAAAGTCTGTGATGTATAAATTACTGTTGAAATAAAGAAGTTGTTTTTAAAATGTCTCTGGGTATTTAATTAGACAGTCACACACTTCCAGTTATGCAAAATACTGTACCAATTTGCTTATGCAGTTTAACCTCACCAACAGACATTAAATATTTATATTAATGTTCAGTGATGTAATGGTAAATCAAACAGCAGTACTGGAGGGGGGTGAAAGGATTTTTCATGCTGGTTATTACACAGGAACACAGCTTGATAGGCATGCTATCCTTCACCTTTTACCTATGGACAAAAACATAAAAAGGTCACACCTTTAGCTGTAAATGACTTCCAATTTTCTGGGTCACCTGGGGAACGTTTTCCTTTAGCAGATGCTGTCAGTATTGTCCCATCAGGGATGCTGCTATCAGCTGAAGAAGCTTTTGATGTGTGCTATATGCATCTTCTTAATCAGTGTTTACCTGCTACTGACCTACTATGACTACATTAGTCATAGTGACTATAGTAAACAGGTGCTAATATATATTGAAATGTTACTAGCTAGTTAGCAGTTAAACCTCCTGCCAGATCCTGAAGATTTCTTTGCTGTTTTGTAGGAAGAAGCAGGTATCTTTGCCTACATTATGGAAAGCAATTTTTGCCCTCTTTTTATGGGAGGGGAGAAGCATAACTTGTTTATTAATTTAAAAATCCAGACTAATATTTAAAATTACTGTTCAGCAATGGTAAGCAACCAAGGTGGAAAATTTAAGAAATGACCGTATTAATACTAAATATAAGACTAAAGCTTGTATATAATAATACAACGAAGAAAAACATTATATACTTTTAAACAGGACCTAAGACTATATACTTTATAACTACTTGGGTTTTCTTTAAATTAGGAGGAAAGTAATGAAAACTTTAAAGTGTGATATGTACCACTACTGATGCACTTTTATAAAGCACTTTTATAAAGAAGCACTTTTATGAAGTGCTTGGCAAATTATTTTTTTTACTTTGAAACTTATAAGCAATAAATATGTTAGAATTTGCTTGCAGCATAGACTGATTGTGTGACACATGTGGAAACTGTTTTATGTTGGTAGTTTCTGGATTGGACTGTTTCTTACCACAGTCCATATTACTGATGTTTTAAAAAAAAACATGGGTATGATCTTGCCTTGTATTTTCCTGTGTATTTATTAAAATCAGTTTGAAGTATTCATAGTAAAATGATTGAGATAATACAGGAAATACAAAACCTGATCAACTCGGGTTACAGGAATCTGAACGTTTATGAGAGTGCACTAAAGACAGTGATAACCTGGACTGGACTGTGAAATTCAAGAGTTTCTTAGCATGCATGGTCTTGAGCTGTGCACAAGCCCATATGAAGTGACATGGCCCCGTGTGACTATACCACTTCTAACGCTGTGGGCTCAGATGACTGCAACTGACCTTCACCTGCAAGTTTAGTAATCCCCTATGGTTATGTCTACCGAAGATGCATAATCTTGTAACATGTCTGAAATATGATACTAATGTGCTACATTTTGTCTTTAGTCACCTTTCTCATTGAAGTTTTATGCCAAGATATCTAGTGTATCTTTTAAAATTAATTACACCCTTTATTTTTGTTTTGGTTTTATAGGCTATAGTTAGGTCTTCATATTTGGATGGCATTTTTAGTCAAGTCTCTGTTTGCAAACATACTAGAATTACCAGGTTGTCAAAAAGAAGTGGATTTTAGCTTATCTAGAAAGAGTATTTTCCTGTGTTCTAGGGTAAGTTGCATTTTATGGCAGTCAGAAAAAAAGCTAATTAAAAGCAGTATACAAATTTTCAGATTTTACTCTACTTTGCTAAGGATTTAAAATAGGCAATCATTTGTGTTAAGAGTCAGAATATACACAATTATAGATGGAAAATCTATTTAAATTCTTGAGTTTTCAGGTGTGTCATATTTGTAATTTCACTGGCATGTATAATACTTTGTTTTTCTAATTTAACATAGGTAATCTAAAAAATACAGTCCTTTCTCTGTACTGTATTTTGTAAAGTACTGGGAATAACTTTTTGTTAGATTTTCTGCAGCACTCATGCTCTTTTCATAGCTATTTGCTAACTCAGGTACTGGAGCACAGCAGATGAAAAGACTTTGGGAGAAAAATCCTGATAATCAAATTAGTAAAAATAGGTTTTTTTTTAATAGTATTCTGCAGTCTGTGAGGTATTAAGCTGAAATTTAGAAACTAAACTCTCTTTTTTACAAAATAAAGAATGGCTCTTTCCAGGTAAAATTTCTATGAAATGCATTCAGTAGGAATAAAAAAACTTGGTTTTTTTTCCAGCAGTAGGTTATCTGTGACAGATGGCTTAGGATAAGAAAATAGTTCAGGATCTGTATAAAGTGAATTAATTCTGACTGTATTCCTACCTTTAGGAAGAGATTGGAATGAATAAGTTGCCAGCACCTGTGCATTATTTAATCTTCCTTGGTGTGTGAGCTGTTCTGAAGCTTATGGAGACATTTTTACATGAACCAGATAGAGCTTTCATATTTGAGACTCTACGGATGTTCCTAGTTTACTAAGGAGGAACTTTTTTTTTTCTGTTTATTGGTACATTGAATGCATATATAAAACCAGAATGATTTAATAAGATAAACATCTTGTATGGAATATTATGCTGGAAAGCTTGGTGAAAATATTATCCCCAGAGTTGCTCAACTTTGTTGAATTTCAGTAAATCTTAGATTAGATAGTATCTAAAGAAAAAGGTAATTAGTGGTAACTAACAAGATAGGAATGTAGAAAGATTTTAGGTGTAAAATGTCTCCTTATGAATTTAATCTGAATTGATACTGATGTAACCTGTTGGCAGAAATACTGTTAACCCGTAAAATCTTGAATTGTGTCCCGCTTGGCTACCACTAGCTATAGTACTATTCAGTCTGGCCAGTAGAATACCATTGGAGGAATATAAGCTAGAAATAATGCTTCTCTGCATCATTCAACTGGATTCCTTTTCATATTTTCATGCCTTTATTCTAGGCAGAAAGGGTGATTTTTTTTTTTTTTTTAAATTGTTTTCCTCAAAATTGTGGAATATTCTGTAAAATAGTGCCACAAAAGGTGGCTGGTTTTACATTTAATTTAATGTAGTTAACTCTTAACATGTGAGACTAAATTCAGGAGCCTCGGAGTCAGGCGTGTAGCAGCCTTCCTTTTCCATCTCTTCCATCTCTTAGTGTAAGACCTGAGAAGAAACTGCAGTAACTATCAGCCAGTTGAAGTAGTTGAACTCTGAGTTCAGACGGGCTTGCCATCCCGTAGTTACGGTAACTGAACCTGAGGAAGGGAGATTTGCTGCCTCTTAAATCCCACAACTATATCATGTCTTCCTTTTGCGGCCTCAATTCCTTGTGTAAGGTGTAGGTGGGAGCGTGCCCACAGGGCATCCTGCCTGCCTCTGCCAGACACTATCCTGTCTCTGTTCTGTTTGTAAACTGACCTGTCGCCATGGCAATATTTGTGACATCACCTGTTCAATGTTGCACCTTCAGTGCAGGGTTTGGTAGGAGAGAAAGGGAGCCGAAGACAACCAAGCTCTTGTTTTAAAACACACACCTTCTGTTATGACTAAGTGTGCCAAGAAATATGGAAAAGCAACTGTCAGGTAATTGCATTTTTATATAGCAGATATATTTGGAAGCTTTCTGTATGGAGTTTAAACTCATAGTTTAAATTGAGGGTCAGGGAGTTGGTTACTCTATGAAACTTGCCCTACTTTTAAACCTGCAAAATGAGAATAATAGTTGTGGGTCTTGAGCTGTAAGTAGTTTACAGACAATTCAAGCATAGATCCCAGCTGGGGGGTAGGTATCTGAGAAGGTTCGAGAAGGCTGTAGCAGCACATGGCTGCTGGTCAACTTGAGCCTTGTCAGGTGGGAGACGTGAGGCACGAGGGACCTGCTGTGAACAGTGTTGGTGGGATGCTCCAGAGCGCTGCACTCCCAGCCCCGCTGTCAACACTGCATGGGACCTTGGGGCTCTGGGCTTGTCCCTGCCCTAAGAACCATTTCCAGAACTGCAGCTTTCCACAGTACTTGTTTTAGAGCTCCTGGCTATATGAATGAATATGTTGATATGGGGGAATGGGAAGAAAGGACTTCAGTTAATTTAATAGTTTTGAGAGAAATCCATTAATTTTCTTATAGCTGTCTGCTCCAAATATAAAATAGTCTGGAATTGCTCTTTTCTCCTTAGGTACCTGATACAGCCCCCTGTACTGCATTATTTAGATGTGTATGTACTTACTTTCAGACAGATGACCATGGACATGGTTGAATCGCAACACGATGAAAATGCAGTGGATTCTGTGCCCAAGAGAGATGCTGGTCACCTTCAGAATCAGCCAGGCCGAAGTCAGATTTCCCCAGGATCTGAGGTAAGTTAAAATGCGCAAAGATGAGAAGAATCAGTAAAATGATATTCAGAACTGCTGTGATTTTTAAATTATGAATTTGTATGGAGTTCTCATGTTCTCTAAGTCTTGTTATTAAATAGGAAAAATATAGCAAAGGTGTACTGAAAGCTAAGCCTACGGTATTCAATAAACAGATAGTATAACATCAGGTCTGTTAAAAGGCAACACTTTTAGGGGACCAGGCTTTTCAGAGTGATCAGTAGGAACATTTTGTTTTATTTTTTTTCTTCCTGCTTTTCCAAGATGATTATGTTTGTTATGGAGATGGGAATATGGTCTTAAAGAGTTGAAGTGGCTGCAAGATCAAACATAGCTAAAACGTGTATCTTGAAGACATGTTGTATAACAAAAATGAAAAATGAATGAAAATAACCATAGTTCTTTCCTAGTTCCAGTTTTTGTACAGAATGTGTTTTGTCGTCTTGCAAGTATGTTTTTAATGTATGCTTGTTTTGTTTCATCGCTGTGCATCCAATGACAGTGTCTGGAGTTCTAAAAATATACTTTACATGTTCTGTATGGTAGTAGTGCCTGGATTCTTCTTTGGTAGCAAATGGATAAAAGATGGCATAGGTAATAATTCTCAAACATTAAAAATATTTACTGGATCATTCAGCACTTGAGAGAAATTGTGTTCTTGCCAGTAGTAAGATTTGTAGCTTCAGGAAGCTGTATAGACCCCTTAGAAGGATCTTCAAAGACCCTTTGTGAAATAAAGGAACTGATTTTAACAAACATCTTACAGAATTTCTTCATCATCGGAAATTAGAAGTTACTCGGTAAGATTTGATGCCATGTATTTAGTATGTTAGATACTTGACTTGCATTATAGGTATTTTTTCAAGACTGAATGCAACTGCTTTTTGACGGGTCTTCAGACACAAAGTAGACTGCAAAGTGTTTATGAAAGCTTATTTGTTGGTTTTGTTACCTATGGCATTTTTTTCTGATTTTGATACGTGCAGCATTGGGAATGCTGTTTGGTTGTTTTTGTTTTGTTTTGGTTTTTTTGTTTGTTTGTTTAAGAATGGAGCACGAAACCAAGAAAGTTATTTGGTTTGCTCTGTTGATGTCATCCCCTCATTTCTTCTTTGATAGTTCAGTTCAAATTTTGTGTTTTAACTTCATAGGATGATGTACATGTAAAATCTATTGGCTTGTATAGTAGTCTCTGAAGAAAATACCTGTAAATTCTGTCACTTGGGATTTTTAATGTTAATCTAGAGACAAAGCTGTCAGTAATGCTGTAGGAGGGCTTCTGCTGGGTCCCCAGGGAAAACACTTTTTATGTTTATCTGCATTTAATGCTTGAGTACTGTGTGTGAAGGTTCAGCCATACTGGGCGTGGGCCTCAGGTCTTTTTGGTTAAAACTAATAACTCTGAAGTACTGATGGATCTCAATCAATTAGCACTAAAATGAAACACATGCACTTCAGTTTGAAGGCTTAAGATAACAGTCCAGCGTTCACATCTGGGAGTCCCCCTTTTTGGTAAGACGGCCTAGAGAGCTGGCCTGGACCTGTCAGAACTGCTCGGCGCTCATACCTGGAGTTGATGTCCCTCCCCTGGGCTGTCCAGAAAAGCAGGGTTGATGCAGTTGTGCTGCTCTGTGAAGAGCAGTGAAGCTGAGAGGCCTCCAGTGGACAGGCCTGTCCCCTCAGCCGCCTGGCTGGCCACTCCCTGGGGCCTGCAGGCCGTGCCACCACCCTCCCCGCCTGGGGCAGCTGGGAGTCTGTGCCCACCCCCTTGGCGCCCTGAGGCTGAACTGCCACAGCATTCCTTCTGGTAAAACGGGCCCTGACGGAAAGCTTATTGCTGAAAGGCCTTGTCGTGACATTTCTTTGGCTTAGGATGAGGAGGACTTTCTTAGCTTATGTTCCTACCTGGCAGGCTCCGAAGGTGAGACCCTTTGTCATGATGAGGGTTAGAAGCAGACGTTGAGAGGTTAACTGCTGCGCGAGGCAGGGACCTCTTGTGGGACATCTCCCGTCTGTTTTTGCTGGTATGGGATGGGAAACTTGGGGTGTTTCTGAGGGAATTTGTGGCTGTGCTGCTGGTCCAGCCTCTGTGTGTTTTAACTGTTACAGAAGGGCAAAGATAGCTCCTTCTCCCTCTTGGGCCTCTGGAGGAGTGCAGTTAAGAGAAGATAACCACTTAAAGTGTCTGAAACGTACCTCATGCCAACTTCCAATCATCTCTCCTACTAATTTTTTTGCAAATGTGCAGAAATATGAGAAAAGAATGACTTGCTTCTTACCGAGGGGTAAAATGCCTGGTCACTGAAACTGAGGGTTCCTTTTCAGACATCTCTGTGGGTTTGTTGTTTGCTTTTTTCCAGCCAAATATTTGTTCAGCCTTGGTTTCATTCAATCAGAAGTAAAGCATTTTAATACACTGTCAATACTCTATTTGTAGTTTTCTCTGTATTATCAAAGAATGGCAGAATGGTTGAGGTTGGCAGGGACCTCTTGGGATCATCTTGTCCAACCCTCCTGCGCAAGCAGGGTCAGCCAGAGCAGGTTGCCCAGGACCCTGTCTGCGTGGATTGTGAATATTTCCAAGGATGGAGTCTCTACAGCCTCTCTGGGCATCTGTGCCAGTATTTGACTGCCCTCACAGTAAAGGTGTTTTGTTTTTTGTTTTTTTTTTTTTTAATGTTCAGATAGAATTTTAATGGGTTTTAATTTGCTCATTTTTTTTTGTTTAATTATGACTTTGGCCAGGGAATGACTAGCAAAATGCTGAGGGATACAACTGTATGGGAGGTGGGTTTTTATGGGTTTGATTTTCCGTCCTCTGGAGTTCAGGCTTTTTAAAGACATACCTACCATTTTGTTTTAAAAAGGTGGACAAGGTATTCAATAACACAGTGGTCTCTAGAGGGCAGAAATTGTTTCGGGCTGAAGCATTCTTAATGTCTCCCCTGTTGGGAGGGAGGGGAGACATTAAGAATGCCTGGGCTGGAGTACTATAGTGTGATGGGATAACCTCCAGTGCTAAGGAGAACCTATTATACATTATTAGTAGAGAAAAGATAGCGTGGGTTGTTTGGTTTTTTTTTTTTCCCCTAGCTTGTGCAATAGATATTACTGTATACCCTGCAATTTTTTGGTGATGAAAGTAAAACTACTTTTTCTGCAGAAGCAAAAATTAGCAAATTAGAAACTAGCAAAAATGAGATACATCTTCCATCCATTGAGGCAAATTGACAGTTTCTCTCTTTAAAGGGTTGTTTTTAAAATAAAATTAATTAATGTAGAATACGATCACATTTATAGTTGAAATTGTTGCACCACTAACTTTCAGCCAGTTAATGAATTGACAGGGTATTGTTTTGGTGATCCAGCCAACAAAAGAATTAGGTAAGAAAACATTAATTTGTGAAAAGTTTAGTAGTTGTCTTTAGAGGCTCTTAGAAGTGTACAGAACACCTGTACAGAAGCTTGACGCCTTTTCTTCAGGGAAGAACAAAGGCGCAAGGTGGAAAATTTCTCACCTTGTTTTGAGATGGGCTCCATGAGTTCTGTCTCACATGCACAGATCTTATATAGGGCTGTTCTTAAAAGGAAGTTAATTTGGGTTGAAATATTCTGATAATGTTGACAACTGTCAAACTTGTATCTAGGAACAGTTTCATTTGCATTGGTATTCAAAAAGAAAATAAATGTTCCTTTTGCAGGATTTCTAGAGGCAATATTGCGTTCTGTGTTGCCCTGTGCTCAGCTACACTAAATATAACTGCAAAAATGTAAGAGGAATGTACTTAGACCTTTTTCAGATTTGACAAAATACTTTCAGTTGTGGTTTGTGTTTTTTGTTTTTTTTTCTTTAATCCTACATCCTTGATGGGTTCTTCTTTGAATCACTTTATAAATTTTGTTGTGTTCTGTCTGTCGGTAGAATGGTCTGCTGTCTTGGTCGGAGATACCATCTGTTGACTAATTGGTGCTGGTCCTGAGCTAGACATGGGTCAGGATTTATAATGGGAGAACTGCTGTCAGAGAGAGCAGAGGGAGTTTTCTGGAGCCTGGCATTGCATAGCCGTTGCAAACTGGGCTGCTTAGGTTTAGCGCTTGAGGGGTGTCCTCTTTGTGGGCTCTCAGCGTCAAACTTAGTGTTAAATCTTGCTCCCAACAGATTGAGCCCTGTAGAAGTTTGCCAGGCTGTTGTAAATATGGCTCTAAAACCAGCCTGACAAATGCAAGTCCAGGACATTTAGCAAAGATGATGTTAAGAGTATTATAAACCTGCAGCCTTGTCGCCATTTTGTGCTTCCTCGATGGTATGCTGTTACCAAATGGCTGAAATGAGTCTAACCTTGTCTTCCTTAAAACTATGTGCTTCTTTTTTGGCATTAGCTTTGGAATCGACGTAAACTTCCCCGTCGTCAGCTTTTCCTTATAGAGGCTGCTTGGTGCCTGAGGTGGTGAGTTCTTTGCTCTTTTATTAGGTGAATCCAGGATGGGTTTGCCTTGTTTTTTCCTTTTCCAGAAGTACTTTTCACTTTACTTCTGGAATCCTTGTAGTGTTCAGATTCTACAGCAGGAACAGAAATCAGATGGAGCTTTGCACTGCGTACTTGATATCAGCAATGTTTGAGGTATCAGGTTGAATGTAAATGTAATCTCTGTAGTACTCTGTAGGGAAAAGTTATCTGACCTTGGGTGACGAGAGTGCATGCGTCCACAGTATAACCGTTCAGATGGACAATGCATCTTGAAGTCAGATAACTGATGAGTAACCTCTATCTGAAAGAATGCGTGCCTCAGTCTGAAGATAGTTCATGATCTTTTTTGCTGGCTACTTTTCTCTCCCCTCTTGGAAGAGGGAGCACTTACACTGCTATGACAGAATGCATGCTTGGTATTTGTTGAAGCTATTAGACTTGACTGTTGCGTACATAAAAGGATAGAACCCAAAAGGACATTACAACATCTGAAGTCTCTTTGCCATTGTCAGGGACATAACCCTTACACTGTTTAACCAGCTGCTCAAAGTGTTAAGCTTCCCTTCACCCTCTATGTTCCTGAGTTGGATTGTTTTCAGTCATTATGCCAGACAGCCCTTGAAGTAGGGATGTTAAAGGTAGCATTGCTCATCACTGATGTCAGAAAGTAATTTTTTTGCCAAGTCTTTTTCAGTCAGCATTTATGCATGATAGCATCAAAAGGTTCTAGTATTTCAGTTAACACAGGAATGTTCAATTTGAAAACAAAGCAAAGGGAAATGTGAATCAAAATTGTTTTAATAATTTCTAATATTTATAGAAGATGCAGAATATGAAGTTGTTACGTTAGTTATGAAAAACAAGCCTAATACAAAAGAATCAGACATTTTAAAGTGAACTTCGTAGGTTACACATTGTGTAACCTTCAGATATTTGTGGAAACTTGGCAAACAGTGATCAAATCAAATTGAGCTGTTTAAAATAGATACAAATGAACAAAGAAATCACTTTTGGTTTGATCCATTTTTTTCTGAATGGGAACCAAACAATTTTTGTTGTGGTATTGTAAACTTTAGTCTAAAAGAGTATTGGCTGAGTGAGGTTTTCTTTTTTTTTCCTTGTGTGGTTATACCAAATAAGGAGCTTTTAAATTAATGTAGTGTTTCTTAGTCTTGAGTACTGGATTACTTCCTGATTGTGTGTGCCTGACCCATTGTGTACTAAAACCAAACTCATAAACTGTTCAGCTTCTACTGTTTTGTGTGCATTGTACTTGGAAAATTCTTTCTAATACACGGAGTATTGTATCAGATTGCAGCTCTTGCAAAGATAGCAGTAAATCAGAAGGTTTGGTGAAATTCCCTTTGTAATGTTTTGAAAAGTTAGCATGCTTTGTAAACATTTAGACTGCTCCATGCTCTTTCCTTGAAGCTTGGGTTTAGGATGATGTCAGCTTTGACACAAAATAGATTATACTCTTCAGATCTTCGAGACTTTCTAGATCTCAATCTCAAATACCTATTTCTGATAAGAATGTTTGTTTTATAGATTGGGAGGAAGGTTTGTATGTCCTATTTACATATTGCCATTTAATGCCCTTTAAGGAATCGTTGTTTCCATTTCGGGGTTAGAAATGCTCTCAATTGTTCTATTTCCTGAACAGTGGTTCAGTTTCCTATAACAATTGAACAATTACATAGTGAATGTTGTCAAGATCCTGTCTCTGTTTCCTAGAAACATTGTTTCTTTAAGATAATTTAAGCCAACATCTGGTCTTTTTGATAGCAGTACATCTTAATAGTAGTTAAAATTTTTCTCTTGCCTCAAGAAAGGAATGTTTCCCAGACAAGCAATGGCTTATGGATCAGGAATGAAAGCTTCTTTAATATTTGGAATTCAAAAAAACCTTCAGTGTGAATACAGAAAAATACAAAACTTTCTTTAATATTTTTTTTTATATTCAGTATTCATCATGTTTTTCTTCTCACTGTCATCTATTTTTAGCTTTACTGCTCATACCAGATACCTTTTGGGGCTGAGAACCAAGCTAGAAAGGGAATAATACCAGAATTTTAGGTATGAGTCTGGATTTGTTCTTGTACATGCGGAATATAGAAATAAGGTTTTTCAATGCAGTGTACTTTGAAAAACACAGTACCTCATTTTGTCATGATTTGTTTGCCATTCTCTTCCTTTCCTGAGTTTAGAGATGTTTCATCACACAGAACTTGAGATCAATAGTAGTGTTTTCCCTTTGCTTCAGTATTTGTTTCTGTTAATAGACTTAACAGTTATAGCATAAATACTGAACTATTTCTTATCCTGTAGGTGTTTGTTTTTTAACCCATTCATCCTCAGTACTGATGGTTGAGAGCCAAGGGCTGGGGAAAGCTGTGTGCACTCTAAAATATCATCAGAAAAAGGGATCAGATTATTCCTAAGCAGAACGCTTTCTTCAGCTCTGCTAGGCTTGAAGAAGATACAGCTGTTCTTTATTTTTGTTGTTGTGTCAAAGCACTGATACACTCCAACTCTGTTTTTCTTGAGAGAGAGATATATAAATATCTAAAAAGAGGATTTATTAAACTACAGCAACTTACAAATCCATGTATGGCTTTATTTAACAAATTTTTTTCCTATCTGAAAAGTTCTTGCATCTCGAGACATCTATCTGAAAGGCGTAAGTTCAAACTAAACTTCTTGCCTAACAAACAAAGCAAAACCAAAGCAGTTCTGGATTTTTTTTTTTCCTGAAAAAGAACATTCTGCCCTGTAAGTTCTTGCAGCAATGGACCACTTCAGTGAATATTGATATTTTTTTGTTACATTTCTTGAGGTTCTTCCTAACCTTCATGCTGGCGACAGTACATTTAGTGTGTGATAGCTTAGGGTTGTTTTTAATTGAAAAGAAAACATGAAGTCTCTGGAGGGGAAAAAAAAAAGATTTGCAGTTTGGTAGGGGACAGTTTTAAGCCTTCCACACCATTTGGAAAGATACACACCAAACTTTTACTAGTACAACTAGTTCATTTCTGTGTGTGATAATTACACACATCTAAGCTATTTTAGATATGGAATCAAAACCAGTTTCTTTTAGTATCACTTCTAAAAGCATTTGCTGACATTTTAAGGCGTGTTACTTAAACATGATGATTGTAATTTTTGCAGGTTTCTGTAGCTGCATCAAGTGCTGGAAGAGGATCTCCAGCTGTAACTCTAGTGCAGTTGCCTTCTGGTCAAACTGTTCATGTCCAGGGTGTCATTCAAGCCACACAGCCCTCAGTCATTCAGTCACCACACATGCAAGCTGTTCAGGTTAGCTCTTTTATTGTTACATTTCCATGAATATTTGGTGCCTTGTAATTCTTCCCCCCCAACCCCATCTTCAGTTTTTCTTCATTCCTACCAGTGCTGCAAGATTTATTCACATGGTGGGGCAAATGGGGAAAGGGGGGAAGGTGGCAAACTGCCAGCCAGTAGCAGCTCTACAGGCATTGTGTAGTGATTCCCTAATGCTTCCCGTTTATCTTTTAAGAAATTGTGTCTCGGAACCCTGAAATTACACAACAGCAAATTTATGTAATTACTTTAGTGTATCTTGCAGTTTTTCTGTTTTGTTAAACTCTATGAGCATCATGTTTCTGATGAGGCTATGAACTCATAAATTTGCAAGTATCTCATATGGTATTTTTGGAGAGCATCTGCATGTAATGGAAGTAAACGTATTATGGTCAAATGCTTCCTTGTTTTTAGTAGGCCCTGTTAGAGCATCTGGTATTGCTTTTTGTTGGTGTGGATATGTAAAGACCAAAAGTAAGGGTAGCCTCAGAATAAACTTTTATTTTGCAAATCTTCACATGTTTAAAGTTGCTGATGTTAGAAAACAGGGACCAGTGCAAAATGCTTAAGACTTTTCAGAGCTTTTAAATAGTGAAAAAGACTATAGAGAATGAACTTGCAGTGTTTTGAAAATGACTTGGCTTCCCACTGGTGTTTTTCTTGTAGCTAGGAATGCCTTTGCTCTAGTTCTCTTAAAATCTGATTGTGAAATGTCAACTGAATTGCTTTTTGCAAATGGAATTGATATCTCTGGTAAGAGAGGCTATATAGCTGTTATGTTTGAACTGTGTTACCTGCAGTAATTGAAACATGTTTAGGAAAAGACATGCGTTGTCAGCCTTCTTGAGAAGCCGTCTTTAATGTTTGAGACTTACTAGTAGATTTCAGGTATAATAAATAAAAAGGCATATGCAAGTCTGACTTATCTTGGAGATCAGGGAAAAAGAATAAAACCCTGGCCAGATATGGAATATTTTATTTGTAAGCAGTAGGTATAGTAGGGACCTGGTAAGGTTTTGAAATTCTGGATCACTATTGAAACAGGTGCAGTAGATGTCAAGAGACTTGGGTTTCATCAAACTTGAAGTCAAATCAGAGTATTCAAAATAAATAACTTTTTAAATTGAATTCTTTCTAACTGTAATTTACCAGAGTGGACTTTATCAGGTAAGCATATTACAGTCGTTCCCAGTTTCTGTCACTGCTTTTCTTCAAGCCAGTATAGTCAGGACATACATGCAAAAATAGAGGATTTGCTCCAAAGCTCAGAAGGATGAATTTCTCTGGAATCTCTTGCCAGCTGTTGCTGTGTCATCTTAGGAGCAGAAGTCGATTATTTGTTGTATTGAGTGAATTCTGGCTGTTTTCCCTTTCCCAAAGGAGTAGAGATGGGAAAGCTGTGTTCCAGTTAGTACTGACTAGTTAGTTCCAGGGTTTTGCTTTGGTTATATTTGAACATGCTAATGGCAAGTAAGGTGACTCTACAAGAAGGGCTTGAAGATGTTGTAAAAGACTCCATTACAGAGGTTGTTCAGTCCTTCTGTGATCCTCTTAAGTACTTTATCCTGCCATCTGGCATTTCCTCCAGATCATTTGGCTTTAACTTGATATCCTATGTCTGCCAGATAGTGGGGAACTTGGGAAATGATATCAGTATGTTTTAATTTAAAAAAAAAGAAAAAAAGTGTGCTGAAGGTTGATGTTAAAGCTTGCATGAGCTCTCCCTCAAACACCTGCATCTTTAAACCGGAAGGTGTTCAAAAGTTTTTCTTGTGATGCTATTGCTTTTCAGGTGAAAAAAATGGTTATCTATATCATGTTTCTTACTGTTTTGTTAATGTTATTTTACTTGTAGGAAGGTTTGAAGTTCAGACCGTTATTTGAATTTTCTGCTTGCTCCCTCCCATTCCCACACCCCCCCCAGCCCCGCCATGATGTATCAGGTATTGGCAGACTAACATGAGCTTGAAGTTAAATTTGTTCAAACACAGAGTGGTGTGGTAAGTTGAAGTCTGAATGACGTCCAGGAAAAAATGACAGTGGTTAGCATTGTGAACACAGTTGCTTCCTATTAGAACAAGCAGAAACATTAAATTTATCTCTTTGTCTTGATGAAAATTAGAACTTTTGAAATCTCTTGCAGAAAATTTCCTCTTCCACATTAAAATGATTAAATTGTCTTGTGACTTCCTTACCTTCCCCCCAAAGTATGACTGTTCTTGACTTCTTCGGCCATCTTCACAAACTAGGGATGGCTATTGGTAACCCTTAGTGGAAGGGGAAGGTTTAAAGGCACTAAGGTCTTGTTTTCCTACTGTTTGTCCTGGAACAAATAGATTTTTTTATTTCTTTTTTTCCCCTTGCAGAATGAGTTCTTTTTTGAGGTAGGATGCCCAGGCTCTTGGCTGTGTAATACTGTCTTAGTTTTGAAGGTTTATGCCAGAGGCTTGAAGCTCGATCCACAAGCAGATTGCTGTAGGGCACTGGAGAGAAATGCCTTTCAGAAGATCTCTCTGCTGGTCGTCATTGGTCCATCCTGCAGAAGGATGAATACAAACTTTCTGAAGCTCTTGTATCTCTGCCAGTCAGCTCTGAAGTCTGTTTTGGAGCTATTACATTTGTAGACATGCAGAAGTACCTCTGATTATTTCTTTGTGGTCTTTTTTCAGTTAGGTAGGCATAGAGTTTTAATGACATTTCGTATGTATTACCCAGCAAAATGAGGCTACGTGAAATATTTTTTACACAGAACTGGAATGTAATAAAATAAGTGAAGAGACAGTTTCATTCTGCAATAAACTGTAGTTCTTTCAAGGTATAGTTTTATAAGTTTGAGTTGAGGTGACCCAGGCCCATAAATTTCCAGAATCTTCCAGCAGTCATTTTCTGTTGGGGTCATGCAGGTTTTGTTTCTAGCACCGAGCACTCAGGCGTGGCAGCCACATTAGTTCTAGAGCTGTTCCTTGTTTACCCGGAGCTGCAGGGAAGCCTCCACTGCACCCAGGTTGAACACTTGAGCCTTCTAGTCACTTAATTCATGTGTTAGCTTAACACAGTGCTTAGTCTGAAACTGCAGTCTGGTCTTTATGTGAAAAGGTCGTTCTCCACACTAACTTTATTGCGATGTTTCAGCTTGGAAATCTTGCACACTGATACTTTGGAGTAGTTAAATGAACTAAGAAAATAGCATGTTTTCCTTGTTCAATAATCACTTTCAGTTCTGTATAATAAAGTAGTTGCTGGTAAAGTGTGTGATTCAGCTCCAGGCCTTAATGTCATCTTGGTAATTTTAAGAGAAAAAGAACCTGTGAAAATACTGCTGATAAAGGTCTGAGAAAATAAGGCATTGTGGACTTGTACAGGGATTTCTAAAACTCGCACAGTATTGCTAAGCAATGTATTTGTATTTATGAATATGTGTTGGTAAGTGTAATAAATGTGTATATTTAAATAAACTTATTTTCTAAATAGCTTTGATGTGGTTATGAAGAGGCTTTTGTATACTGTTATTTAGGGGACATTACTGCAGTATTCTGTATTTTAAATGTTTAATTTCACTTTAAAAGCTAATTAAATTGTATATTATTTTTATATTTAAAGAAGTCTTCAATCTTCAGTACTTTTTCTAGGTGTCATTCACAGAAAAGTAACTTGAATTGTTTTGATTTTTTCATTTTTCAAATGGAAGATGTCATTTAAGTGGCTATGTGTTGCTAACCTCATAATTTCTGATTTGCTTTGGAAAAAGAAGTCCAAGTTCACATGATTAGTGATAAATAAGTGCACAAACTTCCTGTATGCAAATATGGCAGGATGTTTAGAAAATAATCTTCTACTCTACTCTGTTGCTATCTTCTTTTTTTTTTATGAAGTTATGAATGTCAGAAACTTTGCTATTACAGGTAGCATCGATTGCAGATGAATCTGCTGAATCAGAAGGGATAATTGATTGTCAAAAACGTAGGGAAATACTGTCAAGAAGACCTTCATACCGGTAAGGACTTTTTATTTTGGTTTTGCTGGTTTTTAAAGGCAGATTATATATTACAGTAAAACTGTCTGATAAAAGCCAGTCAGTTTTCTCATGGATATGGGGTTTCAAATATATAAAATTGTTTACATTCTTTTTTAGAAAAATTTTGAATGAACTCTCATCGGATGCTCCTGCAGTACCAAAGATTGAAGAAGAAGAAAAGTCAGAAGATGAAGGAGCGCCTTCTGGAATTTCTGCAATGGCCATGCCAACCAGCCTGTATCATACTAACACAGGGCAATACAGTATGTTTGCAAAGATACTGTGTGATGTTGCAGAACATATATAAGAACAACTTTGTTTCTAAGAGTTCTATAATGAAGTAGAGATGTTGGATTTTGGTGAAGAATGAGAGCTTCTGTATTTCTAAATAATTTCAACTTTTATATTTAATTTTTCCTAACACTGACATTATGGACTTTTAGTCTGTTTCTTGTAATGTTTATTGGTTGCTAGATTTAGTCCTTCTAGAACTCCTGTGCATTAAAAAAGTGGAGGGGAGGTTCAGGTGAAGTGAAAAATGTTTACACTTTTATGTGAATGTTCAGTGTTACAAATCATTGCAGTTGCAAATTACTGTGATTTGCTGTGTATTAGTGCTATTCATTACATGAAATGACAATTAGTGAGTTAGACTTTTTTTAAAGTGTAAGGCTGGAGTATGGAATTATTTCTTAACTTTGAATTTTCTTTCTTAAAAGAACTATGTCTCTTCCTTTCCAATTGTAAAGTATGAATACTTTAACTGCAGAATTAACTTAAATTGTCGTCTCCAACGTTTGACACTTCATCCAAATGCAAGTTAAAAGTTAGATTCACGGTTCTGTTCTATGGAGTTGGTTGGTGGTGTTTTTTTATTCCTGCGTTTATGTTAAAAATGTTGCATAACTTGCTCCCCGTAGCTTGTTTGGACTTAATCATATGTCATCCAAGGGATAACTTTCTAATAACTTTTTTTTTCAATTATGCATTGGATAAAGCTTCACTCCTACAGTTACTTTTTTTTTTTCATGTCTTTTCATGTGTAGACACACTGAAATGCAGGTATTTTTCCTTTGATATAATGACAGGAAAATTGCAAAAGAAATGTTGTGGGGCTTTTTTCCGGAAACAAGAGAACAGAGGAAGTCTATTAAAACATTGCAATGGCATATAAAAGAGGATAGAATGGCTCTCTAGTTGTATTCTAGTCGCCCTTAGAATTCTGCAGTTATTTTTAATTTATGCAACTGAAGTAATTATCAACTCAGAGAAAGCAGAATTGCCTATAATATTATCTACCCCTTCAGCGTAGAAGGTAATTTTGGCTGGGCTCCTAACCTGCTTTTCTTACCGTTTCTGTAAGGTACAGACATAAAGGAATGTCTGCTTTACAATGTCCAGCATCTGGAGTGTTCTCCTGTGTGGACTTGTTGTCATGTTAAATTATAGTTATCCAGTACAGAATCTGGCAGGTATTCTTGACCAAATTAAATTATTTTCTTCAATTTTTTAATTATAGTTTTGGTTTGGCTTAGGTTTAGTTAACCCCCACCCCCCAACATATTTGCTGTTCCAGGGCTTAAAAAGAAGTGCTATAGTGTCTGTACTATGTTCTAGTGAGCCTTAAAACCTTCAGGATTTCCAAGAAATTAGGAGTTTAGGTTTCTTAATCCTAGATTCCTCTAGGAAACCAGAGTTGTACTTTTACTAGCAATGACTTGCGGGACCTGGTTCTTAGTTGAGGATGTTTTAATTTGAACATAGCTATAAATTGTAGTGACATGCAAGTGTATAAAAGAAGAATGAAATTCACAGTTTTTCCTTTCTTGTTCAATCAGACATTTACTTCTGAAAAATCAAGCAACAGAGAGCATCACCAACAATGTGCTTGAATTAAGAGTCCACAAAAATTTAATTAAATCTCGTTTATCTTAATTTGAACTTGGCTTTCGCATGAGCCAAACACAGAAGATTTCTGTTTTATGCTGCTTTTTCTCTGAATAAGTTACAGTCATAGCCTAAAACATGTGCTGTATATTTAAGGTAATTTAACTTGTTAAATAGTTTCTCAGCCATAATGAGGCATTACTTAAGGATGCAATATCAGCCTTCATGAACTCATCTGATTCTGGCTCAAAAACTTGTATTTTGAGAGCTTTGTCTTCCTGGAAATGGTTTTTCTTACCCAATTTATTAGTTAATTAATTTGATTTTTTTTTTTTTCCTAAGTTCAACTTTGGAAGTTAAAATGTCACACATCTTTTGCTTCAGTGAAGTCTGTGTGTTCTGTCTAATTCTGGTTAGAAAAAATTGGCATCAAGGGGTAGCAAGGATGGTCATCTTCTTGTAGTAGAGGGAGTCTTAACTTGAAATTTACCAAAGAGAACTAGGCTGTTGACTTCTACTCCTTGTATGTATAAGGCACGGATCTGCAGCATTTCTGAGTAGCTGTCCTGTTGGCTGCCTGGGATCTTCAGGATCTGCTGTTAGCTAAAACAGGGAACACTCTGTGGGAATGCAGCATCTCCTGTGTTGATTTCAGTCTGGATATGACACAGAAGGTCACTACATACACCTATTTTATCTTTACATCTCCTGTCAATAGCTTTTTACTTCTGCTTATCATCATTATTCTGAGTACTCCTCTCTTCTTGGGCAGCATTGGTTGCATGGGTTCTCTTGTGCAGGCATCTGGCATTTTATACATTAAGCTTGTACGGTGTACATGGCAAGGAAGAACTGGTCTTGCAGTGTCACTACAGCCATCTGTACTGTGCCCTGGTTTAAAATATATATCATATGTTACTACATTTACTGATTCCTTATTTTCTCTACTGTTCTCTCTATTCCTGCATAGGAAAGGCAGTTTAGTTGAAAAGATAATTTTGACTGTATGTTGGTGTCCGGACATCTGGGATGACTATTTTTGGAAGAACTTTATAAGTAAACTTTTCTGAAAAACAAATGTGTATATATTTTTCTATTAGCAGCAGCAGTGGCTGGTTTTTGCTTACTTTTGAGCAGCCAAAACAGTATGTTGCCATGGTTTCCAAGTATCTTTTTCCTCAGAGCTTCTTGGCTTTGGCTTATGGAAGCAGACAGACTGACAGGCATGACCAGCTAGATAAAATGCCTTTCCCAGTTACCTCCAACACATGTGTTCTCTCTGTAAGGGGAATGGATAATTTTGCATAAGGCGGTGTCTTGTGTATGAGCCTTGTAGCGTGATCCGACTACAAACATACTCTGTTGGCTGTACTTCTGTCATGTTGGTTATTGAATACTGAAAAAAATTGGTTTGCCTCACCTGTGGTGGTGGTCTAACTGTGCTAGAGTTGTTTGTTCAGTCAGAGTGTGCAAGTCAACTGCCCTCCCCTCTATCCCCCCTCCCTTTACCTACTTGTGCATATCATGATGTTCTGTCTGGAAATGACACAGGGGAAACGAAAATTACTAGTTCTTTTGCGATCTGTTTGGGTTGCTTACTCTCTTAGGACAGGTTTTTAACAATTGGAGAATTAAGAAATCTTTTGGGAAAGAACAACGTTAGTTGCTCCTCCCAGTTTTGGAAGGGAGAGAAAGATCTGATTTTTCTGGATTAGAGCTGTTGGTCATAGTGAATGGTATTACTATCATCTTCAGTCCCGGCTAGAAGAGAAGATGCCACTTACATCCACCCACCTGCATAATGTACACCTCCAGGGACTGTTCAGGAAAGTCCTATGCTCTTCATAGAAGGTCCAATTTCCAGTAGAGCTCCAGCACACCAAAAGTCTGTGCAGTGGTTGAGATCAGGACAGTGAATGGGGTAGGGGCAGCCTGCTCTGGTAGTATGTCAGGAAACAATCCTGTAAGGGAGACGGTTACTGGAGTTAATTCACTCTTGTTTAGAAAGTACTGGATTGTGATCTGAATGAATAATTGCAGGACAGCTGTGACATAATTGTTTACCCAGGCTCACTGTGGAGCCAAGAACTTTGTATTATTCTGTGCTGATGTTTTACTGCTCAGGAACCCAGACGGACTGCTTTTTATGTGGTATGGTACTGTGACAGTGTAGACATACCATTTTTAGTGCTAACTCTGTGAGAGGCAGACTTCAGCTGTGTTTAACTTCTCTGGGAGGTAGAGGTGACAAATCTTGCTGGGAAGGTTGTGTGCTGCTGGGAACCTGCTCTTCTCCTGGATCTCGTGAAGAATAGAGGAGACAGTGATTCATTTTTCTTGCTTCCCTGTCTTCTACCCTGCCTCAAAATGGGACACTTTCTGCTTTGGAGGCCAGACTGAAACAACATCTTGCTCATTTTTTTCCTCCCCCACCACCCCCCCTGCCCTTAATGCCTTATGCAGCCTGCATGCAGCACCCCAGCTAGTTCCTACATTACATGTTCCCCATTCTGAGGGTAGGACTGGAGGTCCATGCTGAAGCCTGTTCCGGTATTGCAGATAGGGCTCTGCTTCATTTGGCACGAGAGGAATTCCCCATTTTCCCCAAAAAGAAGCTAATTTAGCTGCTGGGATTTGGCAATTTTGGTAGATAACTCTCTAGTAAACTCTCAGAAAATTAGCTGAGCTTCTAGTAGATAGTTGCTGTTGTCTAATTTACTAATAACAGTTTACTAATCAACTGTTGGTATCTCGGTGCTATTTGAACTGTTATTATCTGATGTTGCACTTTAAAGATAACCTGCTATTGTCAAGACAGTACATTTGAAATCAGCTGTCTCCAAAACTCACATGGGCATCCAACTAGTCATGTATTCAGATAACCAGAGCTGAACCTTCAGGAATGTCATCAAAGACTCTGAATCTGACAGTGAAATCACAGGACTGGCAATCCTGAATCTGTACTTATATATGATTTTTGTACCATCTCAGACCACTTTAAATACAATGACAATGATTGTAATTTAAATATCTTTTGGGGGAGAAAAAAGCTTGTTACTTCTTGAGAACTGTGTTCTCATCTAAAAGTTCCTGGAGTATTTTAGTTAACATAAGAGACATGGATATGACAAGTGGACCACTTGGTATATAAGGAATTGGCTCAATGGTCACGCTGGAAGAGTTGCAGTCAGTGGCTCAGTGTCTGGGTAGAGACCAGTGATGAGTGGTGTCCCTCAGGTCCATATTGGGACCGGTATTATTTAACATCTTTGTTGGCAACACGGACAGTGGAACTGAGTGCACCCTCAGCAAGTTTGTGGATGACACCAGGCTGTGTGGTGCAGTTGACATAGTGGAGGGAAGGGATGCCATCCAGAGGGACTTCAACAGGCTTGAGAGGTGGGCTCATGTGAACCTCCTGAAGTTCAACAAGGCCAAGTGCAAGGTCCTGCACATGGGTCGGGGCAATCCCAAGCACAAACACAGGCTGGGCAATGAGTGGATTGGGAGCAGCCCTGTGGAAGAAGGATTTGGGGGTGTTGGTGGATGAAAAACTGCATATGAGCCAGCAATGTGCACTTGCAACCCAGCACCCTGGGCTGCGCCAGAAGAAGGGTGACCAGCATGTCAAAAGAGAGGTGATTCTGTCCCTCTACTCTGCTCTCACGAGACCCCACCTGGAGTACTGTGTTCAGCTCTGGGGTCCCCAACATAAGAAAGATGTGGACCTGTTGCAGTGGGTCCAGAGGAGGGCCACGAAGATGATCAGGGGGCTGGAGCACCTAACCTATGAGGACAGGCTGAAAGAGTTGGGGTTGTTCAGCCTGGAGAAGAAAAGGCTCTGGAGAGACCTTATAGCAGCCTTCTAATACTTAAACGGAGCCTATGGGAAAGATGGGGAGGGACTTTTTATCAGGGAACGTAATGATAGGGTGAGGGATAATGGTTTTAAATTGAAAGGGGGTAGATTTAGATTAGACGTAAGGAAGAAGTTCTTGACTGTGAGGGTGGTGAGGCACTGGAACAGCTTGCCTGGGGAGGCTGTGCATGCCCCGTCCCTGGCAGTGTTCAAGGCCAGGCTGGATGGGGCTTTGAGTAACTTGGTCTAGTGGAAGGTGTCCCTGCCCATGGCAGGGGGGGTTGGAACTATATAATCTTTAAGGTCCCTTCCAACCCAAACCATTCTATGATATTTCTGCTCTTAACAGAGGCAATGCTGATTTCGAAAGGACTATACAATTTATAATCTTTCTAGGGAATTTGATTTTTGTCTAAATATTTAATTATGGTGAGCACACTACAGTTTTCTTAATTGGGAAAGTATATTTGCATTTTTCATATTGCTGATTACATGGGGGGAAACTTTGTTCTGTTTCTCTTTTTACATAAGTATTAGACTCTTTACAGCTTTGTAGAACTTAAAAAACATTGCTGGGCTAGACTTTCTCTCACACTAAGGAAAGGATTGTAAGTGTCAGAAGACTTGCTTTTCCTTTGTCAGATGTCCTAGTTTTTGTTTCCTGGGAGTTGATAAACATAGCTTTTTTTTTTTTTTTTTAAACAACTTTTTTACATTAGTGTTTAAAACAACAATGATTCTGTATGGCTAGGAGCTGCTATTTTTTCTTCTTTCTTGTATTAAAACTATTGTAGGAGAGTTAATATTTCTGTAAGCATAGAGATAAGAAAGTGTGGAACACTGCTTTTTATCTGTTATACACATAGCATGTACTACACAGCAGGCTTTATATTTGTGGAAATCTGTATTAACGTTATGTGAGTTTTATTGTACAATTGACCTTTAAGCAAGGAGAGGACCAGGAGTCCTATCAGACAATGTTTGTTTTAAAAAGGGAGATGTGCTTTTTAACATGTTATATCTCTTTCTGTTGCCTAACTTTTCTTTTTCTTTTTATGTTTAGTTACTATAACTCAAGGTGGTACAATCCAGATTTCTGATCCAGCCTCTGATGGTGTCCATGGACTACAGACATTAACAATGACAAATTCAGGAGCTCCTCAGCCAGGTGCTGCCATTGTGCAATATGCAGGACAATCACCTGATGGCACACAACAGTTTTTTGTTCCCGGAAGCCAAGTTGTTGTTCAAGGTATATTTTATTAATGTACTGCACTTTAGTTTTTTCATATAAAACTATTTTTAAAAAGGCTTTTTATTTTGTGTTGACATTATTGCACTATTAAATAAAATACTTATGCATAATAAGGTGAAAGACAGTCTTAGGAGGAGACTCAGTTTCTCTGCTCAGTAAAGCAGCTACTTCTTTTGATTAAAAAAGTTATGAGGAGGAAATAACAGTATAAAATCACTTTCTGCATTGAATCCTTTTGTCCAGACTTTGAGAGACATGTTTAATTGCAGTGAAGGTGCTGTTACAGATTGCTATGAGATGCTGAGGGTACATCTCTTTTAATATACAAAACTAATTTGTTTTTTTTCAGCAGTTTATCAATCTTAAAACATAAGTTCTGAAGTTCTTTGGGTACATTTAGGGCAGAATTTCTTTGCAACTTAAGATTCTTGTAGTTATTAGAAAGGAGATCCTTTACTGAAGCTAGTTTTCTCACAGAAGAACACTTTGTAGGTCCTATGAAATGCACACATATGAATTGAACTGTAAACAGTGAACTCTTGAGCCTTACTGTAGTTTATGCAGGATTTTTTTTCACTTCCACTGTTCCCAGTCTTTTGGAAATGCTAAGGGAGACTGAGAACAAAAGGTATCTTGGATTCTTATCAATGCTAGGGAAGGTAGGCTTGGGATTTTAGTTACGCTGAGGAAAACGTTTGAAAATTGGGGAGAGATTTCTGTATGGAGACACTAAACTAATGGCTGCCATGGAGGATATAGGGAATTTATTTTCCCTATTTTTTTAATTGGTACAGAGAAGCAGGGAGGGAGGGCTGTATGAATACTTTCTTAAGCCAAAACAGCTATCTGAAATAAACTATGAGAAGAGCTAGGAAGACTTTAAATATGTATTCATGGAGGGGATGAGAGTCATCTACTAAATGTAGACACAGATATCTGAGATAGTTGGTGAAGTCCAGGTTGAGGTGCTTTTCTTGCCCTAATATGGATGTTTGAAATAAGTTCTGTCTTTAAGTGGCTGTTTCTCTCCCCTTGCTGTAAAGGAAGCCCAGGATGTAAATAAAGCTAATAGCTTGTAGACATCTGAACTTGTTGAGACAATGCTAAATAATGACACCAAATTTGAATTCTTCCATTGCCTCTGGTTAATTCTTTGCATATGTTATCTTCCCAAGACTTTTCAGAAGCATTTCAAGGAAGCTCTAAGACTATAATGTGAAAAACCTGTAGCCATAAAAGTTTGTTTTCATCATGCAGAGTGCTGTTACAACATCCTTAAATATTATTATGAATACATTCTTAGCAAAGCCTTAACACCCCAATTTGGCTGTCCCCCAAATGAATTTCCCACTCTGGTAGTGCGTGTTTTCTGATAATGAGCCTAGTATGTTTTCTATACATATGCGTATACATCCCTTGATTAGAGGACTTCCCTGTCTCTCTAGGTTGACTGTAGTATTTTGTATGTATTGCTTTGATTCTTCAGAGCTTTTGGGTGGGGGGGAGGTGGGGGGCAGAGGCAGAGAGAGTAGCTTCTCAGTTGTTTCCCAAAACCTCCCCAGTCTGTGAAGAAGCACAGAACTTGGGGATTATATCTGGCAGCATTTCAGTCCTTGGGAATTTCATTTGACTGGCCTTCCTTTACAGACTCTTCACTATAGGGTTGTCCTCTGACAAGGCTGTCCTCTAACCTCCCTGTTCAGTCTCAGTGGTGGGCTCAACTACTTGATGGTATAGCCCATTAAGTGTCTTGCCTGTGATGAAAACTTTCAAAACGGATCTGGAGATGGTTACTGAATACCTTCTATATCCTGTTCCTGGAAGCTTCTAGATACTTTTAACTAAATCGATTTGTTCTCTGTCCATGCTCAGGGAAGTTGACTTCCTGGAATTCTCTGTTCCTTTGGTCCAAACAAACTCCATCGCTTCAGTGATGCTCATAGCTGTTGACACAGAAGAAAAATGCTACCTAACATACATATACAGGGAAAAATACAAAGGGAATAGTGAGTGAGCATGAACTCCGATGATAAGATAAAAGGTTTCAACTTATGCGTGCTATTGATACTGGAAGATCTTAAAAAAAAAAAAAAATAAAAAAAAAAGTATATAAAAAGTGTATGAAAGCACCTGAGGATGTTTATGGTAATACAGATCTTTTTATGATAATAATTGCGTATAGTCAACAAACCTGAGTTATTCAGGATGGAGCAAGACAATGGAATTAGTTGGATATACAAGTCTAATATATCCTTATTACAGGCCATCTTGCTAGAAAGTCTGTAGAAATATAGTTTATGAACATTTGTCATTTGCATACACTTTGTAGTTGACTATTCAACTAATATTGTTATAGCACAGATTATAATAGGAAAACAACACTCTGCATAGTAATTTTTCCACTTACGTATATTTTTATAATGATTTTGGGTAGACAGCATATACATTTTATTTGTAATAATCATAGAAGCAAGAAAGAAAAAAATATAACAAATACCAGTCCTAGGGCAGAAAAGATCTGTTTCAGAATCTTTTAGGTAGCATATATATTTATATTTTTTCCTGAAGTATTTGTTGATGAATCTCATGTAATAATGGATGGCATCACATAAACCCTGTGCGTACTATTTTTTGATAATCTGTGATGGGGAAAAAGGGTTAGTATGAAAGTGCCAGAGGTGTTGATCCAACCGAGTGATATTTCATTTGCTACAAGTTTACATTCATAGGCAAAATAAGAGGCAATTCTGAAGTCCTAACAGTTTCCTAATACAGGTGAAGGGGTTTTTTTGCTAGCTGAAGCAAAAGAAATTGTTAAATTTTAGTGAAAATGAGTGTAGAAAAGTTGTATCAAAACTCATTCTGTTGGGATCTGTGTGTTTTCATAATATGGTCAGTGATATTTGAGATCTGTGGCTGAATTTCTTGTGTGCTTCAGTTCTGATCTTCTGTTCATATGTTCCTGAAGTGGTCCTGTAATCACAGGGTGCTCCTTTTTTGCATTGATTGTTCCATTATTGCTGTCCTTGGCATAGTTTCACAGCTGACAAATTACTAGTCTGAATTTGTTTATTACAGACAAAGGCCTTAGAAGTTTGCTATGCCCTGCATACATACCACTGCCTGGGCTGTTGGTCTGAAACTAATTTAATTTAAATTGATGTAAATAAGGAGTGACTGTGTCAGAGCTGAGATTTTTTTTAGTTTTTTATTTTTTAAAACTAAGCCAATGAGATCTCTTGGACTTATTTTGAAAAAGGAGGGAATGGGGGAGAGGTAGCCCTTACCCGGAGTTACTGTTCTGTCTGTTACAGCATCTGAAATCAGTAGCTTTAAGTTGACTGACTCTGTGGGAGTTTTCTTCAATCTTTTCTGAAGCTTTTAACTGAAATTAAATGAGTGGGTTGTGGGTTCCGCCCCCAAAGCAAGGAGCTTTAGCCTTTCATTTACCTATTTGTCATAGCTTATTAAGCTTTCCTGTCTTGCATGTCTGCCTGACAGAGTTCTCTGCCTTTTAGTGGAACTGCTCCAATCAAAACAATTGCATGTCTTTTAAAAATTTCTTTATTTTCTATCCAATCATGACTTTATCATTCGGATTCATTTAGAACCACGTTTTAATTTCTGTCAGTCAGTGCTGTGAATTTTCAGGTCTTGCTTTACAGCCAGCTTTGTGGTGAGTGTTTTCTGTAGCTTTATGAATAATTCAGGGAAAAAGAACAAAGCTAGGCTTATAGAAATATGAAAGAGGAAGGAAAAAAAAAAAAAGGTTTACTGGAAAAGGAGTTCTTTGGGTTGTAGTTTCAGCGAGCTGTTCCAGTGACAGAGCATATTAATGATAGTGGTAAGCAAGTGAGGTCACTGTGATGTCAGTGCTCTTGCTTGTAATCCTGCACATGCTTGCTAGTTTGGAACAGTTCATGCTGAGCTCTGGTAGAGGAACAGGAGAATCGTGTGTGCAGAAGCTGATTATGGCTGTAACAGGAGATGAAACAGGTAAAAATTTTGTTAGTCCTTTTACATGATATTTTTGGATGTCTAATCAGTGTTTAGCTGGTATTTGTGACATTTTCTTTTGAACCTGTTGCTGTAACTCTTTCATCTTTCAAAACTGTACAAATATCTTCTGGTTATATCTAGGTAGTGTAGGATTTCAGGGCAATTTTAAGTTTCAAGTGGGGGGAAAAAAATTACTGTTAGTGTGTGAGTTCTTACACAGATTGATACAGTTAACTAATCTTTACTATTTGTTTCAGGATTTTGCTGAAAAATCCACCACTCTTCTTTTAAATTCTTCTTTGTTGTGGAGATAGTAATTTATGTTACCATGTTTATAATTGTTTTATATTTTGTAAAGATGACACTGCTTTTTTATTTAGCAATAAACACTTCAGATTAGATGGCTAAAATACTTAAGCATAGCTGCAAGAAAGGTGTGCATTGTTTTAGTAGTGCAAATAAACCCTATGCTTTCATTATTAAAGAAAATACTGAACGCAAACAAATTTGAAAGCAATAATTTTAAGTATTGTTAATGCCTGCTTGTTTTCTCCTCCACTGTTAAAATGGTCTGTTCCTCAGCTAATTGAGTTCAAAAGGCTGACGTCATTAGATTTCCTGGAATCGTGTTGCAGTAGGGAACTGGAAAAGTTAAACTCCAAACAAGATACACATTGACGTCAGCTCCAAGTCATGCTGCGATTTAGTCAGTTCCTTTCTGCTTCGTCAATTGCCTCCGGCAGAGCTGTAATGTTAACCAGTTCGCAGCCGGTACCTACGTGCTGCTGCTCATTGCTGGTACATATTGTTTAATTAATCCAAAGATAAGTATCTTCTCCAACTCGATGTTTTGGGGTTTTTTTTTATGCTCAAAGGGATGATGATTCATGCCTTGTTTAGCCAGTTTAGTGGTGAAGTTAAAAACCCTTTGAAAATCTAGTCCCATCATTATGACTCACAGAAGGGGAGAACAGATGTACTAATACATAGCATGCACCAGGCTTTTTTCCTCCTGGATAGTCAGTGAACGAACTCAAGTGCAGGGATGCTCTCTAGTGTTCAGCAAGTTACTATTTCCAAGAACCTGCTGATACAAGGTGGTTGATTTTTTGCTTTATTTTTTTAATATTTTTTTTTAATTTCTCAGAGCTTAATTTACAAGGTTAGTTGTACTCTTCTGAATGTAGGTTTTGGGGTTTTTTTTGGGGGGGTGTTTGTTTGTCTTCCTGTTAATAACTTCCTTTTTGTAAGTCTCAACTCAAAGCTTCAGGTTTCAGTGACTTTTTACTCCCTTGCAATTTTAAGGAGAAAAAAAAAAAAGATGACCTGGGGCAGTGTGTTACGGAAACGCACCATCTCCAGGTTTGTTGCTTTGTTAACAGTCTCAGTCCTGTGTATGTTATACTCAGTCTGGTGTGTTAGGAATGACTTTAAACCTCCATGGAGTTTCATTAGAAAAGGCCACAGAGGTTTGTCGGTCTGTATCAAGGTGTGTGGGATTTTTGTCTGAGATGCTTAAATGGAAGGTACCCTTCTCTGTAATATGTAGATACATTCCTAGACTTCAACTATGAATTTTTTCAAGGGTATTTTATCCCCCCTGCTTCAAGCCTGTTTCATCTTTCCCAATGTCTTTTTCTGGGGAAACAGTATTTTATTGTAAGTTTTTGAGATATTATACAAAAAATTTTGCAGACTTTGAAGTAATTGATTTGCAATAATGTATCATAAAGCAGCTATTACTGCACAACTAAAAGATACTTTCTCAATGCTATGCTTTTCTTCTTTTTTTTTTTCTTTTTTTTTTTTTTTTTAAACTGTGGCCTTTGGGTTTACAAGGTCTAAACCACCAAAATGGTTATTTATTGCTGTTACCATGCTGGTAGGTTTGTAAGTGAGCCAACTGTTAGACAGGGACAGGCACTGCTGGAACCTGGTCAAACTATTCATGCAACATGTTACTTATAGTGGTGTTTGCTGATCCCAGCTGAGATAGGGACTTGCTTTTGTTAAGCCATCCGTGTGGCAGGTACATGTTACACTGAGTTCTCTGAACATCAGCAGCAGTTAAGTCCTGTTAGCTAACATCTGAGCATAAATCAAAGACAACAAAGTAGTTGGTCTTGCCAGGCTGAGGTGACCTGGGTTATGGGTCTTTCCCCACGACTTGATCTACAAAATGGTTCACTTGGCTTTCTAATTCACTGTAGCTAATGCAAACTAAGATAACATTTATTTTTTTACCTAGTTAGGAGAGAGAGAAAAAATTAGTTCTTACCATAGAGTCTATAAAATGTATGTAATGTGGCCATCATAAAAGTGAGCCTGAAGAGGTTCTAAAATTCCATTTTTGTAAGTAGTGAGCTGAAGTATCGTCCCATTGACATAACCAGGACTGCTAAGAGATGTGGAGAACTTCAAGAAAGGGTTAAGTAATTATCTTGTAGATGTGCAAGACCACCAAGCCCTGTGTTCCTGGTGGCTGCCTGTTAGTGCTCACAGGGCTTTCCTGGTCTGATTTCTGTCTCCCTCCCTCATCCCAGGGGATTATCCAACCCAGGTCAGTTCACTGGTCCAGTTCATCTTCTAATTCCAGAAACGCTTTTACCCACAGGAGAGAGGGGGGAGGTGCAAAGTGTTTAAGCTGATAATGATTTCAGGACATGGCTGTGGAATTGTACTCTAAACACAGCTTGATCCTATTTTTTTGTATTTAATTACTGAAGCATCTGCATTAACTTACTAAGAATAATAGTACTTTTTTTATTAAGTTCAGGTTTTGGTTTTTCCCTCCTGTAGTTGACTAATGTCTCTTTACTGCTTTACCCATCAGCCTCCCCAAAGTGTTTCTGTCTACATTTTATTTTTGCAAGTTGTCCTGGTTTTGTCTGGGATAGAGTTAATTGTCTTCCTAGTAGCTGGTATAGTGCTGTGTTTTGGACATAGTATAAGAATAATGTTGATAGCACACTGGTATTTTCAATTGTTGCTAAGTCATATTTAGACTGTCAGGGACTTTTCAGCTTCTCCTGCCCAGCCAGCAAGAAGGCTGGAGGGGCACAAGAAAGTTGGGAGGGGAGACAGCCAGGACAGCTGACCCAAACTGGCCAAAGGGGTATTCCATACCATGGGACGTCATGCTCAGCATAAAAACTAGGGGGAAAGCTGGCTGGGGGCTGCTGCTCGGGAACAGGCTGGGCATCAGTACGTTGGTGGTGAGCAATTGTTTTTCATTTGTATCACTTGTTTTTCTTGGGTTGTATTTCTCTCTCTTTTTGTTATTTTTCTTTTCGTTACAATTTATTATTATTATTTTATTTCAATTATTAAACAGTTCTCATCTCAGCCCACAAGTTTTCTTAAATTTACCCTTCCGATTCTTTCCCCCGTCTCACTGGGGCAGGGGAGTGAGCGAGCAGCTGTGTCGTGCTTAGTTGCCGGCTGGGGTTAAATCATGACACAAGTTTTTCCATTATTTGAGTATTGCTTTGAAGAATTAAAGTGTAAATTAAGTATAACATAACAGCTTGTGAAATTTCATCTTTTATATTCAGTTACTTTAATGACAAAATTTGACGTTTTGTTCTGTGATAATATAAAATATTTATGGAAAGGAATAAGTAAATACTTTCTTCTTATTTGAACAGGGATACTTTTTTGTTTGAACTTTTTCTGTGTCAGATAAGACACAAGTTGGGGTACATCTTGTAGGAACAAAGTAGCTCAGAAATACGGAAATGAGGTGAGGCTATCAGAAAGGAATCAGTTCCAAATAACATGTCAGATTTCAGATCTGCATTTAGCTTGGAGAGAGGTCAAAACTGGTAGGCTCAGGAACTGAATCTGAACTTTTGCACTCCGGTTTACTGTGTAGCTACACCCCTTCCTGTGCAACCGCCACTACCTCCTCTTGCCCGCTATTGCTGCAGCATCCTATTTGTGGTCCTCTTGCTCAAGAAACATACTCCTGTTCACCATGAGTGCTTGTCTGTTCCTTTTCATTTTGGCAAAAGTAGCTCTCGCTAGTTTTCCAAGGGTTGCCAAACTGCTGCTGTAAAGAGAGGACAGGCAGTAAGGCTGGTACTGTTGCTATTGCAGGGAAGGAGGAGAAAGTTGACTCTGGAAGCCTCTGTTGGAGGACAGGGGTAGCATAAAACACAGTGGCTGCAACAGCAGGACCATCTTTTCATGGGATTGTGCAAACAGGAAATGTGTGGATGCTCTGACAGTGTTTCTCAAACAGCTTTCCCTATGTTGTCTGAAAAGAGCCATGTGGAAGCTTTCACAGGCTTCAGTCTGGCTGGCTAGCAGGGCCACATGCTAGAGCAATTTAGATAGCTTATTTTACAGTGTGGAAATAAATGCTAGTAAGACAACAAATATAGTTGTGATGTTACAGACCTGTGAAATATTTTATGTAGCAGGGATCCTGGATAACTCATCAACAGAAAACTGTTATTTGCAGAGAGACTCTTGCATAGTTCTTTTTTTTGCCATAAAGTTTCAAATATGATTCTTTTATACAGCTGCCACTGGAGACATGCCAGCTTACCAGATTCGAACTCCCACTAATACCTTACCTCAGGGAGTGGTAATGGCAGCCTCACCAGGGACTTTGCATAGCCCTCAGCAACTGGCAGAAGAGGCAACACGCAAGAGAGAGCTGAGACTTATGAAAAATAGGTAAGACTATATAATAATTAACAGCCAGTGTTGCAAAAAAACCCTAAAATATTCTAATGAAGTTTTCTTCTTAAGGTCATGAGCACTGCCTGTGATTGACGGAAGGGAAGGCAAGAAATTCTTTGTCAGTCGTCCCACGTCCTTATAGCATTGAGTATTGGCTGTTAACTCTGGAAAGTTAGAGTTGACCTTACCACCATGGATTTTCAGTTCTAAAATATTATGGTAATTCAGAAATCAGTATTAGTGTTGTCCCTTTCTGATAATTTTTGTGATGATCTGGAGGCATACTTATTGTTGAATTTTTATTCCCCCTCCCCTGACAGTAGAATGACCAGTATGGGTTTGTTCATTTTGAAACATCCCAGCAAAGAATTGGTTAGGAAAATATCTGAGGATCTCATTAGCAGCTGTCCATTAACGATGCTGTGAAGAAGACTTATTCTAGGATGGAATGATAATTACAGACTTTCCTAAATACGTGACTACTGGGATAAGTTATTGTGCAGTGCCCCTGTCATTTTGTGAGGCATATTGTGTGAGATGGCTGTATGTTTTTTAATTAGTTGGCATGGACTTGACTGTATGCTGTAAATGCCAGTGTTTCTCTGTGCATTCTTCTTGCTGTTCTTAGGGAACTCTTTTTATAAATGCGTAGCCACCGCTATCAATGGCAGTTAGATTAACGGAAGCAATAGTCTGCTATGGAGATGTCTAATACATTGAATAGCCACTTGCCTTATGATTGAATTCACAGTATTGCTTTTCTCTCATGCCTGTCCTTTATTTTAAATTACTCACAAGGATCGCTGCATTGTTGTGCCTTGTTTTGTTTCCTCTCTCTTCAGTTTTAAAACTAGCATCTATGCTATCTCATGTAACTTGCTGGAAAGGAGCGGACTCCCAGTAATTCTAAAACTTCTTCTGGAATTGAATGCTTGTTCAGTCACATGCTTCTGAAAATACTACCCAAAGTGTTTAGCTTCAATATAATAGAAATCTGAGCAGGGCTATGAGAATGGCTCCAGACTGCCAGCAACAAAAAAACCCCCAGATGCTTGTGGCTGAAATGTGCCCAGGTGGACAGTTCTAAAATACTAATAAATTGTATTTGTTTGGACTTAAATTTTCCTGTAGATTGTGACATTAAGGTAAAAAACTACAGCAGATTGTAAGCTTGGCATCTAGTTTTTTATCTGAAGAGAGTAGTGTTATGCTTGTATTTTCTGAAAGTAAATTCTTTGGGTTTGGTTTTAAGATTTTGATTGCAGAAGATAACGCTCCTGATAAACACACAAAATGGAATGTGACTGGAAGAAGAAATGCTGCTTTCAGTGTTAATGTTTAGTATAATTCAAGTCAATATGTTGTTATTTACTCACTGTTTTTCTCAGTTCCTCTGTGTATTAATTCCATCTTTGTTGATGCTGCATTTGTTTCAAGTTCTAGTTGTTTTGAATTGTATTTTAACCATATTATTGCTTATGGCTGTTATCTGCTGTTCTGTTTGTGCAATGCAACAGTTGTTGGTGGTGATAGTTGTTGTTATTGTGGAAGCGCAGGGATTGCAGGTAATTTCATTTATCCAGTCTTTGCCATATTGTGGCTGTTCCTGTAGTCATTTGCCTTGTATTGGTTCCAGGGAAGCTGCCAGAGAATGTCGCAGAAAGAAGAAAGAATATGTCAAATGTCTTGAAAATCGTGTGGCTGTGCTTGAAAACCAAAACAAGACTCTCATTGAGGAACTCAAGGCCCTCAAAGATCTTTATTGTCATAAAGCAGAATAACTGTCTTTCATTTGGACCTCGTTTATTATGAACTTTAATCAAGGCATGAGAGGAAGCAATTCTACAGATTGCCATATGAACTTGAAAAAGAGACACTTGAGGCCCTTGTGGAACCCAGTTTTGCTTAATGTTTTCAGACTGATTTTGGGAGATATTCCAAAATTTGGAATTCTGTCATAGTCTCCATACTCTGCTGAGCTTTCTAATGGCATGCAAATGGCTTTTTTTGTTTGCACTTTTTACTTCTGCTTTTTGCAGGGAAGCTGCTAAAGAATGTCGACGTCGGAAGAAAGAATACATAAAATGTCTGGAGAGTCGTGTTGCAGTGCTAGAAGTTCAGAACAAGAAACTTATAGAGGAGCTTGAAACCCTAAAAGACATTTGCTCTTCCAAGACAGATTAGTAAAAATATTTATTATACTGTGAACTGACTAAAATATGTCCAGTTGCTTTATAAGGCAATACATAGCCGACATGAATTATGGCTTTCTCTTTGTGTCATTTATATTATATTCCAACTCCTAACATTCCTGAAAAGCTTTCCTGCTTTTTGTCAATTTGTAGCTCTAATTTCAGGTTTTTCATGCTCCTCCCTTCCATCTCCCAAGGAGCCAAATGTTAAAGAAGTGTAACAAAGCGCATAATTTCTAAGAGCTGTTTCTTTGCCATATATTTACATACTACTTTTTACATGTTACTGAGTGTCTTGCACATACAAAATATTTTACAGTTGTTTTAAATGAATCATAAAGATAATGCATCCAGTAATACAAGAAAATCAAACAACCCAAGGTATCTCAGGAAAGAGTTTATAAAAGAATGTTATGATTACATGTATGTACTAACATACTAGTCTACAGATGATTTTATGGCATATTTTTATATTAGTTGCTTTGTGGAAACAAGTATTGTATTGCTGTCACTGAGTGCCATGGTTAAAGATAGTTTTTAATAGAACCGTGTTGTTTAATCTGTGTAGTGTCTGATTTCCTTTAAATGTCTGGTTATTTGAGATGCTTTAAAACCCGTATCTGGAAGAGGACAATGGAAAAAAAAAAGCATACATAGACTCATTATATGATGCAAACTATATTGTAAATACCTGAAAGAAGCTGTCTATTACATGGCTGCTATTTACTTAAATTTTGTGTAGTCTGGAGAATATTTGACTTATTAGAGGTCTATAGATAAAATTTCAGTTTTGCATCCTGAATACTTCCATGTTCTAGATTCTGGACAGTTGTAGACAGTTGCCTAAGGTGAAGGATGATAGTATAGTTCTTTTCACACTTTTTGCAAAGTACTGAGAGGAAGTAAAGGTGACTTAAAGAAGGAAGCTTTCCAATAAACAGTCACTATCTACTGATTCACAGGGTTCCAGAATAGCCTGTAGATGAGAGCTGAAGATTTTTAAAATAAACCCGTGCTTAAACCAGGTTACAGTTCTGGTAAATGCAGTAGGTGCCAACTTTCCATTGTGCTTTGAAAGAAAAGGGTGCTTATGCAAAATTGCTTCTGCGTATTTCTTTAATTCAGGACTGATCTAATTGTTGGCCAGTACAGTCTAGGAGCAGAGTGTTCAGGAGCTTTGCTGCAACTAGCAGCACCATTGCCTTACTGATGTGGTAGGAAGAAAGGCTTAGTTCCTACTTAATTGGCTTTACTGGGGGGAGTGTGTGTGTGTGGAGGCAGAGAGGGATGGAATCATACCATTACTAAAGTCACTGAGACTTCTTCACTTAGTTTAAACTGAATTCACATTTAAGCCAATCTTTACTCTGACACTGGGAGGTGGGTGTGTGTGTATTTTTATTTAAAAAAAAAAAGTGTTTTTATTTTAGCTTTCCCAAATTACTTGAAATACACAGGATAACTTTCTCAAATCTTTTGAAAATCCCACTAGGTACGTAAGTGAGGCCATTTGTAAGAAGAGGTATTACGTCTCACTTCCTGCAGCCACATCAGTTGATTTAAAAAGGAAACGGGCTGCCTTTTGGGCCTACAGGCTCTGCTGCAGGTCTGGAACAAATGTAAAGTAAACTTTGAAGTATCTGTTTCACTGTGAAAATACATGTTAAGTGCTAAAGTCAGCAGAAGTCAAAGGTTCTGTTGAAGGTGGACAGGATATATACAGTCTGCAGGTCCATGTTGCGGTCTCTAGATGGCAACAAAAGTGTCTAGCAAATTGTTTGTTGTGGCTCTGTCACTAGAATCTGTTTTCTGTTACAGGTAGGCATTGCTCCTGACTCTCAAAAGATTTGGAAACTTAAGTGGAAAGAAACTTGGGCACATGGTGGATGTCTCTCCAGTAAAAACTTAACTTCCCGATAGTATGTGGTACTAGCTGTAGTTAGAAATTTGATAGGAGGAATCCTTGTCTGTTCTACATCTGTGTAGTCTACAGTCATTTCTTTGCTAATACTTTTAAAACATTTGATTGATGTTTATTTTTTATTTAAATAATTACTTGTGTGTGTGTGGGTGTTTGTTAATAATGGGAGCTAAATCCAAATGCTCTTGGCATGTGTTTGGTCATTCTGGAAAACCCCATTTGATCTGTTTATCTACACCAAGGACAAGTATCCTGCTTCAGAAAAGTCAGCTGCACAAAACCTGGCTCATTTAGACTAAGACTAGGAAAAAAAAAAGTTTAAGATGTATTATTCTTTCATTCTCAGTAATTCAGTTTGGTATAACATTAATTTTGACAGAATTAGCAACACACATTTCTGTATTTCGCAGCGAGAATGAGTTTGAGAACATTTAAGATGTATGGTTGGTAAATGAGAACCAAGATGCATCTTGTGGTAAAGAAAATAACTTATTTGAAAATGAGCAGAGGCAGGTCTGCACAAACGCCAAGAATCTGTTGTCAAATTGCTACTGCAAAAATTACTACTTAAAACAAATCCAGTTCTGAATTTGTTTGAGAGATGTACATTGAAAACTTCTATGAGAGAATTCCCTGAGATTAAACAAAGATTTGGAGGAGAAGTTGGTGTACCACTGGGGTTTGTCAGAGAAATAATACCAAAATACTCACATGAGATGGGACTGCTGGAGCCTGGGTCTCTGTTCAAGCAGTATATCAGAGGATTAAAGCAATAGATAGGATATATGCTAGGATATACCAATTAGCTTAGATTATAAAGGAAAATCATATTAAGTCTTCCTTCAGTTTATTTTTTCTCTTCAAAGTGTCAATATAGCCCTCTCAAGTTTTAGATTAGTTGTGGGACTCATTTTATTCTATGCCAGTGTTATGTTTCTGAATGTATGTCAGCAGTGGAATCCAGAGTAGATGCACATGTGCTATGAATGAGAAGAGAATTTTTCTTTCGACTCGCCGTCCATCAAGCTTGCATTTGTGCATGTAAGTCCTGTGCTTGCTAGTGCTCCTCTCCAAGGGCAGAAAAAGTGAAAATGTCTGGAAGTATTCATCATTACCTCTTACTCTTCATGGAAGAAAACTGAAATTTGACTGGAGTGTGAATTCATAACTGCCAGAGTTCTTGGGAGGTGATACTTGATGTATTTTCGGAGCTGAGCTGCCTAACACTCCGGGTGAAACTGCCTATGCTCATATAATGGCACCCACATTCTGGATACCAGGCCAAGAAGAGGTCAGTTTATAATGATTGTGTTGAAATTCTTAGGGTAAATCTTAGGGTTTTTATCGAAATCCATTACTGATCTTTTTCCTGAGGATACATTTTGATGGGAGAAAGGAAACTGCTTTCTGCATTTTGTCTGCCTCTTCACTTTGTGACCACTTCTGGTTCATCTAAAGGCCAAACAGTCTGTTTGCAGAGAATTACCAAGTGGATCAGACACTGAGCTCGAATTATTTCTCTCAGTGACAGTGGCTGGAAAATCTGTCCCTTTGAGTTTCTTCACGTCTCATTGTGTAAATGATCTCTTTTCCTAAAAGTATTACCATCTAAAATTGCACAGTGCAAGCATGCAAATTAACTGTTGACTTTCCGTGAAAGGTCTGTGATGTGGCTGTCAGTCACATACCTAAGGAAACACAGTATCAGTGGCTGTTGTGGTTCATGTGAGTACCGAGACTTACCCTTTGCCCCCATTTTACTACTTCAGTTCTCAGTTGAACCAGACTTTGTGTTCGGTAGTCTTTCCAAAGAACTTTTTGACCACAAGATCAAAACCTGCCTTCTGTCTTGTAGCATGTCTGTGGTGTTAGTTATAATGCCTTTTCCCACAATTTGATGCCATTTCTACTCTCAGAGGTTGCTAAGAATATACAAATAGCAACTGAAGAGGTGTTCAGTCTTAATTGTCTTAGTCAATGGATGTCACTGTCTCGTTTGACAAGGCTGGGAAGCACGTACTTCTCTAATAAAAACATAGCTTTGAGCTTTGGATACCAATGTAATTTCCACAGGAATCTGATTCCAATTCAGATTTGTGAATCAGAGTGCTCGGTGTGGCACAGGAGAAAAGCCTTTTGAACACAGTGTTATTCTTAGTACAAAAATGCTAAATGAATCTGAGTTTCTTTATTACAAGAGAATTTGAGCACTGCCCAAGCTTTGATTTATCAGAGCCAGGAATTTTGTTTTTTCAGTACCAGGAAAAAAGGCTGAAATAATTGTGATTATTCTTTCTGTAAGAAAACTCCATCTCTATGGTACGAAACTTCTCCCTTGCTGAAACCATGCAACTGGTTGCAAATTTCTTTGAGACGTATAGCTAGAGGATCTGCCTTTATGGGAAGGTGTGTATAAGACTGCCTGGATATTTTTGGTTTTGTTTTTTTTTTCAAACAGAATCTGATGTAGCTCAGGGGAGGTGGTCTCTTGACAACTGTCTTCATCCTCCTAGAGCTGTGGGCAATGAGGAATGTAATAGTCAGCTTCCTCTAGAGGTACTGCTTTGAGTCACAGCTGTTTTCTTCCCCATCTAAATGGAGCGGGGAGCAGAGTTATACAGAGCTCTAGGCTATTCAGGCAGAGCTGTCTCTTGACTGTTTAAAACAGCCTTAGCTGTTGTGACCTGGGGAAAAGGGAATTAAAATCAGTATACTGTGTGAGTAGGTGTGGGTTTGGTTTCTTTGGAGGGGGGAATAGGGGTTTTTTTTGATTGTTAGTTCCCATGGATTTTTCTGTTTGCCAGAATAATTGTAGATTTTTCTGCCTGCACTGATAGAGTCCTAAGAAGTGCAAGCTCTTTTGTCTCCCGTTTGGATCTCCAGGGTTTTCCTTCCATTCTTATCTAATGTAATCGCTGATTTGTACTGTTACCCTGCAGACATGGGTGTAATAGCTAAATCCAGTGTGATCTTTTTCTGAATGAAGTATCACTTAAAATAAAACAAAGGGGTCTGCTCAGCTTCTGGTTTGGATTGACTCGTTTTGCCCACAGTTATTTTTTTCTGTTTTATCCACTTGGTGTTTTGTGCATGGGTGTGTACATAACAAGTATATACTGAATGCTGAGCTGTTAAGCAGCTGATAGAAGTAGCTGCATTTTGGTTGTCAGTATTCTTGTATAAAATATTGTCTTCTGGGGAGTGGGTTTAATTTGGTTGGGGATTTTTTTTTTTAAGGCACTGTACGGCTCTTCTGGATAAGAGATAACAATGTTTTCATTATTCCAACAAAAGTTGTCTTGGTTGCAGTATTTGCTTAATTTAAAAACTGAAGAAAATGAGTTAGTTAATTTCTAGGGCAATTTGATAGTATCTCATGCAGACTGGCAATGGCAGGTAGCAAAAATCAGTTTATTCTTCTGTCTCTAATGAATCTTTTCTAGTCTGTTTTCTCAGGTTTCTGTCTTTTCCTACTTCTGAGATAGAGCTTCCTTCTTGCAACTTGCTTGTCAGACAGTTATGAAGCAGAAGCTGTGTATATGCACAAAGTCCCAAAGAGAGCGTAATGTGAGAGTTGTACGCTGTGTGCAGACTAAGGAAAAAAATAACTTCATTGTATTATGTATGACTTGAATGGAAAAAACAGTGAAGGAAGTGTCTTTGTTACGGTAACTGCTGAGGTTTTTCCTCTCCTTTAATAGCCATATCGGTGGAATCGGGTGTGATTAATACATCTTGTGAATGGAATTATAACTATAAAAATGTCACGATTCAGAAATCTGGTTACCTAGCCAAGTCATTGTTTTTGTTTTGTGGTTTCAAAAATATAATTTCCCCATGGCCTTGAATGAGGCTTTTAATGGTCTCATTTTCATGATTTTTTTTTTTTTTCTTCACATGTGGTTGTTCTCATACCAGGCAAAAGCTGCAGCAGAATTGCTTAACAAGACTAGTCTGGACCATGGGGTCTGCTTCTTCTAAATTAATTGTCTTAAAGATAGAGGGGGTTTATTTTTTTTAATTTCAGCAAGGTATTTCTGATGTTTCTAGGTTTCATTATTTGTTACAGAAGTGAGAGAACTGCAAACACATTTTTAAGTTTAATGTACACTGAGGTATTTTGTTTGATGAAATTGGTTTTGAAGAACTAGATTCTGAAAAGATCCTGATTATATGAACTAAAGGCTTTCAGAACTTTGTCAGCTGCCATACAAACAAGAAAATGTTGAAATCCTTACACACCTGTGAGCACAAGATGAAAAGCATTAACATTTCAGAATTGCTTCCAGTTTCTGTTATTGTATCTTGTGTAAATTGTCACGTATAGCTGTCTTCCTCATGGTAACAGATCTGTTCCGTACATTGTGTGTCCTTTCTCATGGATGATGTTCATTTTCTTGAAATATTAATCTCGTTTCCTGGGAAATGACAGTTAGGCACTCATGTCTGTGTCTGATTTCTTCTAGTATGTTTTAAACCTGAGGATCAATTTCAATTAGAGTTGCCAGATGTGTCAAAGATCTCTCAAAAGTTCATGAAAATAGGTGGTTACCAAAGAAGGCATGGACTTTCTGAAGGAAAAGCTACAATGTAAGCTTTGTTAGAGGTAAGAAAACTTGGAATTCTCTCCTGTTAGATTCCAGAGAAATAATTCACTGGTTGCAGGTGAACCACTGAAAATGAGGTTTCATTAGTTTTATTGCTGACAACTGTGTTTTGGGGGATGTTCAAATTTCTATGGAATACGCTGTATTTATTTAAAAGGACAACGTGTTTAGAGACGAAGTGGATTTTATTAAAAAGCTTAAATACCTTGCAGACCTAAGCTGTTGGGTCTGAAGTCGTTCTCTGCCTCTTCACTAAGCGAACAGTAGTTGACTAAAGGGCAGTGGAATGTACCCTGATAGAATACTTGCTGGATGCTGTCCCAGATTTAAACAGTTACTGACAATTTTGCACACTTCAGCTAGGCAAATAAGTTAAAAATAGACTGGTTTTGAAACACACTATTTGCAAGGAAAAATACCCACTGCCTTTACTGTTGCATTGTAGTAGCTTTGAGTGGAGCATCTGGTAGTTCTCTCAGTTACATTTGAAATGCTAGTCACTTCTGACCTGTTGGGTTAGGTTCGAAACAAAAAGACACGGATTTTTTCCAGCTGTTTTAGAGTGACACCTGGTGGAGTATCAACGTCTACACTTCATTTCCAAACTGATGAAGCAGCCAAAGGATATTACAGCAGTGGAGAATTTCTTGTATCCTCGGGGGGGAGGGGGGAGATGGGAGGTGGGATGTTTTGTGCCTGTTGAGAACACAAACTCATTTTTCTTGCTGTCCTGTGTTAATATGTAGTTGGTAATAAGTGATTTATAATTTGGTAGCCTTCTAACAGCAAAAAATATCATACTGACAAATTTTCAATTTATGGAGTCTTCGTGACCAATAGTCCCATTTAATGAAAGACAAATTGAGAATTATTTAAGCTTGATTTATATAAATTCTAATAATCATAGAATGTTACCTAAATACTTCAAAAATTATATTACAAATACTGCTATTGAAGCACAGTAGTTACTAGTTCTAGGTCACAAAAATGAAATATAATAAAAAATGTAAGTATCTTTTGAAACAATGGTGTAAAAGGGAAAAGGAAATAATACAATTTTAATCCAGGCATATGGAAATATCATTTTGGAAATAGAAGGTGGGGGGATAAAAAGTGGGAATACAGAAAACAGGAAAAGATAAAGTGACAGTGATGAAGAAAATCCATTCTTCAGGATAGATAGATTTCACTTTTCTGGTAAATTGCTCACTTCTGCATTACAACCATGAATATTTACTAGTCCATCCCATAGTCACGTCTGCAAGTGCCTGTCTGTATGCACAGATTGTACAGGACTGTGTAGTGTAATGTTTTTCTATAGCTCCTGTGAAACCTGAACTGAGCACCTAAAGAAATTTTTTTTTCCTCATTCAAGAGCATTAGCCAAATACATGAGATGTGAACAACAAATGAATTTCCCCATGGTAAGTTAATGGGCCTCTTCTATGAAAAATGAAAAGATACGTTGTTTCAGAACTGTTGTTATTGAGTAAGAGATTTCATTTAAATATTTATATAATTTAATTAACAGTTAAATTAGTTACTAATACCATGCAATTTCCAGTCATAACTGTAATGTTAACTTGGTCACAGTTTAAAGCTGTTCTTAAAGACTGCGCTGCATCTGAGACAGTCTGAAGAGGGTCGGTATCCACTTTCAGTGTATCACATGACTGCAAAGCTATTATAAAGTTGATTTGCTGTCCCATCTGTTTTCAGCACAGCTGGTTTGGCCAATGTTAGATCTAGTTGTGTATCTCTTCCCAGACTGGAGCATTCCTGAGGTTAGAAACATTATGCTCAAACAACATTTAACATGAGCTTTTGCTGTTCGAATAGATCAGTTTGGCTTCATGGACAAAGCCCTTCTGTTTCCAGTGCACCCCCCTGCCTCCCCTTTCTAGAATGAAAGAAATAAAGGCTACATTTCTTTAGCCAGTATTTTAGCCCTGGAAATGCTTAAGTCTTCTGCTTGGTCTCCCACATCTGCCATTAGCGCTGTGGGGATCAGAAACGGATTTTCCTTCATAACACAGCTGAGCTCTTTTCTTGTACTAACAGCAGAGGTCTCACGGTCCGACCTGGAAACAGGAGGGGAGAGGAGAAACAACTCGTGCAAGTGTGCGCTGCAATGTCTGCAGGCCTTAGGCCAGAGCCATCTCATAGGGACACACTTGTCCCAGATCTCCTTAATAAATGACTGACAACAGAACCTCTGCTCTCTGCTGGATGTTTGCCCAAAACAAGGTGTAAGGGAACTTGGACAACTTATTCTTATTTCTGCAAATACCATTTTCTATCAATTCCTTTTAATTTGTTTTTCGAAGTCTTCGCTTGGAGTGATGGTTCTTGTAGCAGAGGTTGACCTAGCTGCCTGTAGGTAACAATGTTCAAGTTTGAATTTTTCTCTAGAAGGGTTGTCAGCGTCCACCTTTAGCAATGGAACTTGTTATTCTTTTTCATACACACTTCACACTGAAGCAATGGCTACAGAGATGTTGAAGAGCTTTTTCCAGTGTACTAAGGTAAAATAAAGGCATATGCTCAAATCTGAAGGTAGGAAAAACTTCCTCCCAGCAAGAAGGGCACCCCCATAATAATATTATCAAAGCTATTCTCTAAAATTTTGTAACAGACTTTTAAATCTGGCCAAAGCATTTCCTCACCCACTCCTCTGCCCTCTGGAGAGGTTTTGAAAATATGAAATTTCAGCTGTACGGCCAGTCTAAAGAGTCTGAAAGAATAGTTTACAGCAGATTATGTAAAAAAAAAAAATCTGATTCCAACGCCTGCCTCTGCTGAAATTGTAAGAAAATAAACCAAGCACTTACATGGATTTATTATGTACTGCATAAAGACTATATTTAGGACAGAGGAAAACACGATTAACAGTGTCAATGTAAACTTAATTGTGGTTAGGTTATGGGGCAATTTTATCTGTCTGAATTATTCTTGGAAAAAATCTTCATATACAGAAAAAAATTGACTGACGTGTAAGGATTTAGACAGTTGCACAAGAGAAATTGTGTATAGCTCAAACAGAAAATACGAGTCAAGTAGTGTCCCTTACAAACAGGCACAATGGTTAAGTATGTAGGTCACTTTTTAGAGATTAGTTGTCTGGGATCTTGGACAGATGCCCAGTAAAGTGAAACACACTTAATGGAATTGCTGATATAAAAGTAATCCTATTAAAATAAAACATTAACTTTGCAGTAATGTAGAGAAGTGGTGTAAAAACAGCAGCATGGTTTTGAAAGACATACTTGATAAAGAAATAAACCTATCAAAGGAATAAAATATCTTCGTAAGTGCAATGACTAAATACATTTTAAATGTGATTAAAGATTATATTCCTGATGAACTAATCTGCTTTATCTTTAGCAATATAATGCAAGATAAAAGGTACTCCAGAATACTGGGAACGTACCTGATATGTGAGCAGGTGACTCTTGGTATGTGACATTTAGCCCAAATGGGCAGGTTTTGTTTGCTCGTGTCAGTTGATAATTGTTGCAGAAAGCCTAGCTGGACCTGGCAGCAGCTTTTCCAGGTGAACCAACAGATGCTATACTAAAGTTGTCTTTTTTTAAATTTTTTTTTTTTTTTAAAGCTACTTATCTAAGCAACCCACCCATGCATACCACCCCCCCCGCCCCCCACCAAACCCAAAACAACCCCAGCCCTTCCCCAACAACCAAAAAACCCAAACCCATTGTGTACCTGAGGCAAAATGAAAGGGTTTACTGGAACAAATGGGATGGAAAAAATAGTAATGCCTGCTGTCTTAGCCAAGTACTCAGTAGGAGTGGTACGAAATGAGTCTAGAGTGCTGTGCCTGGTTCTGTTTCGGCACTCATGAAGCTGAATATGTCCAATGATGAGAGAAGCAGAGCTGCCTGAAGAACAGGGTGCTTCACATCTGGAACTTGAACTGCAGATTTACTTGTGCCTCATCACTGCAGAGGCTCTAGAGGGGGCGTAACTTTAAAGAGCATCCGATGTTGATGGTACCCAAGAGAACTACAATGGCATTTGTGAACCTACTGTGGGAAATAGTATTACCTTAAGGGCCAGACATCAGATCATACAGTAAATTGTTGCACATCTAAACTCTAGATGTCTGGTCCCGAGTATGGTAACTGGGTCTGTCAGTGTGCACAATCTCACTACACAATGCATGACTACTTACATTAAAATTTGGAAATCTGTATGAGGAGTAGACCTGGAGAGTCCAAGACTTCTTTCTCCAGACTCCTGGACAAGTTTTGTTAATTGCTCGAAGTAATATTTGTCTTATCTAACAATGGTAATATAAACCCTAGGCGTTCCTCTGATGTCTAATTCTCTGTTTCAGTGGGATAGCAGGCAGCATTTCCACAGTGCAGTCTGTAACTCCCTGAGGATGGAGTTATTTGCCCTTGATGAAGTCCTTTTCCTTCCACTGAATATAAAAGCAGTTCAGAGAAGGAAGAGAGGGCTGGCTTTTCAATAGCTGAAGTTAGTCAAGACACACCCAACACCAAGGTTACAAATTCCTGACCTTTCTCAAGACAGATCAAGAAAAAAAATCTGAGAGGAACAGCTATGGTAAGGAAGTGGCGATTGTATTGTCAGAGCAATGGCGTACAGACGGTACGTGGTGGTTAAAGACTCTTCCCAGGAGAGGTAAGGTTGAGTGTTCTGGGGCAGGGGAGGAATTGAATGCGGCTCCCACACATTTGGCCACAGAAGATGATCCATAAACATCCCAGGTGTGGATTATGTTATTTTAAATGGTAGTAACAGCTTTGTTGGCTTCATACGTCAAGTTTGATCTGAAAGCATGAGGTAGGTTTTGCAGCTTTGAAGCTAACTGAAATCCCTGATGGTATCAGGCCTGCGTTCGGGATTCTGGTTAGCTTAAGCGTAAGCAGCCCTATGAGGACTGAAAAAATTGTAGCTGTTAACAGGAGCAAAACTGTAGTCATGTCAGGAGCTCTTAATCTTAAGAACTGAGATATCCAAGCTCATGCATATCCCAATTTAGATAGCGAAACCTTTCTTTACATCTGTCCTTGTTGCAGTATGTTTAGTCAAATATCTCATCATGCTCTCATTAATTTTTCTGCCTTGGTGAATGTGGATATGAATATTTTCATAAGTCTAAAGCACAGAGATATCCATGACTATTAAATACTAGATAATGATTATTTTATTTCTTTTTTCCTTATCAGCTAGCATATTTTGCCTTATTTAGCATAACTCATGGTTTAGTAAAAACTTAATTATTTCTGAGTAGTTCCTAACCTTTTGAATGTAGTCTAGAAATATTTTATGGATATTTACAGAATCGAACAATTGCACAAGAATACAAACAAGACTTAAACTAATGTGTGACGCTGCGACTTTTGGGAATGAGTCAAATGTTCATTTGGAATTGAAAATACACAATCCCAGGAGAAGATTCTAAAGTGTTGTCAAGCTATTTTGTTAAAATGTGTCGGATTTTTGTCAATAATTAATTGCTAGCAGTGGTATGTAAATGAGAATTCACTATTACTTGTGAAATAGTCTCACAATAAAAACCCTAAACTCTTCACAAGATTTTTTTTTTTGTTAGGGAGGAAGGTTTAAAATTGAACATTGTACAATGTACCATTGTATATTGCTGTGAAGTTCTCCAATCTGTATCTATAGTCTAACCTAGATAGTTATTTAGTTTACTTGGATTCCAGATGTCAATTTCAAAAGTTATGTTATTCAGCTGAACAACATAAATTAGTAATCAGTGCAGATCTCAAAATGTTTGAAGTTATTTTTGTCTTCATTTGCTGTACCACTTGCCACTGATGCTGGCAGCTTTAGGACATGTGTGATTACTTCTCTGTGCAGACAGGAACCTATTTGTTATTCTGTATTTAAGCGTATGCTTTCAGTCTTACCAGTACCTCAGAAAAAAAATACTGACTTACAGAGCTGAGTTGGGGATCTTGCTTCTATGATTCTGTATGCCTATGACCCATTCAATCCCACCTGGAATCCAGTGGTTGTCTTATGGTCTTGCAGTTTCTGTGTGTTAACCTCTGCACCTCACCGTTCTATTTACTTATATAATCTGGAAGATTGGAATTAAATTGATTTGCATTAGTAGGTAAGATATCACAGTTTTCTAATTGGTGATGCCCAATACATACAGATACAGAAATACAGATCAGCTTGTTGAAGTAAGACTGTTATGGAAGTTTTCCCTAAAACTGGGTGTTGTTTTGGTTCATATAGTTAAATTACATACATAATAGGGTTCCAACACATATGTGCAGTAACTATAGGACTCCAGGATACTCAGATCAGTGGTGGAAGTAACAGTGGTATAAAGAGTTACAAAACAGCTCCCTAGTTGCCAAAGAGGGATGGGTATGTACACTCCTTCTCACTCAGAAAATCCTACAGACTCAAGTTAGTCTCTACTGGCAGCCCATCAGCACCTTAATACTTTCCTCAGCAATGTTTTTCCCTTTGTTATATAAAGGAAATCGGTTGGTGACAAAGGCAGCTGCCTCCTGCTATGGCTGGCTAAAAATACTTGGTTTGTGGTGGAATAATGTTTCATCTCTTTTCTTAAAAAAACACCAAAACCCAACCAACCAAACAAAAAAGCAACCAAACAACCTGACAAACAAACAACAACAAAACCACTCAAGGAGCCCCGAACCAAAGATGCAATGCCAGTGAAGGCTTCAGACTTGACTCACAGCCCAGGAGTATGAAACCCCAGAATGGATATAACAACATGAAACTTCCCTGTGATATCTTCCATTGGCCTCTCTTGACCTGAAGAGACCAGTGAGTGTGATGAAGATGCCATCTGGTCTATAGCTTTTCATAAAAACAAACTCTGGAAAGTGTAAAATGAGGCGAACGGGGTGCTCTTGTTGCAAACTGGCTTGATATCATGAACGCCATTGAACGTGCATCCGATGTCCATAATGCAGGAAGTGAAGGTGGGTGGTTACAGTGCCTGCTCTGTTATGGCAATGCCTGCATTCCCCTTGGATATATGATGAAAGAATAGGGCTGTGCAATTAAGATGCATTTCAAAATAAGAGATTGAGCTGAACAGAGTATCTTGCGTGCGTTTCCTGTGCTACATTCAATAAATACTGGGAATTGAAGCAAAAGCTTAGTGTAAAGGTGTACTTGATAATGCGTAGTTAATGGCATACGTGCATCTCACAGTGTGATGTTTACTTACGTGATTTCAGAATCTCAAATCTGTGAACCTGTAACCTAATTCCGGTTCTTACTATATGCAACAAGTTCTTGGATGGATCATGAATAAGCTCTACATGCTACATCAGTAGTGAAATCCTGATACCTAGTTTGTTGCCTAAGCTTCCTGTACAATGCTTGGGGACGATAGCCAAAGAAAATTCTGTAAATCACATTGGAGCTCTGCTGAGTTTGGTGGCTAGTGGAGGCAGCACTTCTTTATGTGCAGAAGCGTGAGCTGAACACAGTATTTTACTGTTAGTCCCACATCTTATATATGGATATCACTTGAAAAACGCTAATCCAAGTTGTGCAACGCTTCTCTGTTCCAGGCCTTATCAGAGAGCTGGGTTTTGTGTTTATTCAGGCCAAGTGTTTGAATCCAGTTGTTCTACAGTCAGGTTAGGTTTTCTACCATCAGAGCCTGAGGGCTTGCATTCTATCACTTATTTGTAAAAAATGCGTTTTTATTTTGCTGGGTTTGGCTGGGGTGGAGTTAATTTTCTTCATGGTAGCTCGTACGGGGCTATGGTTTGGATTTGTGCTGAAAACGGTGTTGATAACACAGGGATGTTTTTGTTACTGCAGAGCAGTGCTTACACAGCGCCAAGGCCTTTTCAGCTCCTCACCCCACCCCACCAGCGACAAGGCTGGGGGGGGCACAAGGAGTTGGGAGAGGGGACAGAGCCGGGACAACTGACCCCAACTGACCCAAGGGGTATCCCAGACCATATGACATCATGCTCAGCATATAAAGCTGGGGGAAGAAGACTGAATGGGGAGGACGTTCGGAGTGATGGCGTTTGTCTTCCCAAGTCACCGTTATGCGTGACAGAGCCCTGCTTTCCTGGAGATGGCTGAACACGTGCCTGCCCATGGGAAGCAGTGAATGAATTCCTTGTTTTGCTTTGCTTATCAAACCGTCTTTATCTCAACCTATGAGTTTTCTCACTTTTACTCAAAAAACTGGCTGAAGACTGGAGGTGGTGGACTCCTGTGCGTACGCAAGGATGGGGGTATGCCTACATTGGGAATTCTGTCCCAGGGCTGTTGGCCAACCTGTGCCTTATGCAGCATCCAAGTTCTGCAGCAGAAACTTGACTGCGAAGGCAGGAATCGTTTCTTTATTAAGTTACATTTATATATTCCAAAATTGCACTGCGGATGGACAATTTTGTTCTAAATTTTTTTTCCCAAATGATATTTTTTACTCTTTTTTTATACTCTATTTTTCATAGTCTTTATAATTTTCCACATGTATGCAGGGTATGGTAACCAAGACAGCCACTACTCAGCACTGTGTGTACTGTGGGTGAGAGAAGCTTCAAAGATGTGAATGATGCTAAGATGAATAAAATAGAGGTACTAAAGAGGGCCTGTTTCCCTCCTGTGTAAAATGAAAAGAATAACTGGACTGCCTTGACAGAGAGAAGAAAGTAGGATTTCCCAGATCTCATGGGCAAGAAGAAGGAATTGTACTTGGTAGTACACAGCTGTGAATGCGGTGAATATACAATGCTGTGAAACTTCTCAGGAAATGTGAAAAGTAAATGCATGTAGAGTTGATAGGCAGATGACGGACAATGCAGTAGTCCAATCTGGACATATCTGGGTCTAGAAATCTTGGACAAAATCTGAAAAACCTTGACCTCTGCCCATAAAAATATTTCCAGAGGAAGTCCCAGATGTCTATAGTAAAAAGTGAAAGTATTTTTGTAAATAAAAGTATTAACGAGATACTTGAGACAGTACGCAAGTATCCTTATCTCAAAAATGCCCAGAACTAAAACCACCCACTCTTGGCCTAGACTTCAAGAACTGAAGGAGTAATTTTTCTCTTCTTTCAGGTGGAATTCAGTAAACTTGGAGACAGCTGCAAGGAAGCTAAGGTTTAATTCTTCCAGGCTATGCTTGTTGTACGATACTGTGAAAATTATTTTTCTAGGACTGTCATGCCAATGGTTCTCATAAGAAATAATACTGTATAATCTCAAAGGCGTTAGTAAGAATTGAGAGAGCTCTGCATTTGTAGGCTTTTCCTCAAAGGGTAAATCATCTCAATATTATTATCATTGGTTATTTCCTGATGTAATATATTTTTATTGGTTTTGTGTAGGGAGCAGCCAGATAATATCCTTCTCAGTCTTCTCTACTGCATCACCTCCTCTAACACTCAGGTAGGTTGCTAGAAGTCAAGACTAGCACGACATCACAACTTTGGAAGTCAAATCCAGTAGCTTGCAATTTCCACATGTCTAACCGATAGTAAGCTGGAGTGGGTGGGTGATTGATGGTGCAGTAGCTGTTATATTTTCTTTCTGAGAAGTGGCATGAAAAGAGATTAAGTTTCACTTGGTTACATAGCCTCTCATTTCCAGCCGAACTTTTTTTCTGTTGTCAAAAATATGTAACTCTTTCTCTGGCAGAACATTATGATTCTAATTTTCCTTCCACATAGCAGAAAGCATTGCACCTTTTACTTAAAAATACATTTCCAAAATTACACAAGCAGAGGTCCAGCAGCTCTGCTTGTGAAATGAGGTAACTCAGAATTATGATTTCCAGCATGACAGATAAAGAAAACAGGATTAATAAAAAGCCAGTGCTTGTTTCAATATCTATATTGTATATTTCTGATTCTTAGTTTGCTCAGCAATGCTGTCCGATGTTCCAGGTTCTTGAAGTGGAAGCAAATGATGTAACCACTACAGACAATATAGACCAACATAGAGAGAACAGCATGGTGGAAGATTTCAAATAAACTGCTGAAGCTACGGTTGTCTGGCATTAGTCAAAGTCAGTTGATTAAAAATACTGTCCTGCTTTTATTCCAGCTTCTTTCTTAGAAAAAGCATTGAAATGCCCTGGAAAAGGAAGTGGCAGTGTAGGAGTAGTAATAAAGTGAGAGGATTGATGAGAATACATTTGGTCTCAGACATGATTCCCAAATTGAGGCTGCTGTCCCAGTCGCTTAAACCCCTAAAGTGAGACCGTGACCCAGAAAACTCACCCTATCTTTCCCCAGTCGCGTATTTCCCCCGCTTCTCTTGAGCTAGTAATAACGTTAGCACAACTACAGGGTTAGCTGGGTTAGAAACTGGCAGAAGACTGTTTTGGCTGATGTAGCTTCAACCAGAGCATGCTCCTCATGTCGCTTCCGATAGGGCCGCGCAAACAATCCTGTTGGCAGAGGGGAACAGACACGATAGCGCATATGAGAAATCAGGATAGCCAGTTTTATAACAGTGAACACTTAGGATTTAGAGTGAATTTCAGATAGCATATGTTGGCTTTTTGGGCAGATCAGTGTAAAAGTTAGGAAACAGCATCATCGGGGGCAGCAAAAGTCCCCGGCTCACGTGCATGTGCGTGCAGGAGGAAACGACACGCGCTGATTTTCCTTCCTCTGGTTATGTACTATGCTTTGTCCCAGGGAAAGGAAAGAGGGACAGGTTTGTGTCTTTCTGTGTTTGCCATTTTGAAATAATTTGCGTACCCTTAGTAGGATCTAGAAGTTCTGTGAGTTGAAAACATCTGTTGTAGGGTGAGATTTTCAATGGCGCAAATGAAAGTTAGGCTGTGGGTTCTTGTTTACTTTCATCGCAAAGGAGGCATTTACCTCCGAAGTTCAGGGTGGCAAATCTCCCTTCTGAAATGACCCTCTTAGATAGGTGCAAGTGTTGCTGTCAGTGGGCCCCGAGTGATTTGATGCAGTGCCAGGGGAAATACACTCCCTACAAGATGACCTATCCTCTATGAAAAAAAAAGGAATATTCTTAATATGGACTTGCTAAAATGAGCAGTGATTGGTAGAGTGAGGATAAAGGAGGAACGGTCAGCCTAGGTCTTGGAGTTGTTGGGACTCTCCCTGTGACTGACCCTACCATTCAGTTTTTAGTGATGCATTATTTTACAGGGGGTCCTGACACATTTACAGCTTTGATGACATCTGCAGATTTGTACATTAAGTTTAAGCATGTATAAAAGCAGGATATTTGGGGGAGTGAGTGCTTGCAGTGAGAGAGTTAACTTGGTGGTTGTATTTCTGTTTCTTCCAGTGGTTGCTTCTGGAGAATTTTGTTCTGCAAACCTGGTTTTGGTTTTGTGTTTTCTTTTTGTTTTTTTCTTTTAATTTAACTCTTGTAAATGGGATTGTGCATGATTAAGGGTATAGATCAAACTCAAAGAGTCTGTGAGCCCTAACACTCTAGATGAATGATAGAAAATGTATTTTGCATTACTTTCATGTATAATTTTTCCTCCTTTTGTTGGCTACACTGTGGCCAGCAGCATGATTAATCCTGAACCTAAAGACTTTACCAACACATATTTGATGAGAAATATTAGCCACCACCAAGACACTTATTTTAGCTGTGTAGGCAGTCCCATACCAGCTGTGAATTCTTAACATGTATCAGCCTGAACAACTGGGAAAATTATGAAACCGGTTAACAGACTTAGAGAAAATACTGTATGATCATTATGGGTAAACCACCGCATTTAAACAGTGAGATGTATCTTTAGCAACTTCATTATGGACAAAGACAATGAAGGTTGAGGTCAGAGACTTTGTATAACTTGAATACATAAATAAAGTCCAAAGACTAGGTTTCATTGGCTTTAAAGCTTTAAGGGGTGACTGCGAACATCTGACCTGAATTGCCTAAGCACTCCAAAGAAAGAATTTTGCTTTGTAATCTTGTACCAAATTTTGCAATTCGTGTAATTCACGCAGTATTAGAAATTATTTTAACTCAGAGATTGCAGAAAGAAAAAAGTATTTTTTAATTGTGCTTTCTTTTGCTATTGATTGGAAAGATCTTGCTGCTATTTTAGAAGTTTTATAATAAAATTTGAAGAAAATGTGCATATGCTTATAGACAGGTATTCTGTCCTGTATTATGCAAGATACCTTTCTGTTTTGAAAAATGAATTTGAGAAGGCCTGTCTTCTGAGTTTAGAGTCAAGCCTATCTAGGAGGGCTGCAGTTTATAGTAGTATGTTGTAATATGCTTTTATGTTATTTATTAGAACTTGATTGTCAAAATATGTGGCAGTTCAAAGTTCCTGGAATGTAAAAATCTAAATCCTGTGTCTCTAAATCCTTTCCAGTTAAGTAACTTTAAAATAAAGGGACACTCATCACCAAATTAGTCAGTGTTTTTGAAGTGTCACACCCAGGAGCGCCACAAAATTACGCTACAGTAAACCTGGTGATGCAGTGAACTGGACTTAAGAAAATACCTGTTCTAATGCACATATTTTAATTCCTGCAGCACTCCCCAAGGGGTGTTTTGTGAGTGACAGAGGTTTCTCAGCAGAGGACACTTTGGTAAAGGGTTAGCTGACGAGTTCCAGCAGAGAAGGGCAGCATTAACTTAGAAGGAAAACCAGCAAGCTAGATCCTTATTTGAGATAAAAATGTCTTCATTGATTATATTCTCTTTAATTTGAAGTGTAATTCAAATTGACGAGATTCTTCCCAGTGTTAGTCAGCAGAAATCGCTGGGCTGATTTCCCTGTTTAACCACGCAGTCAGCGCTAGAGGCAGTGGCAGAGCACCGGGCCGTCTGGCTGGCCAGCTGCCACAAGGACTGTGGGGTCGTGAAACATACATGTAATCATTTCCTCATTAAGAGTTTAAAGTATTCCCTTGTTTTTATTTTTATTAAAAAGTAGCTTTAAATGGGTCATTTTGCCTTTGATTATTTAGAATAATTGCCCAATAGTATTAATGTATTTTTATTATTTGTACTTCTCGGTTTCATTTTCGTGTTTGCTAGGAGACTCCATTCTTTATTTTACCATATGGTCCTGCTTCTTCATCTGCTTTAGCTCTCGTCACTTTTAACTGTGTGAAACGGATTCACAGACATCCAGCGGGAAGTGTTTGTAGACCAGTGACTAATTTTCCCAGGCCCATTTGCAGACTCTGGTGATTTATACCAACTCTGTAGAGAAAAGATGACTTTTTTAACCTATGAACTTACTATTCTCATGTTGGCAGTTCTTCTATCAGCTGATGTATCTGCTTGTTGAGCGATGATGACAGCAAAGTTAATAAGCTACACAAGTGGCAAAATGCATTATAACATCCAAGAATTTGTTTCACATTTAATGACAGGTACAGGCACCGTCTGCATCAAGCAATGTCAGTGTGCGCATCAGAAGTACCACGACAGGATAGCAGATATACAAGTACCGAGTAATCTAGCCATTTCATTTATTTGGTCCCCTTTCCTGTAACACGTGAACAACTTGCCGTTTTAAAGATTTTAGTCTTGAAAATACCCTTTCATACAGTGAGATTATATTATTCCCATTTCACTGAAAGGGATCTGAGAAACTGGGATGAAGGGGTTTTCAAAAGTCTTGCACAGTCTGCAGCGGAGCGGAAAACTGAATTTGGGTTTCTTGACTGTGTGCAAATCAGTGGGTGGTTAGTCTCAAAAATAAAGCAAGTAGTAATACCATCTCTGTGATTACGTAGTCTAAAATATAGTATATGAATAAGCAGAAAGAGTTCAAGCTTTCCCTTCAGATCACTTCCAATGTGTCTGACTGAAGGCTTGCTGATAGCAACTGAAGTGGAAAAAAGTGAGCGGCTCCTGGTTGGAGGAGAAAGCCTTCTCTTCCTTTTTTTTGCCAAAGTAATGGAAACTGATTCTAACGATCATGCCAGCTTTTGCTGTATCTGAGGAGAAATTTTTAAATGTTCATATGGGACCCTCAGTTTTAATTCTGTAGGCTTGCTTGTGTCCTGGGTACTTTTTCATTGAAAGGGAAAGGACTTCGGAGATCATACAAAGAGGTTAATGTTTTTATTAGTTTTGTAGGCCAGCCTTTCTACTCAAAGCACATTGATACCAGTGCCCATTGATAGGGGACAGCGTTCGCTGTTCAAATAGAAAATACAGAAAAACTTTTGGCCCATTTAGGTGCATAGTTTTCAGTCTTACATTATTTGTCAAAGGAAAGGGTACTGCCTAATACTATATAGGACCTGAGGAAGTGGAACAAAATCTTTAAGTACATACTCAAAATTATATATCTGCTGTTCATTTGTTAAGTGCATTAATTAATTTTTGGTTCTTTACCTCTAAGATCCATATTTCCATTTTCTGTATTTTCCAGGCATATACACAGGGCATTTGTCTTGAGAAGTGTGATCTTTGGCACCTCTGCAATTCTAAATGAGTTCCTACAGGTATTTACAATTGTAGTACTTTGCTAAAAATCAACAAGGTTCATGCCTGGACACTTCTCTGTTGAAAACGTGGACACTTCAGAGGCTTTAGTTTTCATACTGAGAATTTCCTCACTTTTTCATTTCACCTCTTGATTTGAAAATTAACTGAGGAAAGTCTATTTTCACTCAACATAGATGTTAATACTTAGCAGAACTTTACTCAGTTTGAGAACGTGTTTCACAGGAACAGTTCTTGAGACGAGTCTGTGCAGTTCACCATATTTAGCTTGACTCCCTGACTCTGAAACTTTCAACTTTTCTTCAAATCTCTTCTTCAAAGGCCTCTATTACTCTAGTTAAAAAGGCTGGTCTTCTAGGGAGCTGTAGGCTAAAGTAATAAACTTCCCTGATGCTCTTCTTCATATAGATGGCTCAGCCTGAGCAAATGTGTGTACAGACATGCTTTTCTGGTGAACTATGTTTCAGAATACTTGAATCCCTAGCATATTAACCTACATTAGCTCATGTTATAGGACTTGTAAGCTCATACTACGCATAAATGTTTCTAACTGCGAGCTGCCATGACTGATACTTGAAATTGCTAGGTATTGAGGGTTGGGTAAAAAGCAGGGTGGGGAGGGGTGTGTATTTTCTTAAGATGAATTTGAGAGAAAACAGTTCTGTCTGAACAAGCTATCCCAATTGCTGGGCCTGGTTCAGATCTCATTCTTAGTGTAAACTAGGACTAGCTTCATTGAAACTAAAGAAGTTATACTTGCCTAGACTTGTATGAAATCAGAACAGATTAACAGATACCTCTTTATAGAGTGGGATCCTTCACGAGCAGAAAGGACTAGAACACAGTGGGCTCTTATTCATACTCTGTATAGACTCTCTAGCTGGCAAAGTGCTTTGTGGCAGCGCTGCCTGCTTTTACACATCATTTTGTTTGGTTTAGTTAGGGTTTTCTCTACAAGGGCTTCTATTGTTCAAGAGGGGGCACTCCCACCCTTGCTCATAGTCATCAAGCCATACTATTAGGTAATTATTGCTCTTTACGCGCCAAGATCTCAGACCAAGAAAAGGCAGCCAATCCTGATATGGGAAGACACACACTGGCACAAAAAACTAACTAGGGAGACAATAAAGAGAGAAAAACAGAGAGAGCGACGGTATGGGATTGTGCTTTATCTGCCTATGACAGTGGCATCAGGGGCAATGTTGGTTTTTCCCAGTAGCTTTCCAATATAGTTACTCCATTCACTGATGAATTAAGAGTATGTGAAACTGTGCCAAAGCTAATCCAGTCAAATTCCACCCAGCTGGTTAAATCCAACCGTCTGTGCCTTCCTCCACAATGCAAGAGCATCCGTGGTATGATTTGCTAACCGCACTCCTCCCCTCCCAGTTCTCATCACAGATCTGTGCTGTATGGGTGACCTTCCCTCCTATGCATAATGTGTGGGTTTCTGGCTGCTTCCAAGTGCAAATCTTGCCTTGTTCCATCCCTGAAAAAATAATAATAAAAAAATTATGAAGTTATATATATATATTTTAATATTCCAGCATAGTTGTTCTTGAAGTGCTTCACCTAAAACAATGAACAGTCTTTCCCTAGTTGAGTGGAAACTGCCTCTTTCTGCAGTGATTTCAAGGTGGTGAATAATATAGCAATAATAATTATAATAATGTAATATACGCTTATCTGGGCTATGTACATTTAGGGAAGTATTCTAACACCTGCTCTCTGGTGTACTACCTTCATTCTTGAATCACCTATTTCCTCCTTCAAAGGAAATCTTGATTTACTCTTTACACGTTTCTCTCTTGATTTCTGAGAAACAAGACTGCCATTCACCACAGGACTAACTTCACTGATACCATTTGGGTATTTTTAAGCTAGGTAACACTAAGCAGTAACTCCCATCTCTTACACACTTCTTGTTAGGTCTTGATGTCTCTCCTGTGAACAGTAGCTGCCGCTACCTGCCAAGTACAGCAGAAACCTCCAGGTATCTCTGATGACAGCACAATGGTTGGGGCAGGCATAGAAAGGGCTTCAGGTAACTTGTGACACGTCTGAAAGGATGTTTTTTGACAAGCACTGGATTTCTCCCTCCAAGAAAGAGAAGACTGCCTTAATCCTAGAAGAATCAACACCTTAAGAAAAGGGGAAATCTGCCACAGCAGCAGTCTGTTCGAATCTGTAGGGGTGGGAATCTAAGACATGATCCATGAGCGCATTCTCTTGAGCACAGTGAAAGGCTTCGCCATACAGGTTGGGTCAGAATCAAGTATGATGCATTCTGAACTTGCCTTGAGGAAGAAAGTCTTTTACTGCTACTGAATTTAGGCTTGTAACAATAAACATAAGTAATAACAAATAGAATTATCAGAGGGATAATAATTAACATTCCCCAGCTGTGTTCATCACTGCGGTTTTAGTTGATGTGGAATTTGATATTATAGTCAGAAGAAATTTAGCTATTACAATCAACAGAGTTTAGGGCATGATTCAGTTCAGCAGTGAGATCACTTTTTACATAGGAATGTTCATATTAAGCTTGTGCTTAAACTCCATGCAACGGTTAGCTCTGTGGTAAATTTGACAATGGCATTTTAGAGCGAACGTATGCCCAAATTGCTAGCAGGACTCTTATTAAACATTAGATGGCGGTGTGGGGAAGGTATTGTGTAACACAAATTTCTCAGACTGTATTTGAAAGACGAGCAGAATCAAAAGATATGGTTGTCACCAACCTTAAGGATTTTTTTTTTTTTAAACTGTGCTTCCCATATTGTTTGGTTTGCAAGAAGAAAGTAGTTTTGGATGAAATAATGTTTATCATTTTTACCTACTCAAAATAGATAAAAATCTTATCTTAGCAAAACAGTGACCTCCATCTGCTGGCTTGAAACACAGTTTTCGACAATGTTCCAGGAAGATTTCAAGCACAAAATCGAATGGGTCACATCATTAATATTTAACCTGTTACAATTCATTGTCTTCGGTATAGTGGAGATGCTACAGATTTAAAAATATCTTTGTGCAGGAATAAGCCCTTTGTAAACAAAGGTACCTCAGCGCTGATCGATTTTGAAAGCCTTGGCCTTAGTTTAAGGAGCTTTATGGTGTTCCTCAGCTGTTGCCCAGGAGGGCAAACTCCTTAAAATACATAACCTTAAACCTCAAGAATAGAATGGTCTCTAATCAAAGAAAGACACAAAAGATCTTCTTGTGACATACGTGCCATCTCGGCATGTCAGTAAGGTACAGTGAACTGCTCTTGCTTTACTGTACCAATATTTATCAAATAATGCAATTACATTTGCATCATACACTTGATATAGCTGAAATAAAGTAATCATAATTGAAAACCAAATAGGCTTTCCTGATGTGTATTTCACCTATGTACTTTTCTCAGCTCTTAGATACCAGCAGGAGACCATTACCCTAGAGCAGCGTTACGTTTCTTTGACTTTAAATGTGTGTTGTAGCACCTTTGTCGTTATCATGTACTTCAGCAAGCTCTTAGGGTGAAAGGAGGTGGAATAAAGGTATATGAAAAATTCAGAACAAAAGACTGCAAGTAAGAAAATAGGTAGTTTTACATGGTGATTACATGGTCACAGCTGATGGTCGCAAGTTTTAAATAGTTTATATTTAAAAACATTTTAAATGTTTACTTTTGGAATATTGGTTTTAAGTACAGACCAAAGTTTGAATCTTTCCTTTTTAATGAAGAAAACATGTCTTTTTAAGCTCTGCTTACCGACTTAGAGAAGCAATTAACCTATCTTCATCATTCTGTCGTTGCCTGTTTTGTTTCAAAGCTTATGAAAATTGTGGAATAAGTATATATTGCAAAATCTGACTTAAGGATTTGCTGCAATAGATTTAGAGCTGTTAAAAAGTTTCTAAATAATTAGGGGTTGTGAAATGTTTGCTGTATGCCTAAAAAATTTAGCGGGATCGGTACAGCAAGGCACGGCAGCACAATAGCCTCCCAGTTAATATTACCCAAGCGTGTACTTACAAGACAATGGCACCGGCAGCCTAGGAGTAGTCATGCTGGGAGACCACGGGTCAAAACAGCCATAAATGGCTAAGTGTCCCTGGTTCCTGCAGGAAGGCAGACTTTAACAGGGCAGGGCAGGCAGCCACGGCAGGCAGGCAAACAGGTAGTTCTTCCACAGAGGTCTCTCTAGCTCTGTTGAGGTCCTCCTGGGCGAAGCTAGGCATTTCAGTAACATTTTATTATTCTATTCCATCTATACGAAGACGATTTGACTCTTACAAAATTGTGTCTGAAATTTTCTGATTGCTGCCTCTGCCCACTTGAGATTTAATCAACCCTGCCACCAAGAGCACAGTTTATGCCCAGGCCTGGTCTGAGCAGCAGAGCGGACTGTGAGCGGGCTCAGCTGACAGTTGACGAGCAGGCTGTGCGCGAGCCTGAGGCACCCTCGGCCAGCAATGACCTGCATGGTGGCAGAAAGCACTAGTTAGCATGACATCCCACAAGGTAACACTTTTAAACCAGAGCACCAGCAAATACTTAATTTCCTTTTGTTTGGATGCAAGCTACCGAAGGTACTAATACACAAAGGATGCTAAACCTGTTATTACCCATCTTGAGTTACTCAAACGCAAAGGGACAATGTAACTCACCAACCGCCGCCCATCCGTGCTTGGCGGGGGGCGGTGTCATAAAATTAGTTACAGAAAACATCCTCAAAACAGTTTTTTTACGAAAACAACATTCTTTCTCTTTCTTCTTGTTTCTTTGTACCCCACTAGGGCACATTTGCATCAAATACACATTCAAAGATAGTCGAAAATCAAAAATTCATTTTTCTTTGCGATGTGTGATCTGAAAAAAAGTAGGATGAAAACTCGGAAGCCTTTCATGTAATCATCTGACTTGAGCAGCTCTTATGAAAACATCAGATATCGTAAGACGCCTGGTAGAGTAACAAGTGCGGGTTCCCCGGGCACGGGGCTGTTAAGTCAAAGCATTTTTCATAAACAGGCGAATGTGCTTATCTGTTATCAAATTATTAGTGTAACCATTCAGCTACCATGACTCAGAGCTCCAGCAGTCACGAGATTTGCTTAGATTACAGGGATGGTAAAAATGAAGAAGAACCTAATGAAAAACAGGCACAATCCCCATCTCCAGCATTAGACTGGCGCCGAAAAAGCGGATTTTGGGTGGGAAAGCTCTGAAGACAGGGAAAGCAGCACGTCGGGGCACGTTACACACCCTCCTCCCTCTTTGGCCAGTCACCTTGGTCACCCTCCGCCTAAAGGGGAGCCGAGCAACGACTTCGCAAAGAACGTGGCGCATTCCTCAGAAAGCCAGGAAACGCGGACTGCCCCGCCGCGGGGCGGGCGCCGGGCCCGGCCGCTGGGCTGCCCGGGCCGAGATCAGGGGCCGAACTGCCGGCCGCCGCCCCGCGCCTTCGGCTACGTGAAGACCCGGCGGTAGGCGTGCAGGGTGACCGGGGGCGCCCAGAGCGGGAGGGCTGGGCCCCCTCAGCGCCGCCGGCAGCCCCCGGGGCCGCCGCTTGGCCCCGCGGAGGCTTTTCGGGTGCGGGCGGCTGCGGAGGGCCGGGGGGCGCGGAGAGCCCCCGGCGCGCAGCACCGCGGCCGCGGCCGCCCGGCCCCG
>JAVKLA010000073.1:30478393-30495782 GCA_034782735.1 Sagittarius serpentarius
CAGCTTTACATGCTGAGCATGACGTCATATGGTCTGGGATATCCCTTGGGTCAGTTGGGGTCAGCTGTCCCGGCTGTGTCCCCTCTCCCAACTCCTTGTGCCCCCCCAGCCTCCTCGCTGGTGGGGTGGGGTGAGGAGCTGAAAAGGCCTTGATGCTGTGTAAGCACTGCTCTGCAGTAACGAAAACATCCCTGTGTTATCAACACCGTTTTTAGCACAAATCCAAACCATAGCCCCATACGAGCTACCATGAAGAAATTAACTCTACCCCAGCCAAAACCACCAGGCACTCAAATCTGATTAATCTGGCATCGCCTAATTGAAAGGCAGGATCTGTTGCTGAAAAGGGTTTTTTTTTCTTCTGTCGAGCGAACGGGAATGTGTGACTTCTGAGCTCAGAGGCAGTCGATGGGCTGGCGACTGGCCTCTTCTGGCCACAGTGACCTGGCAAGCCAGGTTGCACCCTGGGGGTTAGCAGGGCAAGAAGGGCTGTTGCACTGTCACTGTTGGGTTGCTGGGGTCTGGCTGCATGTTCAGCCCAGCCAGACAGTCTGGGGGTTTTCATCTGCAACTTGTGGCCCACGTCTGGTACTCTTCCTGCCCTTGGTTTTGTTGGTTTGTGGCTCTTGTCCATTTGAAGGTTTTACTTTGTGGCATTGTAGGTCAGAAAGGCTCCCCAGTCTATTGTCTACTTCTCTTAAAAAGTGGTTTTCAGAAAGTTGCTATAATGGTCAGTGAGTGCTTCCAGTTCTTTACTTGCTGGCCATGCCATCATCTCCACAAGCAGCACGTTTGGTCTAATCATACTGTGCTAATCATACCTGCAGGGAATGTGACATGTTAAGTCAGCACACTGCCAAATGTTGCTGTAGCTTTATGACTTGACTTGTCTTATTTATGTGACAAAAATGAGTGGAGGTACCTAGATCTCAAGAGAATGTGCTGACTTGCTTGAGCTGTTGTCAGTTCTTACATGGGGATTTTAATCCTGTTTTTCATCAAGGCAAAATAGTTTTGATGCAGGTATACCAGAAATAAGCTGTTAAAGGTAACCTGTCAAATAAGGGGGGGGGGGGGGAGATAACTACTGATAGAACTGCTTTGGCAGGGGTGCAGCAGTATATAATGAAGTATTGTGAAGCTTTGGTTCAGCAGTGCACGTAAACTGTATACTCAAGTCCATTGCAGCTGTAAAGCACTTACATTTGCAATGATATTAAAGCATCTGGTTGTTATCTTGCAGTTAAGTCCTACGATAAGTTTCCTAAACCGGGCCTGTGTGAGAATAACACCTGTTAATTCAGAACATGGAGCTTGCTCTTGCAAGATGCTTGGCATGCAGGTGTCTGTTCAGCAAAGCACCTGTTTAGAGAGGATATTGCATCTGATTTATAAATAATCCTATTAACTTCCTACTGCTTGCTACAGTTCCCTTTCCTCATGTAACTCAAGTACTTTTGTACCTGTTAGAAAATAATAGGAAAGTATGTGCTGATAAAGTTTCATTGTTGATGTCTTCTAGAGGGCTGGTAATATCTAGCTGTAATCTGGAAAATAATTTGACCCAGGAGCCTGTCTGATCTCTCAAAAGATCTCTGCAGCATCTTTCAAGTAGGAGTCTGACAGTATTTACTTATAGTTTGGAGAGAAACGCAAGACTTGGATCAAAAAAAGCAGTTGTGTGTCATTGCTAGATGGCATTCCCTGTGTCTGTCTTGCAGTCTCCGTCTGGTTTCTTTGTTCATCCACTATATTTTCATTGGATCCTTCTTCTCTTTTGTGTTCTGTTTATCCCTTTGTGGCAGGGTTTATTGTTTTGCAACAAGTAAGTTTTCTTATCCTAGCAGGCTGAAGTTATTATCCAGGACTGGGTCAGGATAGCATTTTTTGATCTCATAAATAAACTTGTGGTTAGTGTATTTTCTTAATGGAGCTTAAAACAGATGGGAGGAAAAAGTCACAGTATCCTTATGATAATGTATAGCAGTTGGCCCCAGGCACATGCCTGTGTATCTTAAATAAATAGATAATACATTGGTAGTTACCATTAATTATTTCCATTAGCTTCATTCCTTTGATTAAAAAGGATCATTATCATCTCCATAGTGGTACACTGACCTAGTAAACAATGGAGAATCAGAAATTACTTGCAAATGAAGGTTGTTATGATGAGCAACACTCTTTATGTGTTCATGCCTGTGCTTACTAATATAATATATTAATAATGGGTGACTTACTGTGTTTTCAAGCTTAGACAGCAGCAAAGAAATGTCTTCAGCTCTCTGTTTACCAGAAAGATGAAATCAAACAAAAAGGATTGATGAGAAATAACAGTAAGCATTTTTCAAGCGAAGCGGTCTCCATTTCAACAGGTCATATTTGTGAGAGAATTAAAAGCCCTTGAAACACATTAGAAGACATACGGTGAATGGGTAGGGAAATACTATTTTATTAATTGGCACTACAGACTGTAGTAGGAATTTCAGCATCCCTAAATTACTTGTTTAAATACCCTTCTCTCAGCTCTAAAGCTCACTTAGGGTTACATACTAATCTGTTGTAAATAAGCTTAACTGAGCTCAGTGGAACTACATTTAAGAAAATGTATCTCTCTATTTTCCAAGGTGATGTATCAATGCAGCTTTTGAAGTTAAATCCAAGTTTTGGGAGTGAGTTCATGCTGTGTCAGTTTTCTGAGGACTGTAAGAGGTTTTCTGCTGGTTTAGACCAAGTGAAAAGTTAACCTAGTCCTTCTAGTAAAATTGCTTCCTTGAATAATGCTGTAAGATTTATGGAATAGATTTGGTTTTAGTTGTGGGGTTGTTTGTTTTTTCTTTTTTTTTATTGTGTGTATATATATATATATATATATGTACGTATATATGAAAAACCCCACAACTAAAACCTTTCTGTAAAGAGAATCCGGGGTTCTGTGTGAATGTGGAAACCATTGGGACATATGTTTCTGCCAGGAACATGTTAATCAAATAGAGCTGATAACAGCCAAAGACTTACTTTGCTAGTTTCTTTACACCTCTGTACACTGTACAATAGGTCTTCTTGACTTTCATTGTTTGTTCTCAAAAAAAAAAGGTGAAAAATAACCTTCCTGTTTGCAGTCCGAAACTAGGTATCCTTCTGGGTTTTGGTCTGTAGTTCATGCCTCACACAGGAGTTTTTTATTCTCAATGCTTCTGGCTGAAAACTTTTCTTCTGTGCTTACTGTTAAGGTGTGAAGGACATACACTGAGAAGTGCCTCACTTACAAGGTGAGCAGCATGTGGTGTGCTTGCTAGGGTACTTGGTTGGGACGTACGTAAGACAAGATCAGCTCCTGTGGAAGATGAATCATAGAATCATAGAATTGTCTAGATTGGAAAAGACCTAGAAGATCATCTAGTCCAATCGTTAACCTAACACTGACAAGTCCCCCACTAAACCATGTCCCTAAGCACTACATCTGCATGATTTTAATTAAATGATATTATTAAGTGATACATTTGACTTGCTGGTTTTTTTGAGTGAAGTTCAGCAGTGTCTCTACTTAGACTTTAATTTATAGTTGCTTTGATAGTAGTTGCAGCCTTGAACTATGGAAATCCTTTCTCACCTTGTCAATCCCCTTGTGGGTTTTAGCAAAGGACAGATTTTTTCCCTGTCTCAAGTATTTTCTCTGTGAAAGTGTATTTAAAAGGTAGCTGACCAACTACTCTTCTATCTCCCTCTCTTCCTTCAGACTAAGGGTCTGTTACTACCTACGTTATTTTGTGATGAATATTTGGTATGTATATAGATCCTAATATAGGTACTAAGATACTTACTATGTAAGACTGACTTTCAGAAGGACAAACCACTTGATTATTCTGTAAGGTTAAAAAACAAACGCAAAACAAGCCTTTACTAAATTTTACGTCCTTCCAAAAAGTGCCTTACGTGCTTGTTTTCAAGTGTTGTGTTGGCATGTAGCAGAGAATTTGGGAAATCCCACAGCCAGTCAAGCCCATGTCTTTGACAGCAGCGGCTGGTCAGAGAATGTGCATAGAAACGTCTGCACTGTGCTGTATTAGAAGAGCCTTACACAACTGAAGAATGCTTGTAAACATGTAGAAGATGGAGACAAGAAATAGAACTGTCTTTGGATATGACCTTATTTTTAAAGGAAAGATAGTACTAGCCTTAAAAAAAAAATATAAAAAATTACATTGCTTGTTTACATACCTCTGTATTAGATTTGGATTGCTTCTGGTATAGGAAAGTAAGTTTGTGTGGGGGATTGTTTTGGAGTGCGATCCCGTATTTCCCAGGCAGAAGGGCACATGCTAGAGTCCTACAGAAATATGCTGGTATGTGAGCAGCAGACGTCCTTAGATACTTGACACTTTAATTTTGCTGGGCCTAGGCTACGTGGAGGGTCTGTGAGCACACTGTGACAAGTTTTCAGCGTCAACTACAATGTTGAAAAATACTAATTATTTTTTGTTTGCCTAATTTTTTTCTTAACAAAAAATGTAATTCTGAAAGGCAATTATTACATACGGGGAAGTTTTATAAGGACATGCAAATCAGGTTAGATTTTTTCAATGCGAAATATGATTTTAGTGCTTATGCAGTAAAATTGCATGCCTTTACAGACTGACGTTTGCTTTTGGCCTTAAAGGGAAGAGCAAGGGGTCGACTTTCTCAGAGTCAGCTACGGAAATGGCATAGGCTTTCCTAAGTTACTAGTTTACTTCGGTCCTGGCCCCCTAGTTTCTGAGGGAGCTATAGGTCAGCCTTATGGTGTCTATAGTTCTTAACTTTTTTTGCGTAGAATGCTGGGGGTGATTTAGGCATTACATGGTCCAATAATAAATACTGTTTGGTTGGAATGCAATGAAACTATCAGCTGTGCCTCATCGTCTGGGTTTCCCTTGCCAAATGGTAGTGTGCGAAGGGTAAAAGAAACTGGAAACACGAGACTTCTGTTAACAGTTACATTTTTGCTGCTTTGCGTATTGGAGAGCATTGTTAGCACAGGGAGAAGAAAACTGGATTTGTATCGGGAAACGCATTATTGCTCGTGGATAAAAGGAAGTGTTTTCTTCTAGAAAAGGTGTCTTCCAGAATATACTGCAATTGATTATATAGGCAGCTATATTAATTGCAAAAATTACATACTTGAAAAGTAAGTAAAATTCAGAGGTAAAACTAAAGTTGAGGACTAGCCACATGGTGAAAGTGGATGGAATATCGAATCTCATGATGGTTTAAACAACACATTAGGGGGAAAAAATTTCTAACATTCCCCCCCAGCCTCCCCACCTCACACTGCATTTATTCACAAGATAGATATTCTAGGAGGAAGCAGTATTGCAATTTGAGACCGTAGTTAAGCGTTCATGCATTTGTGGCGTTATTGTTTTGGTTTCCTTTCATTTTCAATGAACAGGAGAACCTTTTCAAAGATTGCATTTCACAAAAGATTAGTGTTCAGAATATTCCGTTTAGGATAGTCAATAGGTGACATTCTAGACCATTATTTTTATGTATTTTATCTGAAGCCTATCCAGAACACTGATTAAGAAAATACTTTTACTTTCATCTTTTAAACCAGCAATTTTGGGCTAGTTAAAAAAAAAAGAAAATGTTTAATTTCTGTACATGTCTATTAGCGTGTCTTGATTTGAAGTCTAATGAGGAACTGAACAGATAAAACCTACAAAATCTTATGCTTTCAGTATTTTTGAAACGGCCCGTTATCCAGCTGAAATTCTGAGGTTTGAAATCTTGTCCATTTTTAATATAGCTTCTATCATGATTTTAAAGCCTTCCCCAGTCATTTATGAAATTGCAATAAGGCTCTACATTGTCTGATGCTAGTTTACAAAGTCTGGATATGAAAGTAAATAGAAGGCGGTATTATTCTGTCATCTGTCTGTTATTGCTTTCTGCTACCTACTTCTAGCCACTGCCTGTGATTTCACTGATATCTCAGATGCTCCTTTCTGCTTGTTTCCTGAAAGTAAAAGTTTTAGACACATGTAATAAACAACCCTTTGGCATTCTGCAGTTTCTTGTATCTAAAGATAAGAGAAAATGAGCTGATAAGTACCTCCCGTGCAAGTGTACAGTGTGACATAGAATATTATATGCAAAATGGGCACTTTAGCAGAGTATCCCCTGCCCAGCGTTGTTGTTCTCAGTTGCATTGTGTGTCTTACATTCATTAGGTATGTTCAGCAGCGGTAGCTGTGTCAGAGCAAGGTACAGCAAACACATGTTGTGTTTCTGCTCGGATGTTGCTATATTTAATTGGTGGATGAACAGTCAGAGTCCACTGTCAGCTTTAATCCTGCTATTGTTTTTTAACTGGAAATTATTCAGTGATGGGCATTGAAACTCCAGTTAGGCAGGTGGAAAGGCAGCAGAAGGCTTTTAGATTTCACAAAATGAAAATCTTTGCTTCAGCATTTACTATCTCAGTTCTTTCTTCTGTTTTAACTTTCTTGTTAGGGAGTGGAAGAATGTTGCTGTAGTTAAACAAAAATAATTGCAAGCAGGTATTAATATTGTTAATTCTGGTTTGTGTTTGTCCTTTCAACTTAGCTGCTAACCATTTTCTTTATGAGGCTGCTCTTCTGTCATTTTGATAAGATTGAGTTAGCTCTTAGACTATGAGTAAGTAATTCCACTTTTATTTGTATTGCCATTGAAACGTTCTCTATGCATTCATTACAGGTTTTCATGCTTAAAAGAAAATTTTCTGTTATTCACAAACACTCCTTATTTTCTGATTCAGTTGGACTTCCTTACCTCATGCTGATTGATGTGTAGAAATCCCTATAGATTCCTGAAGAATTGTCTGCTTTCTAGGTGACTGTTCTTGTTTTTTCCTCATTCTGAATAGTTAAATATTCTGGTTTTGAAACGAATGTATTTTCCGAAGCTTCGTGTTACAATTGAAATCCTACCAATATACTTCCAATGTTTTCTATTTCAAGTGATCCTTTATGGCCCTCTGGACTATTTATTTTCTGCTTTTCTCTGTTGCTATGTGAAAAATGTCCTTTTGCATAGGGTAAATTCACTGTTTGCTGATATGCTTAGCTATGTTATAATATGCTTGTTCTTAATTTATTTTAAATTTGAATAATCCTTCTAGTAAGAATGACAATTCCCACATATACCTATTTGCATGTAAGTGTATATATGCTTAAAATCATGGGGGGTGGTTTGGGACTTCTGGTTGTTTATATGCTGCAGGATATTGAGAACTGTAGGATACATGCAAAACACAGCAAAGTGGTACAAAAGCCAAAAATACTGTTGTGGAGATTCTAAGCAAATGTAGTGTCTCTGTCCCACCCTTTCTTCCCCTCCCTCTCTGTTTATGTATTACCCATTGCTTATCCAGTGTTTGATATAGAAAGTTAACATGGATGAATAGTTACAAAATAGATGCATCACCTTGAAATGTAAGTGTGCTAGAAAGTGAGATGAACAATGTTTAAATGTCATATTAAGAAACTGATCCAAACTAAGAAAAATATATTTTTATTTTAATTTTGATTAAAGAATTGATGTCTAACCATGCAAATTAACTTTTTTTTTTACAACCATGAATCTGCTAATTTCATTATCATAATTTTGATGAGATTAGTAATCTAAAATTAAAACCTTTTAAAATAGTTTCATTATATTTCCAGATTTGAATGGGGACTTCTCACACAGTTAAGAAAGTCCAGGTACATGTGCCATTTGTAACAAGTGCTAAATCAGACTAATGGGGGTCTCCTTTTTTCAAACAGAGTTTTCTCATTTTCTTCTGTTGTGCTTCTCAGTTCATAAAGTAGGTGTCCACAATGAGAGGAATCAAAAATCTCTCAGTAAAGAGTGCAACTCTATATCAGTGAGAACAACATGAGTTTGTATTATTCGAAGAAGTCAGAGAGGACCTGTTGTCTCAAGAGACATGCTTATTATTCAGGTTAAGTAACTTGCTGGGATGGTGCTGTGAAATTAAGGTACAGACACTCAGTCTTTGAAACCTCTGTTATAGCATTTAAGTGTGTGAAAGATTTGACTGAGTTATTTTCCTGTCCCCTTTGAAGTAAGCAAATGATTCAGTAGGCATCAAGCATGTAATTGAATGGCCTTTTTTCCCGGGAATTTCAGGTATGTTATTTTTAGGGAAACACCAAATCACATCTGTATGCCTTAGTATTTAAGTGTTTAAAATACTAGTTTTGTATTGATTAACAGTATCGCTGGAAAGTGTTTTTTCCATCACAAAGAAGTGGAGTTTCTCCATTTCTCTTTTAAGGCTGCTTTAGCCTCTTGCTTGATGCTGTAATGCAGAGATCGTTCATTTCCTAGCAAAACCAAAGTCAGAACAGAATTGCAAGTGTGTTGAGAACAAAAAAGCTTCAGGGTTAACCCCGGTCTCTGTGGGCACATTGATCCCCTGGAAGGAATATTTTTGTGTGTTTTGTCTAACTCTAATCTTTGCTTCTGTGGTAGAGAAACTTAACCCCCGAGTAATGAAGTTCTTTAACAGATTATTTTCCTTCACTAAATTAGTTTACTTACAGACTTTTAAACATTCTGAATTCTTGAAAGTCCCAAATTCTGATGCTAATTCCAGATAAACCAGTGACACCTGTGCTCATTTATCTCAACACTGTAATTGCTTTTAAGAGCTTGAATTCTCCTTTTTAATCTGCAGGCTCATGTCACAGTGTCTCCTTTCAAAGCCACTCATGTGTACACTGAAGTTGATCGCTGATATCATCTGAGGCCATGGCAGGCTGGAGCCTGATGGGTTTTATCTCTGTCTGCCGTAATGTGCCTATAGTAGGCAAAACTTCTGGTATAATCATTTTACATTTGTATTCTGAAAATACTGTGTTATTTTCTGTGGAACCAATACAAATAACCGATGGGTAACCAATGCAAAACTATAATTTTGAAATAATGTTTCTTGTGCAGTTGATACAAAGCTGCCATGTAAATACTGGACTTTAGAAATGTGTGAAAGACTTCAAATTTTATATTATCTGTGAAATGACTATGTTGTTTATCAAGCAGTAGTACTGTGGGGCACAGAATGTACAGCACGCTTTGGTTTTGCCTTGGGGAGAGTGCTTGCAGATTCAGGTTGTGTATTTGTTCCCAGAGTTTTAGGAGGCAGTTGAGGTCGTGAGCTGGTCAGTCTGCTGCTCCATGGAGAATTCCCTGCCTCAAACCCAGTAGGATAGAAATACAGCAAATTTGCATCTTTCCTCTTTGTGTTGGTCCTGTTTCTTGGAGATGTAAGGGTCTTTCAGTCCCTAGAAGTATGAGCAATCACAGCTGGCCTTAAGATCTTAACGAAATGGAAAGGGGACTCTGGCATGCTCTAAGAGAGAAATTGGATAGTCTTTCCTTACTTTGCAGTTGAAAGCTCCTTTATGTTTGTCTGTGAAGTCACTGTGTTGCTGTTGTAGGAAAAAAGCAATGATTTTGTTTCTCTCCCCCCCCCTTCCCCCCCCCCCGCCCCCCCGAATGTTGAGTTACTGCTTCTTCCCTTTTGGGAATCAGTTGAGTGTGGACTTGAAGTGGAGACACTGTGAAGGTTCACTTTTAGGGTTCCCCACATTTGAGTCTTTATCAGAAGGGAACTATATGTTCTAAAGTTCATGTAAAACAAGAACAAATCTTAAAACAGTTACGTCTTTTCAGAAAGGTGAATGGATAACTAGTAGAGGCCGTATTTTATGTTGTAAAGGAATATTCTTGTGTAACAGAGGGTGAATAAATAATCTCTAACAGGTATAGTTTTCCGATAGGAATTGCAGTGTCCTGCTTAGGGGCAAAAGTAGGTACCGACCATTAAAATATATGGCACATATGATAACCAAACTGTTAAAAATTCTTAGAACATTATATTGGGTTTGGTGGTTTTTTTATTTGTTTTTTTTCTGGTTTTTGTTTTGTTTTGGGAGAGGTAAAACCAGAGGAATCCCAAAAGCTTAGTGTGAAACCGACCTTTGAATGAGCAGTAGCGTGTGCCTTTTCTTAAGAGGAGATGTGTTTTGCATTTAGTCATCTGTGTTTGTTTTCTGTGTGTTAGAGAGAAATATTTTCAGAGGCCTTTTGCAGAACTATGTAACACCTGCAATTTTTTTCCCCAGAACAATAAATACTGCTAAAGATAAGCAGCGAATTGCATTTGGAGTTCCTGTAATCTCCAGTGTGACTTGTGGAGTTAGCTTGTTTCATGCCAGAACTTGTTTAATTCTGAGATACTTTGGGGGTAGAACCCCATTAGTCTTTCGGTTTCAACAGCAGTGAAATTTCTAATGGTTTGATTGATCATGTGTATATTACGGCATGTTGCACACTGAGAGGGCTGAAAACTGCCATCAGAGAATTCACTATGAGAAGGAGGTTTTTTGAAGTAATTCTTGTTAAGGCTGAGACTGCTGCAAAATAGACCTGAGTTTAGCTGGCACTAAATGGAAATGTTGGAGCTCTGTAACAATCTGTTTTTCAGCTTTGTGCGAATAAGCATGGGAGACTAACTACTGAACAAGTGGTAAGAAAACTGTCTCAATCACAAACTTCTTGCACAAGTGTAATATATTCTTATCTGATAGTAATGAATTTAATGTTGCTTTTACTTAATTTTCTTAAAACATCTTCTGATTTGAGGGTTTTAACTTAGTTTTGTGTTTTTCTTGGTTATTGATTTTTGGACATCAGAGGTGCATAACTTGCGCCTGGTAAGTTACATCGGGCCTGATGGGATAGTTCATATTAACCTGTGGTTTGGCTTTGGCTGCCCTCTTTTCTGAGGACTTTGCAAAGACCCTGCTGGATTTAGACCTGTTTGAATATGTAGTGGTTAAAGCCACACGAGTTGCGTGTGCTCTTGAGTTCCTCAGATAGGGTGTTCCTATGTATAGGAACATTGTGTTGCACCTGTGTAGAGAAATAGGAACTGCTGTATGTGTCCTCAGTGATTTGAAACTGAGATTCTGTTACATACCTGATGCTTAAAATCAAATTACATTGCTCTAACATTTATTTACTCATTGAGTTGTAGTCAAAATTAAGAACATTTAATATTCTCTGAACTAATTTGGTTGACGAGAGCCCTTTCTCCTTTTTCTCACTGAAGTAAAAAAAAAATTACCTTGATTCTTTTGCTGTTGCATTGAAATGTAACCACTGCACTGGAAACACCTTTACATTCTGATTCAGAATCACATGTATGTTGTAATCTTTTAGTTTAAGTTGTTCTGCCCCAATCATTCTGTCTTCTGAAAACAGAAGTGCTACATAATTGGACTTCAGGAGTCATCCAATGGAGAACTCTACACAGCTTGTTCTTTGAATTTGACAAGGTGGTTATAATTTTTAAGAATGAGCAATTTGAAACTAGGATCTGTTTCCCATAGGCTGGTAATTTTGGGAAGAAAGTGACCCACTTCCAGCCTCTTTGTTGAATTTATATTTCCTACATGTTTATATCACTGGGGAAGAATAATTTAAACTTATTTTCTGGTTGCAGAAATGCTTATCTTCTTTCTGTAAATTAGTTTAGCTTTCTACTAAATGACTTTGAATAGGCTTCCTTCTTTTCTTCCATCCCCAAATAACGCCTCTTCCAAATTTGGTATATTTTAACTTAACTTTTGATATCAAGGTTTGTAAGAAATAATATTCATTTCAATGCTACAGTGACAATACTGTTGTATTTTTAACTTACTGGTCGTGCTTCCCTTGGCAGAGCACTTTGTGACAGGAAAGGAAACCTTCATGTTTGTGCCTGGCTGATCAAGCATGCTTAACCAAAGTGGACCCGTAGCCTGAGCAAGCCATATTCTTCTCCTGTTTCTTAGGGATGTGCTCCGTGCTGATGCAACCCTTGGAGACTTCTGTTATGGGCTAACTTTTGGTAACATCATAAGGATATATCGGGTGCCCAGTGGCGTGTTACATACGCTTCAAAGGTTGTAAATGTATTGTGTTTTCACAGGGGAAAGTGTCTTGTAAGTGGGAAGATGTTTGCCAAAAGAAGTGTTTGTCTGGAGAGCTCCCCTGCTGCAGCAAGTTTGGTCAGATGTCTGACCCTTTTTGCCTGCAAATGGTCACTCTTCCCAGTGTTTGCTCTTCCCTGTGTTGAAGTTTGTTTTTCTTTTGGGTTGAAATAAAGCCAAGTGTTGATTTAGCCCTTGCTGTCTTTTTGTTGCAAGTTTTTTTGAGTTTGTCCTCTCCTCTGGTTTTTGTATACAGTTTCAGCAGTAGTGTGATGTTGGAGGAAAAAAGAGAAAAATAAAACATTGCTTGCATTTTTGTCTGTAAGATTACAGCTTTGATTCCTGCACCCATCCCTCTTTGGCTTTCTCTTTTGTCCTTTGGTTCTCTGGTTAAACTCACTGTTGACGATGGATGAAGAACTTTTTCTTCCTTTACCAGGGTAGCATGAAAAAATAGAGGAACAGAAATGAATAAACTAAAATTTTACCATTTTCTAGTATGATGAAGTTGAAAACAAAGGAGGAATAAATTTGTACTGGGCGGTGGAAGTGAAGGACGTATGTCCTTATAGATGATGTAAGGTATCTTACTGATAAGCAGAGAAGTATGCTTGTAGCTTGAGGGCTGTATATACCATGATTCAACATATGTATATTTTTCAGTGAATGCCAACTAGTGAAAATCACTGTCACACAACATCAAAAGTAAAGTGCTGAATGTACTATGTAATACATAAAGCAGGGTGTTCTGTTTCTTGCTTTGTCATAGCTAAAGCAGTCTTTGGGATAATTTTGGTTCAAGCATGGCCCCACTGCATACAGACGTTTTCCCGTGGGCCAACTACTTTTTATTTTTTGTGGTTAAACCACAAAGTGTGTGGTAAACTGAACTATTCTCTTGGTTTCCTTTATACTTAGAGGAATGTACTAGGAATATTTTACTGCATAAAAAGTAGCCTGCAAATTAAGAGATATGTTGGCTCCCAAAACCTTTCCTGTTCCCTGAAAACATCCTCAAATGAGAAGTATTTTGTAGCATTGCGTTTAAATCCTGTCTGGAAAATAATGATTTCTGTAAATCCTTATAAATGTGAATGTCTCCTGCCCCACCTCGAGTGGGAAAACTGAACAAACTTGAAGTATTGTTGTTTGTCATGCTGCCTGAGATTGAATGAAAACTGTTAAAAGCAAGTCAAAGCCTCGTAACTACAGTCACAGAGATAATGACAAGTATTCATAGCTTGTTGCAATAATTTTCCTTCTGACAGGAGTTTTGATGTTTACTCTTAATTCCTGCTCCTTTCCCTTATGCAGTTTAACAAATGGCATTAATTATGACACTAGATAATAAACATCCTGAAAGCAATGCGGTGGTTGTTCTCTGTTCCTTAAACCAATGCAGACAGAGACCTTCTCTACGACTGTTAGCTGTGCTGTAAAGTCGTCAGTACTTTGGTTTTCCTACCGCCAGCCTTGTTCAGAGAAACACAATTTCTTCTCACGCATCCTACCAGGAAGTCAGCTGGTCCAGATTAAATGACATGAGTTTTAGTGGTGTTTGGAGGGACTTGGGCTGAAACCACCACGCTTACTCTATTTTAGACTTGAGAGTAGACTCTCAGAAGTGAAATATCTTTCAACTCACACAGCTCCAGCCATATGGATCAATAATACCGGGCTTTTCGATTATTGAGTTAATGCAGAGGAGCTAGTTCCAATTATTTTTCTCTTTCAAATGGCTGACCACTGTGTTTCTGTACTCAGGATTGCAAAGTGAGTACTAACACACTTTCGTATCACAGACTGCTCTTCATGCTTGAAGGTGCTTTTCTAACATTTATTTCTGTAAACTTAGAATTTGGAGTTAATAACTCAAAGGTATGTAAGGTGGGGTAGATGCTCTTTAGTGACCTCTTTCTTTTTATTCCTCAGTAGCAAATATGATGCATAGAGAGTGTTAGCATCCTACGGAAAAATAGAAAAGCTGTTGTGTGTTTTAAAATCTCCCGTGAGTTACATATATATAATGAATGGTTTAATTCAGTTTTTTGGTAACAACAGTCTTCCCTTTCCTCCTCTTGTTTTCATTCCTTCTTCTCCACAAGCTTCTGTTGTTGTCAGATCCTGTTGCTTGTTTTTAGTGTTGCTTTCGCTTGTGTATGAGAGAAGCCATTTTGGAATCTTTCATATAAATTGAGATTGATGCTTTCAAGGCCAGGTGCTTGAAATTAGTATTTTAAATAAAAGAAGCCCAGTTATTAACGGTGTGCTGAGTGTACATTATTTCTGTGGAAGCTGTATATGACCAGCATGTTATCCCTTTTGATTTAGGATACTAATCTTAGGAAAGTATTCAACTTTGAAGCAGCTTGTTATGTTTATGTTTTAATGATACTGAATGGCAAGCATATTTTTGTTCTGATTTTTAAAATGCATAAATACTACTAAAGTTATGCTTTTAAGTCATTTAAAGCTCTCTATGTGATGAAGCCTTTAATCGTTTCCCTTACTTTTACCTAGATTTGACAACGAATTTCTGGGTTGTTTGGTGGAATCTGCTTAAACATTGATGTGCAGCAGAAGTAATATATGTAAGCTTTTACAAATGATAATTTGTGGGCTAAGTCAGGGGAGCATAGACCTGCTTCTGCTGAATGGGACCAGGATGTCACTTCCTGTTCTTAGTCTGCTGTTTCTTTGTGTCACGCGGCTGGTAATGTCTTTGGTAAGTGGTCTGCCCTCAAGACTGCAACATAAATAACTCCATTAAAACAAAAGGAGGAATAGAATTACAGCATCTTCCGTCTATTCACAGTAACGTAATTTGGCTGTTACAGTTCTTTCTTAATGTACAGTCAACTAGGAAACTCTCCTAAGGCCCTCTGCAGCCTGGGAATTTTATCTCCTGTCCTTTCTCATGATAGATTAATGGAAATGGGCTTTCCAAGAGCTGTGAAACAGATGTCAAAAATGCAGCTAAGAACAGTGACAAACTCTGCCTTCTGTGTTTCTTGTTGTTGTTGGATCTCAGCACGGTTTCAAATCAGGATGAAAGAAACCACGTCAATATAACAATTCCTTTTGCTTTTGTGGGTGTTTTATTGTAATGTTGCCTTCAGAATATTTTTGGTAGAAAATTCAGAATGTTCTTTCAGAAATATGTCTGTTAGAACAGCAGGAGAGAGCTGGTTTGGGTGCATAGCTGCAGTTCGCTGAGGAGTCTCTTGCCTTACAATCGCTGATGTGCATGATAATGTATAAGAAAGCAAAATGTTGCCTGCAGTTCTCCAGCCTTCCTTTCTCCTTGACTCTGGAAATTAAAAAAGTTTTGGGAAGTTTAAAAAAGAAATTAGTTCTAAATGAACTTACATTTTTAATGTTTATTAAAAGCTGTCATATACAAAAAACCTTAAGATAGAGCTCAGGTCTTAAGGGATTTGTTAGTCTGGGACTTCGCAGTTTGAAAAACACATGCAATGTTAAAAAAGTACACCGCAATTTTATCTTGCTATTATAGGATACTTTTTCCTTACATCTTCTTCAGTCTGGTCTGTTCTTTACATTATTATTTTGAGGCTAATGTTTTTACGACTTGGGGAAGAGGAAAATAAATATTATCACACAAAGACTGTGAAATAAAAACAGCCTTAAAAAGTATTCATGAAGTGTGTTCTTTTGTGAATAGCCTGAATTAGTACAGTGTCTTGATTTGTGGAACATTTGCACATACATTACAGTTATGGGCTAGATCATTGAAAAATATTTCTATCCTTAGAGTCAATAATTAGTGTCTTGTTTCTCTTAATAGTATTAGAATGAGTGAATTTTTACACTGAAATATATCTAAATAGAGAATTCCTGCAGTTGCTCAGTCGCTTTATAATGGAGCTGCTTTTAGCTGAAACATAATAAATTCATTTCTTACCATGACTCTATTTTTACTTACAGTTTTGTTCTTTGTTTTTAATTAAGATGCAAGTTTTTCTGAGCCTATACAGGTTGAGTGGCATTTTTGCCATTTGTATCAGTCTGAGCAGGTACAGGCTTTAAGGTGGTGTTATGTTTGATGGAGATTAGATTGATGTGCATTTACCGAGAAGAAAAAACCCGCTACAGAATATACCACCAGTGCTGACTCTCCGTAGCCTTTAACTGAAACAGAACCATGCTACTAATAGATTTGCAAAGATTTTCAGAGAGCCTGCAGATAAACATTGGATTATTAAACAGGTTGTTACTTGTGTCATGGAAGTCAGTGGCTGTAGTCCTGTATTGGCACTAAGGGATGTGCTCTGTTTCTCCAAATAAAGCAAAACATCAGTTTGAATTTATAGTATAAAGGATTGTTTATATCCATTACTTGAAATATTTTTTTTTCTTTTTTTTTTTTTTTTTAAATTAGATTCTAAATTCCTGCCTTAAGAAATAAGGTTTTGAACCCATGTGGCAGAGTGAAATATGTCAGTGGCAAGAGCATGGGAAGGGACCCCCTGAAAGTGTCTGCTGACTGTCTTGCTGTTGTATTTCTAAAATCATAGAACCATAGAATGGTTTGGGTTGGAAGGGACCTTAAAGATCATCTAGTTCCACCCCCCCCTGCCATGGGCAGGGACACCTTCCACTAGACCAGGTTGCTCAAAGCCCCATCCAACTTGGCCTTGAACACTTCCAGGGATGGGGCATCAACAACCTCTCTGGGCAACCTGGTCCAGTGTCTCACCACCCTCTTGGTGAAGAATTTCTTCCTTATCTGTAATCTAAATCTACCCCCTTTCGGTTTAAAGCCATTACCCCATGTCCTGTCACTACATGCCCTTGTAAAAAGTCCCTCTCCAGCTTTCTTTTAGGCCCCCTTTAAGTACTGGAAGGCTGCTATAAGGTCTCCCTGGAGCCTTCTCTTCTCCAGGCTGAACAACCCTAGCTGTTTAAGCCTGTCCTCATAGGTGAGGAGCTCCAGCCGCCTGATCATCTTCGTGGTCCTCTTCTGGACCCACTGCAACAGGTCCGTGTCCTTATGTTGGGGCTCTCAGAGCCAGACGCAGTACTCCAAGTGGGGACTCACAAGAGCGGAGCAGAGGGGGAGAATCACCTCCCTCAACCTGCTAGCCACACTTCTTTTGATGCAGCCCAGGATACGGTTGGCCTTCTGGGCTGTGAGCACACATTGCCAGGTCATGTTGAACTTCTCGTCAACCAACACCACCAAGCCCTTCTCCTCAGGGCTACTCTCAATCCACTCATTGCCCAGCCTGTGTTTGTGCTTGGGATTACCCCAACCCATGTGCAGGACCTTGCACTTGGCGTTGTTGAACTTCATGAGGTTCGCACAGGCCCACCTCTCAAGCCTGTCAAGGTCCCTCTGAATGGCATCCCTTCCCTCCAGCGTG
>JAVKLA010000073.1:30496944-30508155 GCA_034782735.1 Sagittarius serpentarius
GTTGGGACGCATTGCTCCTGAGCTTGGAGGAGGTGATCCTCGAATATTAACCAGCTTTCTTGAGCCCCTCTTCCCTCTGGGGCTGTACGTCATGGTACTCTACCAAGCACATCCCCGAAGAGGCCAAACTCTGCTCTCCTGAAGTCCAGGGTAGCGAGCTTGCTGTGCACCCTCCTCGCAGCCCTACGGATCTTGAACATTTCATGGTCACTGCAGCCAAGGCTGCCCTTGAGCTTCACATTCCCCATCAGCCCCTCCATGTTGGTGAGAACAAGGTCCAGCATAGCACCTCTCCTCGTTGGCTCCTCCATCACTTGGAGAAGGAAGTTGTCATCAACACATTCCAGGAGCCTCCTGGATTGCGTATGCCCTGCTGTGTTGTCCCTCCAACAGATACTGGGGTGGCTGAAGTCCCCTATGAGGACCAGGGCTTGTGAAACCAACCAACCAACCAACCAAACCAAATCTTGAAGCCTGGGTATAGGACCTGCTTAGTCTTTCGTGTCAGGGATTTGGCATAGAGATTTGACTCACTGCAAATCGTTTAATCATTCACTGTTGCTATGCAAATGCAAATACATCTCATGTATTTTGAGGTGCTTTTTCTTCAGGCATCCCATACCATTTGGCAGGTTCAGGTGTTTTGAGGCAGTGTAGGAAATCCCTCCATCAGCTGAGAGGTCAGAAATACCTATGTTGTCTCCAGGTATACTGCTCCAATGTGCAGTGACAGTTATAATACAGAAAAGTTCTTCTAAGTTCACATTAATTGATCGAGAAAGATTTTGTAGAAATACCATTCTCAGGTAAGTCCAGAACAAGAATCTTGCTCAGATAGAATGATTTATTTCAGTACTATGCAAATCTAAGCATGTATCCTCATATATTCCCTTTTTTCTTTGTTGTAGCAAACCGAAACTGAAGAATGTGTTTACCCTTAAAATATATTTGGAGACATTCAACTTTAATTTGAACACTTAGAAGAATTACCATATCAGCAAATAAATTATTAAAGGTTAATTGTTTTCACAGTTAAATATAAGTTTTCTCAAAATGTATTTGTCACTGCTTCCAGCTATTAGGTTTTACTATGGCTTTAATAATACATTATATTACAGCTACTATGTACTTACGTGCCCTGGCATTTCCTAAGAATTTAGTGATCATCAAAATACTGCTGTCAGTGGTTCTTGGGCACTGTGCTTTCTCACATACCAGCTCTGACTGGTAAATTTAATCGTTACTAGAGTGGTAAATTATATTTTTATTTCCTAGTCTTTTATTGCATTAAGTAATCACTAATCAGTTTGAAACGCAATCAGTAATCTTCTCCATTCAGCCCATTTATTCAACCACTGTTTTTCCCCACTCTTCCAGAAGGAGCTGGCGGTACTCTCTGCTCCTTTTCTCCCCTGTTCGTACGCTGCTCTGATGATAACAGAGGCGAAGTTGTCTGCTAGATAGCTTCTGGGATGTAAGTTAGCCATAGTAAGGCTTGTCTGTACTACAGCTCGTGGCAGACTGCACTTCGTGTTGGTGCGTTGTGTCTACCAGATACGCCATAAAACAGCAAAACCTGTGAGAGCCTTGACAGCAAGAAGCCAGTCCAATTTATTACTGTCTAGTTCTTACAGTAAAGGGAGCTGGAGACGGTTTTCTAGCAGAATGCTTGTGAATGGCTTTGGAGGGATCGTGGAGACAAGCTGAAAGGTGTGTGCGTGGGGCAGGTGGGAGCAGGCGGCGGGAGGGAGCGGCCTGTGTGCCACCGGCATGGCTGCCACGCGGCAGGGCCGGGAGGGCTGGTGCTGCGAGAGTTTCGCCTTTTGGCGTCCGAGTCCTGTTTGTCGTGCGAAGAACTCTCGCCTGCCAGGAGGTGCCTGGTGGCGGGTGTTACGGGCACCTGTGCCTGGCTCCGCGTCTGGTGAGCCTTCAGCGGCGGGGTTGCGGTCAGCAGTTGTGGGGCAGCAGTACCTGCGGGCGCAGTCGGGAGGCGAAGAGCTGTTGTTGTGCCTTGGGGAGCTGTTGTGCCTTGGGGAGCTGTTGGCTCAGTTCAAGCAGTAAACACCAGCATTTCACGTGACTCGGTAAGGCAAGCTGCCAAAGATAAGTCAGGGTCAGTCATACCTCTCAAGAGTGCCTGAAGCCACCCACGATCTTTCCCGTTGGCTCCGTTTTCAGCAGCAGACAGGGTACTGGGGCGTGTAAGGATGCTGCGCAGCGCGTTTCATCTGCTGTTCTGCGTGTGCCGGTGCGCCGCAGTCCTGAGAGGGGAATACGGAGGCAGCGGGGCTCTTCCTCTGGTGTTACGCGTTCACACAGTTGGGAAGAAATCCAGACATTCAGATCTGTTTTCTGGCGAATCGCCCAGCAGGGAAGTTTGGTATTTTAACAGTGTTTCTGCTTCGTTCTGGAGGGAGGTTGTATTTTTAACTACACTTCTGCTCAGGTGGGAATTGTTGCACAATTAAATGCAGCAATATTGAGATTACACAGCTTTTAAAAAAAGGAAAAAAAAATTGAAGACTGGTGCAATGCTAATTTGGCCTTTTTTTGTAATTTTCTCAGGTGTAGGGTTTTTTCCTTGTTATTTGTTTGAGGTGCTTTCTTTTTTATTTTTTTTTTTCCTAATGAACTTTGGTATATGAAGAGTATGCAGCATAGACAAGCTCAAAGCTTCTTGGTTTTCCTAACCCTGTACAAGCTTATATTAAGCTTTGATAGAGCTTTGGGATTAATTAGTTTTCTTCAAGAAAAAATTAGCTATGCTTATTACAGTAGGCTTGAATTTTGCACTGAGGTTTCATTTTAATGAGGTGACTGAGACGTTGGAGGAGAACATCTCTGACGTCTGTCCCAGCTATGTTTTCTGTAAATATAGTTTTTACAGAGCTAAGCTGTAGATCAAGGCAATATGCAAGATGGATCTGCTATATCACCTGTATCTTTTTCATTTAAAAAAAGAATTTAAACAAAAGCTATGTCTTTCTTGAAAGTTAAAACAAACTTCTGCATTCTGAAGATGCTTTGATTTTTTTTTTGTTTAATTTTGATATTTTTTAAATGTCTTTGGTTGTATATTGATTTTACTTTGGAAGACCACGATACATAAATAAATGATACTTCACTGTTCTGTGATCTGTCTAATACGATGGTAATTTGTGGCCCATGATGATGCTGGTTTTAAGATGCACATTAACTGCAAATGGCAGTTCATAATTGTAGTTTCTGTTTCTTTCCTTGCAAATGTCACCTGAATTGGGGGTGCTTGCTTATGATTTCTTCGTGTCACCGCTTGTTGCCCTACAGACAAGAAGGGTGAGGAATACTACCGCTCTCGAGCTGTGAATTTCTGTCCTGCTTTGTTGAGTATGCCTGAGACTAAGGGAGTAGCTAATTTTTGAAAAATGTTTGTCTCCTCTTCTGAAAATGCTAGACCCTAATACATAACGTTCTAGCAGCAGTTGCCTTTCTGGTAAAGACAGATAAAATGGGCCCTGATTCCTGAGAAGGACAGAAGCTATTGCAAATTCCATTAAGAGCTGAACAAATGCTTCTAAGTGTTCTTGGAAATTTAAAAGAAAATAAATCCCCCATTACTTACCATATGGCATTGTTTTAGATCTTGCTGGGAGGTCTTGACTGTTTATTTCAATGATTTTATAATGCCTTACTTTCAGATGCTTGTGCACATTAATAGCTGGCTAAGGGAAGGATGGACTTTTGTCTTCTTTAGGATGTATAGACTTTAGATTTTAGCTTTAATGGGATTCACAGCAAGAATTCAAAATAGCTTTCCTTTTCAGCTTTTTTGCTGGAAGCAGGGGCACTCTTCATCTGGGTAAGCAATAGTTGATTTCTCTTTTTTTTTTTCCTCTCCCTAATAAACCGTGGATGGGCATTTTTTTAAGAAAAAATAAATGTCTGACGTTTCAAAAAATTTTTTTTCTTCTTTTTAAAAGTGGGATGCCTTATATGCAGAATAATTGACATAAGGAATGGTTGACAGCCTCTGGAGGTTAAGTTTATCTAAAAGGATGAGAGATCAAAATGGCTTTTATAGAATTATTACCTGCTAATTGTCTACTTTGCGTGGTTTTGGATTATATATGATATACAGCCTAATATTAGCTTTTTTACAAGAACTGCTAATAAAGAGCGTTTTGGTGTTGGGTTTTTCCCCCAGACTTCTCCAGTTCAGAATGTTAAATCTTTCAGGCACTGGTACGCTTGTCATCTTCCTTGGGAGCTGCTTGTCACAATTTTGAAGCATAATTAGTGAAATATTTTTTGAAAGATCCCTCCCCAACATCTTCTCTCCAGCTTTCCCTCTATACACATCTTCTATAACTTAAATAACATTAGAAGTTGCCCTCGAGATTTTTTTGGGGCACATTGTAGGAGGAAATTAACTCTTCCAAATTACTACAGAACTACATGCCTTTAATGGTACAGGAAACATTATGGGATGTGATTTCAAAGTCTGAGGAGACGCTACATTAATTGTTGCATTTGCTTTTAGACTGATTGGTCCTGTGAAATGCAGACAAGGTGATTGGAGATAGGGGTTGTGGGGTGGGTGGGGGGGTGTGATTTGTTCTTAGGTGACATTTAGTATCATTTTGTTTTTTGTTCAGGGAAGAAGTCTTTGCTTCCGTAACACAGAGGCACACCAAAGCACCATTCTCATTAGAAGTGCACTTATTGTATTCTTTTTGTTGTTGGATTTTTTTTTAATAAAATATTTAGCAGTGTGGATATGTAATACATTTTTATGTTGCAAGGTTGATAAATCTGCCACTGACTCTTTTTGAATAATTCACGTTCTCAATAAGTGTAACTTTATTACTGAGTTTATACAGTTTATTTGGTAGAAATAACTTGCACAGTAAGATACTTTTGAACATGATTAAACTTGAAAAAAATAAATCCAATGGCATATTAGAGGCACTCCTTATTATAAGGGGAAAATATTTCTTACAGCTCTTTCGCTACTATCACACCTGCTTTTATTATTGTAATTTATCAATTTCTTAATGCAGTTTCATGATTCAGATTGTTACGGAGTTACGCTCTATGTCAGTACGGATCTCTGCACCTCAGACACTGCCAGCTACTGCAAGCCTTTCCTGAGGTGAAAAACACTAGCCATTGCATGAACACCAATAATGAGGCAGTTTAGAGATTTGGGTGGATGTACCATGGGCTTCTGAGGTTGTGTGACTGGAATTTTTAGCCCAATGCTAAATCTGTGCTTCTCTCTATGTCTAGTAACAAATTATATTATAATCCTCATAGGCCACCATCTTAGACCTAGATTTAATGCAGAAGCTTGTGTAGGTGGAAGCTTGATTTTGAAAATTAATTAAATGGGCTTGTCCACTACAAAATGAGACCAAGTAAACAGTATATTACTTGCTTATGTCTTGGGACTAAAAGTTTGTATTTACTCCAAGCTTCATGCTTCCTGCTTCTTCAGGCCTGGATTATTTGAGCTCCTAGTGTGTACAGGATTAATGTGTCTGCTTTTAGATCTTAAGTCTCAAGAAACTATTTGCCAACACCAAAATATGGGCTTGTGGTTGAATTGATTTCTTTTAGCAGAGGTTCCACTTAGCATGTTGCGTTTTCTAATGCTTTGGGGTTGATGCCATTTATAGTTAGGGACCGATGAAAGAGGCAGAGATTACAGTTAGTGGAAATCTTTCTGATGTAATAGTACACAACAGCTTTGTTATATCCATCCTGTCGTGGTGTTCTGTCTGCTCTGTAAAAGAGCTGTAGCCTTTTATAGCAGATTTATGTTGGACCGTGACATCTGCTAATCAAGTCTCAATCTGTGAATATTGCCATTGTATTTGTCTTCAGCCTCCAAGAATATTAAGTCCCTGAAGTACTCCTGATGTGGAGATTTTATCTATTTTAGCTGGATTACACAAAATCTTGAATAAGCCTTCGTCCTAAGGAAGCTCTTTTTCTTTTAAAATACTGAATTGTGGAGGAAAATCAACCTGAGGCAACCAAATATGCCAGCATCCCATCTCATAGACCAGGATGATTCTTCAAAACTCTCAACGTTCTTCGTTAAGTTTCCATATGCCTTTAATGAGATCTTTAAACTGTCTCTAAAACTGGTAAGGTTTTGTGGCTTCCTGTGCTTCAGAATAAAGTATAGGTAAGTATATAAACATTATATTTGTTTTAGTAAGACAAACTTTTGTTCTGTATTATACAATCTGATTATTTTCCCCATCTGTAAGGGTTATTCAGGTAACTGATCTTCCTTTCCTTCTCCCTCCTCCAAAATGAATCTAATGCTGGGTGGAATGGACTGTAATGGGCTGCCTGTGCATCCTGGAACTTGAACCCACTTTTCTTACTGGCTAGTTGCTATTATTCCTATTTTAAAGAGAGAATAAGAATTGGAGGATTGGAAACACATACTTATTTCATAGAATCATAGAATGGTTTGGGTTGGAAGGGACCTTAAAGATCATCTAGTTCCAACCCCACTGCTGTGGACAGGGACACCTTCCACTAGACTGGGTTGCTCAAAGCCTCATCCAACCTGGCCTTGAACACTGCCAGGGAGGGGGTATCAACAACTTCCCTGGGCAATTTCGTTATGGAATCTGTTACTCTAAAGAAAATTGACTTAATAGCAAGATAACTATATTAAATCCTTGATAGTTAGAAATAATCATTTACAGTGGAAACAACTGAAATAATTAATCTTTTTTTTTTTTTTTCTTCTTTGCAGTACTTTTTGGGGCAGTTAAGTCCAAAGTTATTAATTTGTATTTGTGTTCTAATTTTATGTTTCTGATTATTTTCATTATCAGTTTCTCCCCAGCTAAATCACTTTCTGAAGTACTGCTCTCCCCAGAGCAACTGGGATTTTTACTGGATGTCCATAAAGAAATATTTTCTATATTATTGGCCAGATCCATTAGGTTTTCTGTATTCATGTTAGTTTGGCAGTGGTGTTGATGGTTAGCTTCAGCACGCTATCAAGGGATAAAGTGGACCTGAGGGGCCCTGAACTTGCATAATTTTTCTTATGAACTGCCGCTTTTTGTGCTTTGATGGAAGTATTTGTAGGTAAAGTCTTGTTGCATATAATGCATGGGAAAAGAAAAAAGTCTGAGGACTCAGTGGGTTTCCTGAATATTTAGTTCTGTCCTTCAGTTGTCAAGAAAACGGTGTTGTTAAGGGACAGAGAAGCGGGCTGTACAGTAGTGAGTGTGTCATGCGTCCCTGTGAACCCATGCGTATGTAATGCCTTGCATTAGAGCCAGTGTGTGCTGGCACGAACTGCTTTATTCATTGGGCTTTGGCAGCAGTGGGGGAAGGGGTGTTGTTCATTCTCCAGTAATGGGGTTTGGGTTTTTGGGTGTGAGTTTGTTTGTTTGTTTGTTTTGGTCTCCAGCTCTTCTCTGGAGAGAGGTGCGCCTGTTGTGGGTCTCCAACAACTATTTCCTAGAAATACTTGGAAAATGTTGTATGCAACCAGCGCCCTTTTTATAGCTGCTCTTCATTCTTTGGCTGTGCCAAAAACCTGCTAATCTGTTTCGGCTTTGTCATTTCTCCCTGTATCTTCTGAGTCTTCTTGAAAAACTGGGTGGTTTCGATAGAATTGGATAGTCTGTGCCTTGGGGTTATGAATTTGGGGTGCTAGAGATGATGTATATGTTTCCCTTCAGCGTGGGTTCCTTGTAGGAGAAGGGTGTGTTTGTGTAGGGAGATGTCCGCCTGGAGAGGCTGTGTTTGGGCACTGCTGCAGAAGGCACTCTGCTTCAGGAAGAAGCTACACAATTTGGTAACTAACCCTGCTGACAGAATGAGAAAAAACACTCAGGTTCCCTTTTGATGCCAATTATTTGAAAATTTTTAAAACAAACCAAACCACCCACAGTGTTTTTGCCATTGTTGTTCTGAAGTCTTGGAGTGTATCTTCACTTCCACCAGCAGAAGACCGCAGAGGGAAGTGTTCCTTCAGGGCAGCACCAAGCCTCTGAAACATCCGTCTCCAACTGCCTGTCTGTGCTCACATCTCCCAGCGCTTTCAGAAGGGGTGTCTGTGATCTGAACCCCCTTCCCCCTCCCCCCCCCGACTGCTTTTCCCTTATATCTGTATGTGTGGACTGTTCTTTCTGTCTACGTTCTCCATTTTGTCACCAGTGCTCCCTGCTCTGTGGAGTGGGGCTAGGCAGAGCTGGCTGGAGAGAACCGCGTGGGTGTTGGCTCTCTGCAGCTTATTGCCACAAACACTTTTTGAAACGTTTGCTTTCTGCTGCATTACGGGTTTGCTTCCCTTGGGCATTTTTCCATTATTAGAATGTTAATGGAAAACAGTTCCTGGCCTTTCCTGGTGAAATTGGTATACCTGGAAGTCATACATGTCTTTCCTTCTTCAGGCTTTAGTAATAAAAGATTTAAACTCTCTTATACTATGCTGCTCAACAAAATTTTCTGTGCTGGCATTCTTTGCTTTTCCTTAGATTTTGTTGCTACCTTTTGCTCCTTTGTTTTGGTAATGTAGGTTTATTTAAGTAAGAAAGTGATCTCTCGTACCAGTAGCCCCAGATGCTTTCATCTACATTTCTTTCCTTGAGAAAGGGATCTTTAATTTTGCATGAAGATTATTCCTAAAATAAGCAGCACATTTCTGCGGATGAATTTGTTTGATTTCTTGCTGTCAGTAGTAAATCTACTTGCATAACGTGTCAAATGGTGTGTTGTAGTGTTGTTCTTCTGTTTTGTTACATTTTATAATTTCATTTGTGCAAGGCTCAATATTTTACTTTAAAAACCTATCAAGAGAATGTTGTGTATTTCATCTGTCTTATTATATTCAAAGATGCTTTTCTTCTTATTCTGAGTTTTTTAAGTAGACGAAAATGACCTTAAATATGTATCTCTGACAAAGGTCTTGTGCCTGTTCGCTTTACGCAAGCTGTAGCATCCTATAGAATGGGCCACGGTGCTTGTCAGGTGGCAGAGACCTATAGAGGTTCAGTGATATTTAAGATGAAATATATTAAAAAAAAAAAAAAAGTTAAATGCTTCTGCTCATAGGAAGGAAAATTATAGAACTAGAACAAGACAAATTGCTGGTGGGGTAATACATCTTTTTCCTCAGTTTGCCCCATCAAAGCAAGGGCTTGTCCTAGGAGTTTGTACCTGCTGTATGAAGTGCATGTTACATATACCTTAGGTCCGGTTTGATTTTTGCCTTCTGTTTGTCAGTATAGATCTAACCAAAGTCAATGCATCCTGCTGAAGTACTGCAGAGGGACAAACCAGGTCTATGTAGTAATTTTAAGTTGATTGTCTCCCTTTTTGCATCTGATATGAACTGTTTCCTTCCTGTCTTTTAAAGTCTAATCTGTGTGTAAGTATATTCCATTTTCAGCTGAAAAACTTTCAAAGTCTCTTTTGACATCGTGAAACAACTGAGCTGATTAAATTTGTTTTCCGTCAACTTTAGAGGCACTCTTAGCTCATTAGGGATATTTTTCAGTGGTTTAACATAGTGGTTCATTTTGCTCTCTTACTCTGTTTTAAGCCAGCATACAGGTGTGCATTTGGATTAACATTGGTTCTTACCTTGTAGAAGAGCATATTTTGTGGTTCGATAGTTAGTGTCTGAAGAATAACGAGTTTGCCATTTCATGTATAAGTGAAGCTTGGTATAAGGACTAAGTTAAAAGAGTAGATTAAATGAGATAAAACCACTTTTTTGTTTGTTTGTTTAATGCAGCAATAGAAATAATTTTTAAAAAATTACTTCAAAAAGGACTTGACTGAACTTGAGTACACTTAAAGCCTGAGTCTCCAAAGATGATCTCTCTAAAGCAGTAAATTTGTCCCCTCTGTCCATGTTTTTCACTGCTTGATGACCACTGAGATCAGGCAAGCCTGGCTTTTGTAAGGAAAACTAAAGATTAAAGCGATTGGTGACATGTGCAAAGTAGTAACAGAAGATGGATAGAATTAAGTCAGAGCAGTACAAAACAAAAATATTAATAGAAACTTTTTTTTTAATATGGTCTGCAAAATGCCTGCTTTCAGGCCTTCTGTTTTTCTAGTCCAGGACTATGTTTATTGTAACTATCTTCTTGAAGTGTTTTGAGATGAAGTTTTTAGCTCTGTTTATGGGATACAGCTGTCACTGCAGTGTTTTGTCACCCCCAGCAGAGAGGTAACATTATTTAATCTTAGCATGTTGAGTTGCTGCTCTGGAAGGTAAAAAGTTGAATTGAAATCACTGAAAAATGTATTTGGTGCTGCAAAATAGTATTCTGTGTCAGCTGGAAATCCTTGCAGAACTAGGTAACCTTTTGATCAATTTATTAAAATCCCATTGGGCACTGTTCAAGGCAAACTACAACAGTAACTTAGCTTACTACAGTAGTGGATGCTAGCTTACAGCGGTATATTTTCTTTTTCTTAAGACAGACTACTGCCTTTATCCAGTATTTTCTCTCCTATTCTGACCTTCTTCTGCCCTGTGAGGGCTTTTCCTTGTTTTTTTTGCACACACACACACACACACACACACACACACCCGCTTTTTGTGCAAGTTCCCAGCTGCGGATATGCACAAGGACCTGCTGGTCAAACTGAGGGAAAAGGAGATGTACAGGCAGTGGAAGCAGGGACGTGTGGCCTGGGAAGAATACAGGGATGCAGTCCGGGTGTGTAGGGACGGGATCAGGAAAGCCAACGCTCAGATGGAACCGAACTCGGCGAGAGATGTGAAAAATAACAAGAGGTTCTACAGGTACATTAGTCAGAAGAGACAGGCCAAGGAGAGCGTACCCCCTCTGATAAACGAGAAGGGTGAATTGGCTTCATTGGACATGGAGAAGGCTGAGGTACTGAACAAGTTCTTTGCCTTGGTCTTCACCAGCAGTCAGGCTTCCCATGTCTGTCACATCCCAGAACCTCTGGACAGGGGGTTGGGGGAGTAAAATTCCTCCCACTGTAAGCGAAGAGGAAGTCCGAGACTGCCTCGTGAGACAACATCTACAAGTTCTATGGGGCTGGATGATGTGCATCCCAGGGTCCTGAAGGAACTGGCTGATGTGGTTGCCAAGCCCCTCTCCATCATATCTGAAAAGTCATGGCTGTTGGGCAAAGTTCCTGGGGACTGGAAAAAGGGAAACATCATGCCCATTTTCAAGAAAGGGAGAAAGGAAGACCCAGGGA
>JAVKLA010000073.1:30508255-30577114 GCA_034782735.1 Sagittarius serpentarius
ACGAGGAGGTAATCTGAGACAGCCAGCATGGCTTCACCAAGGGCAGGTCTTGCATGACCAACCTGGTGCCCTTTTATGATGGAGTGATGGCATCAGTGGATAAAGGGAGGGCAACGGATGTCATCTGTCTGGACTTCTGCAAGGCCTTTGACATGGTCCCGCACCACATCCTTATCTCTACGTTGGAGACATACGGATTTGAAGGGTGGACTATTCAATGGATAAAGAATTGGGTGTTGTGCTGTGTCTGGCAGTAGAGGTGCTGGTGGCCGCCTCTGCCTGCAGGACCAGCCCCTGGCGGCTGAGTGGCACAGCTGTGTCTGTGGTTACCTGTGTGGCATTAGTCTTCTGCTGAGCTTCCTCGCTGTTGTAGGGAGTATTTATTGCAAGCCAAGCCTGCATGTGTACTGCCTCCTATTTAAATGAAAATGCAATTTTAAGTGCCTTTGAATAATTTTGCTGGATTGTAACTCCCTCTAGAAGCAGAGTAAGAGTAGCTTGTGGAAGGGTCTCCTGCACCCGGTGCTGTTGAAAGGGACGGTTAAAACCACATTGCTAGGCACGAGAAGGACTGGGATATTTCCTTTCCCTTATTTGGCACGATAACCTGTTAATGGATTTAATTTACCTGCCAACAAGCTATTATACAGTGACATTTCTAGTTTTCTGTGTTTCCTGAGCAGTATGTGTTCTGGATAACCTTGGGTCTGGGTCCGGGTTTACAGTGCCTTGAACTTCCGTGGGATATTTGGCTCTGAGGTTTCCAGCTAGTGTTTTCTTTTTGCAGTTTTCCACCAGAGAAGCTGTCCAGGTGAAGTCTAGTAGTGAAGACTGGTTTGGGAAGGCATCATGTGAGCTGACACGCTGTTTGTGTGCCTGTCGAGGGCAGTTAGGTAAAATCCCTGAATGAGTGAGCAGGCATGACTTCTGACGTAGCCCTTTGCAGCCCAGGAGGAAGAAGAATGTAGAATGAAGACTGATCTTAGGCTTCTGGATGTACATTGTAAAGTACATAAATATACCTCTAGCAAAAAAATAGCAGAGACTCTAGAGCTGTCAGCTCCAGTCTCAGGGTCACTTCGGGCTTGCTCTGAGTTTTTCCCACTGGCCCACGATGGATTCCATCTTTCTACATAGGCGAATACCTGTGGGACAGCACTGTCACTCACTTGCCACCTCTTGTCAGTGACCTGGTAACAGGGGTGACAGTTCAGAGTAGCCACTCTGTGATATGAATGTTCAATCTGTCCAGAACTGGCCTGACATGGAGGGCTAATTTCATGGCTACTTCTGTGATCCTGTTCTTGTAGTTCCCTTTGCCACTCCATTTTAACCCTTTGGCTGAGTAAACGGGCTCCTTTTCTGTATATATGGCATAGCAGTGGTCCTGCTGGTATTAATGCTCTAGTTTCATCAAAGCAGCTGACCAGCTACTACAGAGCTAATAATTGGGATTGAATGTGAATGAAAGCCAAATCTTTTTTTCCCTCATAAATGGGGAAAAACAAAACAAAACAACACCCACCCCACCCCACCCCCAGCTTTTATTTTTAGAGGAAAATCTGTAAAGGCTCAATTTTTTGGTTGTTTTTGTTTGTTTGTTTTCTTTATAGCCAAAGTTTTGCCCTATTTAGTGCAAAAATGCAGTTGACATTTATGTGCTTGTACATATCTTTTTTTATCTTATTATTCTGAAACCAATGGCAGGTAGTTCTCCAGCTTTTATGCCTGTATTACACACCATAGTGCAGAACTTCCCCATCCCTTGGCCAGCAACGTGTTAGAGATTCATAGGACAAAAATGGTTTAGAACAGTAATTCTTCTTACAGGTCTGAAGCTTACCTCTTAATACAGTGTTAAACATTGTTTCATCCACTCTTCTGTATACAGAAAGCCATTACTATATTGCATTGAGCTCAAAATTCACAACTGTCTCTTAAATTGCGGAAAATATCCTTGTAAGAAATCATCAGGCCGGAATTCATCACATCTAATGAGGTTGCATAGGTGCCTCTCTCATCCCTAGCATTATTTATTTTTAAATGCACATCTGTCTTGTTCCTTGAATTTTTCTCACCTCCCTTTATAGTGGTTAGCAAACATTTCAGTCTGCAGAACCTTTGCCGTTTTTATCAGTAACAAAGAATTATGTGGCATCTACATATGTCTCGTAAAAATTTAACTACTAATTTAATAACAAAAAGTGCCTTACAAAGATGCGTACCTTTTCTAATAAAGGTATTGTGACCAGTTTTAGTCATTTGGACAAATGTCAGTGCAGTCTTAAAGAGCAGTTTTAAAATTTGAACTATGTATTGCAGTGGTTATTTCATCAGTGTTAGTAGGGTCTGTCCCCAGCAGAGCTTTAAACCTCACTAAGGTGTTCGTTCTTCTGTCCTCATAGTGATGTTTAACAAGGTTTTTTCACTAGAGAACACATTACAGAGTAGTTGTGAGTTCATACCGGCATGTGTGATGCTTATTTCCCTCGTGTTAAGCATGGATGATGTACGTGTTAGCATGCAGAAGAGATGGCAAAAGACTCATCCCCAAGACTTGCGTTTCTTAATTTGTTTTTTCTGATTGAAGGTTTTGGCATTGTACTATACAGCTGAAATATTCTGCCCAAGCGTAAGTTTTGGGTCTGCGTATGTTTTGTGGTACAGAACAGGAGAAAGTTTCTGGAGCTTGGTAATAAACCTAGACCTGTTACTTGCCCTACAATTAGTTTAGAATCCTTGTAGGTGTAACACCATACTGTTTTCTTTCCCAAAGCAATTAGTTGTTGAGTACATGCCTTTTCAAATGTGCCCCTGATGAGTTCACAGACTATCTGTTGTGTGCACGTGATTCTGTCTTTTTTGTACCAGTCATTTGTGCACAAAGCAGAGAAGAAATTAGTAGCATAATGTGGGACTTGCAGGATTTTTCTACGCCTGCATTTATGTGGCACTTTTTTTTTTCCACCTTCTGTTCAGTGTGTTCCAGCACTGAAGATGACAGTCTTTGGAGACTTAAATAGAACAAAGCTTTTTTGTCAGAAGATCCTACAGTGATAGATGCCTTAGGAACATAGATAGGTATTCTACAAAAGTACCTGTCACTCAGAAAACCATTTAGTTCTGCTCATTCAGCAGTGTATAAACACCGTTAATTCAGCCTGATGTTTAGGCTTGCATCTTGAATATAGAACACTGGGAAATACTGTTGCTTTGGCTTAGCACTAAGAAAATTGGGAGGCTTCTAATAAGACGACAAAATAGCAGCGAGTTGAAAACTGACAAAGTTTTGGACAGGAGAAAAGATCTAGTGCTTTGGGTTTTGACGTCATCTGTAACTTGAGTGATGCCTGTGGAGGTGAAAACTTACATGTGCCTACTCTTTTATTTATTTCTTCTCTCTTTTGTCTGCCTCTTTTTTCACTTTCCCCTGGAATTTTTAATGCTAGTATCTGCAAAATGAAAGTCTTGGTGTAAGTGGGCAGTGTATCTGATGGTGTATAGCGGCTCCCATCTATAGCCTCAGATATGTAGGGAGGGCAAAAGCACATGAAATGTTTCCTGAACCGTCTGTGTGAAGTTCTTACCAAGACAGGAGGCCAATAATAAAATTTATATTATCAGGTTATAGTCATTTTGATGCCTGTCTCCATTTGTGTGAGATATATGAATTATATAAAGTATATATGCATAATTACACACTATTAAATCAGGTATGCAGCATACCATCATATTTTATAAATGAAACATCCTTGCGTCTCTTTCTCATATATATTTATTTGTATTTTTTAAATGTACTCGCCCACTTTTGTTTGAGTTACGACGCAGAACATGTGAAAGGGATACACACGTTTGGTGGGTGCATGCTCCTTACTTGCCAGGTATCCTGGTAAGAGTGCAGGCAGTGTGGGAAAACTGGGAGCTTGCTACAGAAATCAGAGACGGGGAAGAGGCGAGGATCAGTCAGATCTGCTGGGAAGAAAAGCAAAGATGCTGCCAGCTGTCTTAGGAGGAATAAAACCATTTGAAGGGCAGTGAGCATGGGGAAATCGGAGAAGCTGCAGACCACGTGTGAGAGAGAACAATTTGCTTAGAAAAGTTGGAGAGCAAGTCCCATTTCCAGCCCCATGATATTTCAGTTTTAAACACACTTTTACAAATTTACTCGCCGTCTTTTTGCCATTCTACAAACACACCAAAAGAATGTAGTCGTTTAATCGCACATTAATTGATTTTTTTGGTGTTGGTTTGGGTTTTGTGAGGTAATTATTCTCCAAATGGATTCAATTTTTGTTTTGTAGCTCCGTGTTGAAATGTGCACAGAATAGCACATAGGCATTAGATTAATCTCTGTCAACTGTGCAGGGAGGCTGAGGTGCTTAGCCCATAATTTAGGCTTTATTTAGCAAGATGGGTTGAGTCTGAGCCTAGCAAAGGGATTTTGGTCTTTTTTGGGAAAATTAGTGATATTTAAGTGCAATTTAGTATTATAGTGTGTTGTCTGTTTTCATGCATGTTCTTACTGTTCTCATGCAAACCCCTTTAACCTTCCATTTTTCTAGGCCGCAGCCCTCCTTTAAGCTGCTTTATGCTTTAGCACACTTCCCCTACATAGCAATCTTCCATTTTAGCAACTGCATTTCTTATTTTGAAAACATAGTGTGGCCTTTCCTTGTGAAAGAATTGATAAGGCTTCCCTTGTGCCACCTAGCTTCGGCACCTACGTGGCTCTCCGAACTTACAAATGCTCTTGCCTTTTTCAGCGTCAATCACGGCATTCTGGGTCGTCTCCTCTCCTTTGCCCTGGGCCTTTTTGGCTACCTGAAGCCACCTGGACCCTGTAGTACAGGCATTGCCTGTAGACTGAGTGAGCATGTCAGTGCCTAAGAAATTATTGCCACTTTGCCTCTTGCATACTGTGACTGTTCCTGCTGTTCTTCTCGGCGTTGAAGCCCTTGAGTGAGCCCTGCCAGTTTATTTCAGACTCTGATTTTGGTGCTGGAATAATGAAGATCCAGGTAGCTCAGCTGCTGTAGAGTGGGCAGCCACTGATGCAGTCCCTTTGTGTTTCTTCAGCGCTACTTGTATTTCTGGATGGATGGAAGTGGGTAAAGAAAACATAGGAAGTGAGTGAGCCTAGTGAAGAAATAAGTAATGAGTGCTCAACAATTACAGGAGTAGAGAGAAGTAAAGTTGTCTCCAGTTTCTCTTCTGCTAAAGAGCAAAGAGAGAAAATGTAGTAAACATAAAAACAAACCCCTGGGGCAAGAGAAATAAATGCAAAAGAGCGAGAAGATAAATAACGTTACTTTGAAAAAATGTATCAGGAGGGGAAAAAATGGAACTCTGTGACTACAGGGCAGGAGACCTAAATTCAGGAAAAGAGATATATGAATAGATATGCTGTATGTTACAGTAACATTAGAGTTTGTTGTGGAAGAAAATAGAACATCTGGAAAGTGAAGGAAAATTAGCACCAGGAGCAGACTAATGAGAGTAGACACATGGTGGTGTGACTTCAAAAGTAATTTATGGTGGTTACCAGCAATAAGGCCACCAACACAGAGGAAAGCCAGATGCCGTTAGTTAAATTCTCCCCTGTCTTTGCTTCTCGTTGCACCTGGAGATTTTGTTAAGACAGATCACCTTTATGTCCTTATTCCTACAGGATATGAGAATAAACATGTAATTGCTGTTCAGAATGAACATTTGTATTAAATAGCCTAATGCAATTTACCTCAATTTTTTTAATTTGATCTGAACATAATTTAGCCTTCATCATAACATTATTAGTGCCAAGGGACATATTTTAAAGATTGTGAGGAGCATTTTGGATCATTTTAATCTGAGATGGGTAAATCCCATTAAACAATTGAACTAATCTTCCTGCCAAGATAGAACATAGCATGCTTTATGCAGATATATATGGCATTTCATGAGCAGCAAGTCTAATGAAGTCTTTCTTTTTTTTTGCCTTCTCTCTTCTTTTGCCTTCTCTCTTCTTTTGCCTTCTCTTTTTTTTTTCTTAATAGGTGCCTGTTACTTGTACCCTGTGCTGCTGTGCCCCACCTTCCTCCCATTTTCCTGTCTCTTTGATCGGACCTCAGTGCTGTCCCCGGGCTGGAAATGGCAGGGTGCTGGCCACCCACTGCCCCTTGGAGTGAACCATCACTCCTTCCTTCCTTTTAACAAGGTCTTTAATACACTGCCTTTCCTACACCTGCCTGCCAGCTTTCCCAAAATGTGCAGGCAGGTTGTGCCTTTGAGATATTTAGCCTCTTATCAAAATTTGTTGAAGTTGGTTGTGGGTTCAGAAAATATTAGGAGACAGGGCTGAGTGTTAACACAGTTGCATACGCCAGATTTCCTTAGGATGTTAGCTAAAAATAGTATTATGCTTTAATATTTATCTACAAGCCAAGAAGCTGACATCATCTATTGTCTGTGAGCCCTGTTTGCCGACTACAAAAATAAGCAAGTATGGCACTTCTGTATGCGTCAGTTTAGAAGAGAGAGCTGAAATTTCCTAACCTAGGTAGTAAGACTCTCAGTACTTTCATACTTAGTTTTTTACCTAAATACATCCTATCTTTTCTTGCCTTTTTTGCCCTTCTTTCTTCTTTCCTCTTTTTTTTCCTTCTTTTTTTTCTAGATGATAACTGTTTTGGTGTAGTTGACAACCTAGGACTTGATTTGTGTAGTAAAAATATGTTAATGCATGATCTGTATCTGCAGAAATTATGTGAGAACTGATCTAAATACACACCTAATTAGAAGCGCATCTAGAAAATAGTAAAATGGACTGTGTAGGGAAATTGTTGCATATATTAAATACCCTGTTATCATTATATTATTTTTTTGGTAGGCTGCTTGGGCCTTTTTATTACCTTGCCAAGTGGCCTGAGTTTCGCTGAGTTTTGATGAAAGTCTCCCTACGGCAGCCGGTTTTAGCAGCATAATAATAATGAAAACTCTGCGGGTAGCTCATACCTCTCCCTGTTTCTGTTGCCCGAATCCAGAGCCTCTTTATGTGTATGTACCTGCTTTATTGCCAGGATGGGTGAAGATTGTTTGAGGAACGGCCCTCACACAAATGCTTGGATTTCCCTATAATTAGGCTGTATTGTCTAATATCCTCTATTAAATACCTGCCAGTTAACAAACAGTGGAAAAAATCGTCTCTTCAAGGGCAGCTCTGCTAGTGTGAAACGTAGCACTTACTAGCACAAGCAATAATGAAATATTGTGTCATAGACAGATTTGTAATTCGAGTGCTTTTTTTATGCCCTGAATATTACCTGCATTTGTTCCAATCTTCCTCTGTTGTCAGTGTCTTTTTAGATGATTATACAAAACATTTTTAAAATAGCCACATATTTAAGTTTTAAAAGAAGCCAGTCTTTTCCTTATGAATTCTAGCTGCTATTAATAACGCTTAACTGTAAGCGGAGGGCAAATCAATTTTAGCTGTTTAACTGCATTACAGGCAACATTCCTATTTTGATTAGAAATATTTGCAGTAGAACTGGAAGACACATTTAAAGCCCTGTGTGTTGCTGTTCAATCTGGCACTCACCACAAAGATGCAAAACAGAATAGTAATGATCTTGGTAGGCTTACAGGTGTGTTTACACGATATTGTATTAGCAACGTAGCAAGGTCTGCTGTGGTCTGAATGGATGGGATGCTAACATAGTCATAAGGCCCCTGGAGACTAGGTTGAGCAATCCTGCATCTGCCTAAAATATTCTGTGTAGGTAAGCACAATTTTTAGTGGAACAAAACTCACAGGGAAATGAGTGCTGCTTGATATTTAATGAAGAACTGGAGGCTAATGAGACCAACAGCTTAGCTACTTTATTTACTTGGTAAACACACAGTGGTATAAGAGCCCACACATTAATGGATTTGAAAAGACAGCATTAAAAACTGTTCTGACAGCTTCATGGTTTTTGTTCTTTGTTGCACACCAAATGACAGTGGGCAAACATTTGCTTATCTCAGTTGATGTTAAGACCTGTTTTACTTTATGTTTATTAAGAATAAGGATCTGCATAGTTACTTACTAGCATAGTATGTTTTATCATTTACAAACAAGTAGTTCACCAATCTTTTAAAGGACTGTGTCATTTCTTGCATGCCTGGGAATCTGACAGCCAAATAGCTTTTGTTGCAATGTTCTACCCCGAATTCTAGAGCAGGAACCATTCCTTCTCTTGAACATCTTATTGCAGTGGACAATAAAATCTCTCTCTCTCTCTCTCTCTTGATTCTTGCCTTCTGGAGAGAATAAATAGATAATCTAGAATGAAATAAAGTTTAAAAACTTTTCCAGTTTGCACTTGTAATGAAAGATCTCAAATTCACAGTAACTGTTAGAAAAAATTATTTAAATTACTTGTTAGTAATTTAGGCTCCATTTTTTTCACGATGCAGTGGGGAAATAATTATTTTTTTTATTATTTTCATTCTGGACGAAGAGTTTTTTATTTCAGGTGGATACTTTAATAGAAAAGGTTTCTCAGCTGGAAAACTAAAAGAGAAGAACCTGAGTTTAAAATTATGCAGTGGTCAGCTACGAAGCACAGTTCCTCTTCCTCTGAATTTTTTATATAAAGCAAATGCAGTATAACATTTCTTGAACATGTCATGAAGCAGATGGGCAGTGAGCATTCTCTGTATGAATTGTGTTATAAATGGTGCATTCAAAGAATATTAAGATCCAAAAATTAAACACCTGAAAAATAGGAAATGTCAGGAGTTAAAGCTGCCTTTCAAACTTTGTTCATCTTGCTGTTCCCCTCTTGTTATGCGAATTCGAGAAGCAGGGACTCTTTCCTGCCTTATTCAGTAGCATTGGTCACATAACGGCCAGCTTTTCAGCATCTTTCTCATCCATTGTTTGCTTTGTGGGCCCAGGTCTTTTACTGTTCAAACCTTCTTCCAAGGTATGTTACACAGTAGTACTTGTGGACACAACTGTTTTTCCTAGTCTTTCAGGAGAATTGATACGCAAAGTAGTTTTGGAAAGGCCTGCTAATTTAGTGCTTGTTTTTAAGTGCCCAGGAACTCGTTTTTCTGGGTACTGAGCATGATGTAGTGGTTCATGTTCTTAGCAAAGCTGCTGTTGTTGGTGGAGGGTTGCAACTCTTGATTCCTCTGGCAGTCTTTTAATCAGACCTTAGGAAGAGTTAGGCATGCAGAATATGAGGAACTCGCAGCTGAGGATTGCCTCTGTAAAGTTTGGGTTTTGCCTAGCAGCAAACAAGCACTGTTTGGAGGCAGAGGAACCATTTTTTCTGCCATCATGAGAGACTGGTTTCTCTTTTTACAGACCACTGCACTTCTTGTTTTCTGTGATGAGAGGAAGAGATCCTTCAAATAACCCTTATCGTCATTCAGTGCTGCAGATTTGTTCCTGCAGCTGCCCTTTTTTGTGCATTGTGTCTAGTGCCCCTGTAACCACTGGGAAGAGGGAGGTTTATACTTGGCATAAGTAAAGACTGTCAAAACAAAGGAGACCTGATTGAAGTTGCACATAGACCAAACTGCTTTAGCTGAACTTCCCAAAGTCTGAGAACTGTGCTGAAAGCTTTCTGATCACCTAAAGTTTTCCAGAGTTGTAAGTAATAGGTCAAAGTCTGTGTATTGGAAACATCAGCTGATCAGCTGAGAGTGTTGAGGAGGCTACTAGCCCAGCCAAACATAAATTTTCAGAATACAGTATGTAAAAAAAATTCATACATAAAACAATACCTTGTGTATTGATTTTAGTTGTGACACCGTGCCCCTAGTTGAACGAGTGGTGAAAGTTCCTTTAGTCCAACAAACGGGACATGCCAGGATATCTCAGGATATTTAGGGTAACAATTTAGAATATAGTAAGTAGGATATTTCAGGATAATAAAAATTAATTGGGAGCTCATGCTGCATACTTTACACCTTTCACTTGTAGTGTCACATGCCAATTATTTCTAATCCCATTACTGTCCATTTTCTTGGCTCCCTTCAGAGAGAGGAGCCTGTTGTGCCGTGTGTCCTGATCTGCAAATGCACAGAAAAACCACTTGAAGACAACCTCAGAGAGGTAGTTCATGAAATCCTCCCTGTCTGTGGAGTGGAGTTACGCCTGAATTCTTGAGAATCGCATGCAAGTTGTGTATTAACCATCCCTACTCCAAGATCCCTTTCCTGATCTGTGTTGTAACTGGCAACAAGCAGACCAACCATTCATTCTGCAGTCACAGAATGACGGAGTTTGGCTCTGTTGGACTTCCCTCCATCCTCGTGAAAATTAGTTTCTAGGTTCCTTCTCTTAATATTTCATATAAAGAAAATAGTAATTTCAGTATGGGAATATGGGGAAGTGTGATAGGAATGTGATAAGTGAAGAAATTGTGGAGGGAAAGCAGAATGGAAAGGAGCATTTCAGAGTTTTGGACATCCCCCTAGTGCAGAACCCAGTTTTAGTAACAAAAGCATTCATATGGAAGTTACACTCGGTAGCGTAATAGTACTTCTTGATAGTCTCCCTGTTGTGGAACAGAAACCTTGACTGGGGCGGTGTAGACCTCCAAGTGATGACCTTTTCAGACTCCCTTTGCATATCATTGGCCCCAGCTGGCACATTTGAGAGCAAAATTTGCTGTACCGCGTCACGCCGTCAGTCTGCCAGCTTGGGAACCCTTCTTCCGCAGTGTTGGCTTAGTACTTCAGGGTTCAGAGTGAAATGACTAAATCGTCTTCTCACTAGAATATCTGACAAGTCAAGGGGAACGCTCTGCCGAATTTATGTCCTGTAACGTGGCGCTTACATTTCCAGCATACCATTCGTAACTGTAGATGTTATTAGCCTTCAGAGTATTCCATCTTCCTGAGCTGTGCTGCATTTATTTACTTCAAATAGAAAATATGTCCTTGTAGGGATTATGTCATTCATTAGGAGGATAAATGGTGTTTGAAATTTTGTTACAGCAGCAGATATTAAATGTGATTGTGAAATGACCATTATAGGCTGTATAAAATGACAAACTAACTTTTTTTTTGGATCAGTGATATTGCTATAGTGTGCTAATGTGTACTTACTCAGAATGAACACAGAATGTATCTGGAGAAATCTCAGATAATACTATAAGTATTTCTGCTTCTAAAGGCAAAAAGGATCCAGGTTCTCTTTATATAAAAATGTGGAAAAAATAATAAAAAAAAAATTTAATATTTTCCCTTAGTGTATCAACTGTATCTCACATTTTAGAACAGACCTTTATATTGTATTACGCTCTTGAACAAATGTATATGGTTTGGCTGAGTCTGACGTGCTTTACCAGTAGCATTTATTTATTATGGAATACAAATAAAACCACAGTTTGCCCTGCTTTATGCAAAGCATATTAAGATATTAAAAATATTTTTAATATTCATTACCAGTTTACATTGCCTTAAAATATTTTAGCAATAAGGAGAAAAAAAATTATGAATTGTTATTAAAAATGTTTTTAAGTCAAGCTGTTAAAGTTTAACTGTCTTATGGAGATAAAAATTACAGAGAGAATAGTGACATATTTTACCTCTGTGTAATCTAGAAAGTTATTTCAGCCTGTGTATTTAAGGAGTATTTCCCTCGTTTGGCACGAAGGAAGAGTGTTGCTACCCGCCTTACAGTTACAAGTAGAAGGGTAGCAGCTAAAAGAAACGAAAGGACCAAGTTACTTTTAAAGCAGCCAAACCAGCTGACTGGCTTTTTATTAATTATGCATGAAGAATACATTCATGTGAAGTCCTTCATTGTCTGTAGTGTCAGACTTCCTGCTATTTCAAAATGACATATACCTCTTGGTGAAAGTTTCTATTTATATACATTCAAGCTCCAGAAAGCATGATTGTGGTAAATAAGACTCAGTATCTGATTTGTTATTTTCTGAGATCTGGTTTGTAATTGTTTTCCCTCATGTACTTTTAGTCTTTTGATCTTCCAGCTAATCAACCAAATCTGTGTAAATCTGGAATGACTATGCTGAAGTTGTTCTTTACTGTAAAATTTTTCCCCGGTGGCCAAAGGGGTTTCTTTGTTCTCTGTCAAAAACAGACAACCAACCACACTACCAAAAAATGAAATAATATTGTATTTTTTGTGTTACGTCAAAAAGACTTTGTCCATTAGAATGGTAATTTTTGGTATTTTTTTCCTCTCGTTTTTGTCATACCTTATTTCTTTATTAGCACCTTCAACATTTTTACTTCTTTTAATACTGAAAATAATTAGGTTAATTCAGCTTTATCTGACACCATATTGTATAAAAAAGGTCAAGGAAGAAAGTAAAGAAGGAAGGAGGGGAGGGAATGTTGATGGACCTCCGGGTTTACCCTTTTCCTCAGTGACTGACTCTCCTAATTGCTAAGTTACCTGTAAATTTTATTGTCTTGGTCCTCTGATGTTTTTCTGTGGTGCCCTATTTGCTGTATTCCACTATCTAAAACGGGAGGGGGGAGAAAAAATAAAAGGTGAGAATTGGTCAAACATTGCTTTCTTTGAATTTGCGTTCCAGGTTGCGAGGTTGCGTTTTCATAGAAGTAGAGCTACAGGACGCAAGATTTTCTCAGCGTCTGTGAAAAAAATAAAGTTTTAATTTTCATGGTAGTGAGAAGATGCATGGCAATCTCTAAGTGCAGGGAGATGTGTAGTGAGAGTCGTTGGCAGAAGTGGGAGGATGACGCAGGAGTAGTCCAGTGCTCTGTCCCATGGGGAGTCATCTTATCTCTGTGCTGCTCTTCGACCTACTAGAGAGTGGGCCAAGAGCAAAGCTTTTAATTGCATCAGGAGAATAGGCAACATTTCTTCATTTGCATTTTCAGTCACTGCAGCCTATTACCAGCTACTGGGATGATGCTAAAAATCAATTATTAGAGAAATGTGTGATGAGAGGTACAAATGAACCTCTTTTTTTCCCTTTTCCTTCACATGCTCCAGTCTCTGCTCCCTGTTGATTTTGTTCCTCCTGCTGTTTCTGTACATTGCAGGCACTTGTCATAATTTTCCTCTTGAGCTGTCTTTGCATGCTCCTTGTGAAAAATAAAATACCATGGAGAAAGCCCTCTCTATGCTTTTTTTTTTTTTCTTCTTAACTTAATATGCTGTTGTTCCTCAGAACTAATAATCTTGCGGGAATTCAAGCAAAATGAAAAAGAGAACACCTAACAGGAAGACTGTGTCATTTTTAAGTGAAAAAATCTTCCTGAACTAACTCCAAGATCTAATGATAGTCCCATTAAAAAAAGCCCAAGGAGTAAGGAACATCTTTCACCAGTACCTAAATGGTCTAAAACATTTTGGCAAGGAAAAAAATGAAAACAGATCAAGGTACCAAAGCTGGAAAGTGAGAGAGCCAGATACTCCTATTCACTTTCACTAATGATTGGTGACATCTCCCTATGAAGTAATAAAGCCACAACATACGTGTTTGTGATTAAAAAACAGAACTATTTGCCAGTCTGCTGACATAGTCATTCATGCCATTGATCATTGTAGATTAAAAATAACAGCCTATTCTCTAGCCAGTGTTGTAGTATGGCAGAATGATAGTAGAATATCAGTTCATTTGATGCAAATTAAAATTAGCAGGGAATTTAACTGTGCAGTACTAGTTGTAATGCATGACAAATTTCAAAGGTGCAGTACAAGAAATGATGTTCTAAATGGCAAGCTTCACTTTATATTTTCAACTGTTTATTAATAGAAACTTGATTTTGGAGCAGTTTTGCAGCAAAATGTCTTTTCCAGTGGCAACCGTAGATAGTGTATAAATGTTTGACTATGCTTTTCTGTGGTAGTTCTGAAGAAGGGTGTTGTGATCATTGAAGTTATGTTGCAGTGAGCTTCTTCAAAGGTTGAACAAAGTGTAGAAGGGAGTAATAAAAAATTGGATGCTATTTTGAATAAGAATGTATCTTAATCGTTATTCAAATAAGGAAATAGGAAACTTGGATTTAGATTTATGTTTTACATTTTCAGTTTTCTAAGGGAGAATAGGTTGAATCTATTTTATGTAGTAATTATTTTTGTTGACCAGAGAAGAAAGATCTACAGGTTAGATAAGCAACGGTACAGTTTAATCTTTAATTGATTACATAGGTTATTCTTTATATTTCTGTTAGAAGATGCTAAATGATTTTTTTTATTTACATGACAGTAAGGTTCCCCAAAGTACATGTATCACTAACAATATGCAAACTGCTTGAGAATGATAAGCTGTCTGATGTATAGCAAGGATAACTACTAGTGATACTTCGTGCTGTCTTTCGAGGTGTCAGTAGGGATAGCTGTGCTTGATAAAAATAAAAACATATACTTGAAACACTGTGCTAACACATAACTCACTTTTAAATCTGGTGTATGTCAGGCTTTATTTGCAAGGGATTTAGGATTTAAAAGAAATGCACAAAACCAGTTAAAACTGTCTTACTGGATAAAGTAACCCATATAATAAGAATGGCAGGAAAGGGAAAGTATTAATGTACTTCTTAAACTAACTTGTTAAGGAGGAAGATGTACCAACTATTGTTCTACTATTTCTAGACCCTTTATCCTTCTGAATTTTAGAACTAATGGTTTAATCTCTACTGGTTTTATTCATACAGTAAGCAAGCTTTCCTGTTTCAAATTGAATTTGACTTCTTCACTCAGTTACATTATTGAAAATAGCTTCTGCACTTGCAGAAGCAGCCATTATTGACACAAACTGGTTGAACATTTGGCCAGCAACTTGCATCAATTGAACCTTTTCAAAGCATTGGTTGAAAATGTAAGGGAAAACTTAAGCAAACACCCTGAGGCCTAAGCCTAGGACAGACAAAACTCCCAAGTTATTTAATGGTTAGTTTTTAAAAAGGGAAAATTTTAATTTAAATACCTTTCTTTTACCCCTATTTCCTCTCCCATTCATCTTGCATAGATTTATGCCCCAGCTTTGACTGGGAACAGCAATGCAGGAGTTTACTGTGGAACAGACCTTTGGCAGTCAGAGGAGATTGTAGGATAATATTATTCACAGACTTTCAGAAATGAATGTATGAAATTTGTTCTCACCAAACACCAGTCCCTGGCTTTAGAGCTGTATTAACAGCTGCATTTCTAGACTTCTGTCTAGCACTGGACAGGAGCAGTTTTGTGTTTGCTTAGACTTTTTCCCTTTCTGTTATTCTCCCTTCTAGTCTCATTTGCACCTCACCTTGAATTTGTAGGAAGATCATGGACCTTTTTTCTGAGCCTGTTCTCTGCAGGAGGTCTTGGGGAGGGCCTGTGCTAGAGCCTCCCATCTTGCAAGCAGCCCTTTGCAGAGCCGTGAGTGCTTCCCCACAGCAGCCGAGTAGAAATTCCTGGAGAAACCTCCAAGATGCAGCTGCTAGTGTACCACTGTACACTGAATTTGCTCCAAATACAGTCATCTGCTGTTGTTTGGCACCCTCTGACCATCTTGAAAATGTTTTTTCTACCAACTTGTAACTGTTTACGGGTTTATTTTTCTCAGGTTTTACCCCTATACAATTATGTCTGAAGCTGAGGCATGGGGACTTGCAAAGTGGACATATTCCACTTTTCAACACAGAGACTGGAATCTTCTGGCTAAGATTTTCTAGCCCATAGTGGTCTAGACAGTGTTTAGACAGACATTCTCCAAATGTTTTTTTAGCTAGTAAGATGTGATCAGAAAAAACATTCAAAGCCTGGCAGTGTTGGAAACTATTGTGAAAAGATGTACTAGAGCACATTCTTTAATGGAATGGGACATGCATAAGGGGGAAGAACAGTAAAATAAGTCTTTGGATGAAGCAATAGGGTAAGTGATGGATGATCACCAGCTGCTGCTAATTAGACACACTTACTTGTACTTGGAGATGGCGAAATTATCATATTGGTTGCAGAAGGGGTTACTTTTGATGACTTGGATAAGATTATCCTTTTTCAATTTTTTTGTTTGGTTAACTGAAGACCAAGTAATAATGGAGTCCTCTTTGAAGGATAACTTACCCAAAACATGTCGCAATGTTCAATTCTACACTACCGAGAGCAGAAGAGTTAATTTTTCTAACAGTGTGGTACTATTTCCACTTCCCAAAATGATGTATATATACAAATGTCTTTAATTAAGAGACTGATAATCTCCTCAACAGAACAGAGCAGACCCTTAGATGGAGCATAGCAGCTGTGTGGACACCGATCTGCAACAGTGGTGTCGAAAATGTAAATATTTGCAGGAGATATTGGAGTGAACTAGAAAGAAGGTATTCCATAGCAAAGTATTTCTTCAGGCTCTGCTTTTGGCCTGAGTAGAAATCAAATAATAATGGCAAGATAGGCTCCTCTTTTCATTTAGATTTAGTCAAGGGCCTTTACCAATAAACTGTATGAACCTTCGTCTGCCTACAAATAATGAAGGCTTGAGATAACTGACTGTGGTGGAATTTAGTTCTCTGTGCAGTGGTCTGTCGTTTCTGATGCCTTTACTGTTGAGTTCTTCTCTTTATGAATAGAAGATAATTGAAGCTTGGAGTTGCCAGTGTTGAAATGAGAAAGTCAGAAATGAAGTGAGAAAATGGGAAACGGGGGTTAGATTCTGTGAGTACAGTGAAGACTAGTGCAGCCTGGATTACTCTTAAGTGTCATTTACATAAATTGACAGTATTAGCTGTCTTAAGGCTTCTGCACTTCATTTGCTGATGTGTTCATTTGTAATTTTTTAAAACTTCTGTTGAGAGTTTTGTTCGACAGAAAAGCATACGTCTTAAGGAAAATTAATATGTAGTCAATCATCTGTCTGTAAATGGTGAAATTTATAATGCTACAGAGGTTATACATAGCTGGCAAAAACTTGCATTCACATGCTTTTTTTCATTCCAGGAAACGTGAAGTTGGCTTTAAAAACTCTCTTGGTGGTGTTAATATTTTTTTTTTCTTGGAGAAATCCAATAAGAAAAATTGATCCTGCTAAAAGAAACGGAGGTAAATAAAGATATTTTGCAAGCTCCTGTTCTGTTCTAATACTTCCTTTTTTTTCTATTGCTTATTGCTTTCTGTGGTGGATTGAAGGCAACAATTTTCCACTTGATTGTGTATGTGTTACTGTATGACAGTTGGAGACATACAAATTTATTACAGAATAGATATGAAATTTTTCTAGTGACGAGAAGTGGGAGGGAGAGCATAGAGAAAGATTTTCTTATGACAGTTAAAAATAATTAGAAAAATTTGCTTGGGAAAAAAACACTTCAGCAGAACTTTCTTACAGCTATTTTGAGAGACCAGCTTCTCTTCTCTTTGCTAGAATGTTTGTTAAGGTCACCTTGGAGTCAGAAGTGAACAAAGCAGCGGCTTGGAAAAGATGCCTTCTGTTAGTAAAAATACGATTTTTCTGACACTAATGTGACAAACTCAGAACGAAAGTGAAAAAAATAGCTTATGGCTTATCAGAAGAAAAAGGTGTAAACCTGTTAGATTTTCAGGGAAACATGGAACAGTTTTCTGCTGTGTTCTGGTCTCACAAGTTTTAAAAAAATGGGAGCAGGCCAACATGGACTGCTGGTATAGTTACTTAAACCATAAGAGTACCTCTTTGCACACTTGCTCTTTGCCAAGTGTCAGCAAAACAGAAAATGGAAACTTGCTCATGCGATGATGGATTCACCCAATGGCAGAAATGCAGGAATTTTGATTTGTAGTGTCCTGTCTTTTCCAGAGCTGATCTGACTGATCAGGTCTGTGGAGCTGACACCAATCTACTTGAACGCTCCTCAGCCTGTCTGAGGGTCCCAGTGGAGCTGGGACAGCTGCTGTGCTTTCTGTGGCTCACTAGGCCGTGGCATTGTTTCTCTCTTGGCATGTCTGAAAGTTTTCCTGGTCTTAGGCTTATTGTTACCCTGTCACTAAATGGAGCTTTACATCTGACTGCCTTAGCCTCTCAGATCTGTGCTACCTTCCAGGGTATTTGGGGGCTTAAACACTGCAGTGTCCCAGATCTCCGTCCATATTGGCTTTCTGGGGCATCCACTGCAAGTATAATAGGTGTGTGCTATGTGTCCCCTATACTTTTAAAGTATTTTAGGACATTATTGCTATTTACTTAGTAGTATAAATACACACAGATTAGGCAAAAGTGCATACCCTCTGCTCTGTTTCCTCTTCTGGAACACTGTTTCAGCTCAGGAGGAAGACCCAGGATTCTTTTGTAAGAGCACCCATGTTCATCCCTTCTCCATCTCAAACCTGCCCGAAGCCTGCCTGTGTCAGCTCTGTACTCTTGCTTTGTTTGGTACCTTCCAGTCCCCAAACTCAATCTTCTAGCTAAGAAAAGTAGCTTTTTCAACCATTCTCACTAGTCTTTCAAATACTTGGTTTAAGTACAGATGTTTTAGTCATCTTAATTTGGCGGGTAGATGCTAAGGTCCTCTTTAGAAAGGATAGACTAAGGCACTCCAAGATACGGCAGCTTTCTTAGTAGCTACTTCTTGAAATCTGAAAGTTTTCATAAGCTCTACGTAAACCCTTCCCCTGAATCATTACACGTGGCTATTGATTTGAAATGAATTTGTGTTGCTTTAGTGCAGACAGTCTCTGACAGACTGCTAGATGAGCCTTGAGGTGGCATACTTATAGCAAGAAACAATCGTTCTTCTAAAAGGTTTAAAAGTGTGAGCGAGTCAATACACCAAGGTTAGGAATGCAGGAGAATTATTTATGCAAATTAACATAGTAAATTTGTGACAGAGTTGAATGCTTTCCCTGAATCTCTGGAGTCCCAGCCTTTTGACTCAACTGTAAAGACAATCTTCCCTTTATTGTGCTGAAGAAAAGGCAATGACAGAAATACCGGTAGCTGGTGGCCTGCGGGTGCCGTGGAATACAACGTATGTACCCAAAGCCAAGGCATGAGGCACATGGCAAACCTTTGAGATGGGTGTCTCAAAGAATGCTGCTGTTTCTTCAGTCTCCTGATATTTTGAAGAAATGAAGTGCTGTGAATTTGCAGACTATATTTCCATATTCAGTTGATCAAAATAATTTAGGGTATCTCTCATCAGCATTGGTGAAAAGTGACTAAAATCTTAAAAAGACTTCAGGAATAGATTAGCTGTTTTCCACTTACTTATATGGGAGCAAATTGGTGTCCAGTTGAGGGAGTTTCATCTGCGTATCTTGAAGAAATGTACAAAATGTCAAAATTAAAACCACTCATAAAGTGATTTTCAATATGCAGATATAATCATATTGAGGACAAGTAATTTTCTGCTTTTGAAGTCAGACAGATTGGAGACAGCATCAAGTTCTAAAGGTTGAAAAAGAGAAAACAAAGATGATGCTAATGATTTTTCAAAGGCTAATACCTTTCAGCTCGATTCACCTTGCTAGTGTTTGTGCTGTAAAAATATGTCGAGTTGAACCTTGTTTCTTCAGTTCTGTGAGTCTCCAAATAGAACAACTGGAACTTTCCTTAACATTGCAAAAGTGAATTTAAAAACTTTTTTCTGTGGTATTTTTGAAAATCTTAGCCTGTTGCTGGTAAATGAAAACAGACTGACTCCATTGATACTTGGAAGACTTCCAGTTGCCTTAAGACCAAGGCATGCTGAAGCGTGAAAGATAAAGGGAATAGGAAGACCTGTCTAGCACTGCTGTTGCTGGAACTACTGATCTGTTATGTGCCTGAGTGTTTATTGAAAAAAGGCTAAGGTTCAGCTGGTCCACAGATTCTCAGAAAAAACTGCCAACAGCAGTGACGTCAATGTCAATTCTGGTGGCTGTATTTTACAGTGACTGATCTGCTGGTATTTGGACTGAAACCACTGAAGTTATTGGATAGTATAAATTGGTGTAAATCCATTAACTTCTTTGGAGCTCTTCTCATTTACGACAGGGCCAAGCCCAAGTTATTAAATAGATGTCCTGTGTGGTTTTAATTTTTTTTTATTTTACCCTCTTGCCTGTGTGGCTTTTGTTTTTTTGGTAATGTTTTTGATGATAGAGAGTGAAGGAACTCGTTTGTGATTTCAGCTACATGGATGTGTACTTTGGAAAAACATGCTGTTGAGCTTTTGAATGCATAAGAAGTGGCAGGTTTTCAGGCAAGCCTCCAAATCCCTCCCACATATCTGGAGATTATATAATCAAATCCTCTGTGTGTTTCATGTTGCTAGGACAAAGTACAAACAGCAAAGTGAAATTAATTCTTCTCCTTATATAAAAGGAAGCTGTGAGCTGCCAAATTTTGCAGCATTATTACAGCAAAAGGAGCAGGGAATTTTTGTTGTGGGGGTAGCAAGGATGAAGTACAGACTGGATCCAAACTGAACAGCGGCAGTAGGTGAAACTGGTCAGTCAAGTCATTTTTCTGCACAACTAGGATGCGAATGAGGGGCAGGCAGAGAAAGACACCTCTGTTGTCTTTTTGCAGGTGGTCAGAGGCCATTTGGGTCCTTCACATTGTAAGACAACATTGTACCTGCACACATTTTTGAAGAAATTTAAGGCAGTGAGGGAACATTTAAACATCGTAGTTTAAGAGAATCTTTTTGGTTTTGGTTTTGTTATGTTCCATTTGTGATTTGTCTCTCTAGCTGGCAATGGTCATGATTTACAAAGTGTGGGAAATCTGTATTTTTGAAAGTGTGTGTCAGAATGAAAATGCTACATTGAACATTTCTCTGCATCCAAAACCTGTTAATTTTTAGAAGTGTGAATTTGTAGGGTTTTGAAAAATATTGACAAAAAATAATTCCACCATCGTCTTGGGGTATATAAAAAGCAGTGGCAGTTTTGATCTGCATTTGCTGAAATGTTAAAAGTTTCTCTGGTTCTCGCTGAGCAGTGATGTGCTTCTGCTGTGGCAGGCAGCCTGGTGCAGGCACTTCAGTGGAGTCAGGATCCAGTCCCTCCTTACAGCCAAGGCTTTTTCAAAACCTCACTTTGTTGTACAAATGTGTTACAAGCTATGTGTTGAATAACATGTTGAATAAATATCAGTCAAAAGTGTTCATCAAAAGCTGTTAGATGCTAACTCATGAGCCATTGCTTTGCCATCCCGTGGTTTGGTTGTCTCCCCTGCCTGTTTCCGAGTAGGCTTTCACATTTTAGATGTTTTCTTTTACTAGCTGTTGCAGCTTTTCTTTTTCCTGTGCTTTACACAGTATTGCCTGTCCAGTATAGTACCTCTTTTTCTTCCCATTTCTGATTTTATGTTTCTCTTCTTTAGTTTATTTCATACTCTGTTTTCCTGTTTCTCATGCTATTCCACCGATCTGAAGCATCTGCCCACTGCAAAATGTAGGGACCATAATAAGCAAAGCAACCCAGATGAAAGCTGAAATCCCTCTTGTGTTCCTTTCACAGATAGCAAGGGCCTACAAAATCCTCCGCATTTAATCCATTTTCAGCGTCATGTGGAAGAAAACAAAATACCAAATCCAAAACCTAAATCCTCTGTTCCTCTCTACCCAAAAGTACTGTAAATTTTTCCTGCAGAACTAGCAACTCTAGTCATTGTTTTACAAATCAGAGATGTATGGTTTTTAACATACGGCTTCAGCCTAGATACATGCCAGTAGGAAAAAGAAGGTTAATGACCAGTTCCTCCTGGACTGGTTCAGATCCTTAGGCAATTTGCAGTGGATTGACATGTATGTAGTGTTAGATGGGACATGAGCATTATTCCAACCAGAAAAACTGCAACACAGCAGTCCACTGACCTGAGAGTTAACTGGAGCAGTAGCATGGTGTGTAGCAGATGAATAATTGGGCCCTTACCGAAAATTTGGTTTGGACTTGTTTCACTTCTGACTCATCTGTATTTTGGTACCTGTGGTTGATGCACAAGGCATGCAGTACCTCCCCTTCCCGCTGCTTTCCAGAACATCAGCTACCAGAAAGACAAAGGCATGTCTGGTTGGTGCTCTCTGAGGATGAAAGTCCGTATGCTGCAATAAATCTGATGCTGGAAAGTTGACAAAACTACAGCAGTAGAGAAAAGTTAGTTAATGTTAAACTGCTAGGCAATGGCAGCTTTTCTCCTTAGAAAGTACCTGCTGGTGTAGTAAATTCCCTGCTTTGGGTTTAGTTAAATCAGACAGTGTAGTAGCTGTCAAAGACAAAGGACCTATGTGGTCTAATTTAAGCTGTTTATTTGGCTAGTTTATCAGATTACAATGTAACAGGATTTTAATGTGAGCAGCGTTGGTTATACCAGAGTTCTGCCTGGCCCTCCCTCCTGTCTCCTGCAGGAGCCGATGCCAGAATATGAACCTGAGAAACATAACATTTCTTCAGAATATCCAGTTGCCCTAAAATTGCACCCACGGAACTTCCTGAGCAGTTACTATGTTCTTTGCAATTCTTTGTGAATTTGTCTTCCAGGAACCTGTCTAATCCCTTTTGAACCCTTTTAAACTGTAGGAACTTCAGTGTCGTGTGGAAAGTAGTTCCACAAGCATTAATGTCTGTGAAGAGCCTCCTCCTTTTGTGTGGTTTGACTCTGTCTGTACTAGTTGCATTTGTTCCCAATTCCTACAACATATTTCCTGAGTAGGAATATTCAAACCTCATCATTCTGAAGGTGAATTTAGATTATTTCCCCCCCCGCCGTGTGCCCCAGTTTTTTGCATTTATCTATATCTGCCATTTTGTTGACCAGTAACTAAGACATTCTTCATAACCGATGCTTGTTTACTATGTTATGTCCTATCATCTGCAGATTTTGCCATCTTACTAAATTCACTTCATGGTTTTGAATGTGTTGAAAAGTGACAATTTCATCCTGTGCTTCATTTCCCATCTTCTACGCAATTTGTGCTTGGCCTTTCTGAGCACTGAATGTCTGCTTAGTTTCAGAAGCAGGTGACCTTGTTAAAGCATTTTGGAAGCCCAGGTAGGTTGTATCTACCAGATTTCCCTTATGCAAATGTTTGTTATTCCTTTAAGGAACTTCAGAAAGACTGAGAGACATAACATACCATTACAAAAACCTGCTCGACTTTCCCTCTGTGCATCCAGGTACTTTAAATATCAGGACACTATTGTTAAAAACAGGTTTTTCAGAAGAGTAGGACCTTCAGGTAAATATCACATGTTCATTTTATGTGGTGATTCCTGAATGTATGAAATGGTATTTTTTTTCACTTTTAAAGGGCAGTCGGAGTTTGATTGGATATCTGCTCCTATATATACAGCACTTGCCAGTAAAACCTCTCCTGTGGTGTCAACTGTCTGTCGCATTTTAATGAAAAAAACTCTGATGAAATTTGAAGTGAGGAACTGCTGTCCTGAGTGAAATGACTCACTGTGTTTAAGTTTTTTATTGGCAGATTAGACATAGGCCTTCAGATTGGAAAATTTCACGTCTGCTTAGCAATTGCTTAAACATTTAATCTGTGGTGTGACTAAATGCATTCCTGACAGGAGTACAAATTGCTAATGATGTGGTTATTCTTCCCTGTCAGTAGATTCCCCCAGTAGATTGTCTTGGATGAGACTTAATGAAATCATTCTGATTAGCATGCTGCATTAGGTATTATCTTTTCTGATTTAATATATTGTTTTTCTCATTCTCTTTGTCATAGCAACTCTGAAAGCAGTATTGTAGACTGACATGAGGTGATCTTAACTGTTCTGTGGTAGCAATTCACCATTGTTGCTTTCAGTGTATCTACCTAATGGGTTCAGCACAGTTCTGAATTTGGCAATGAAAATTTGAAAGTGTTAAGCAATTTAAGGCAAAGAAAGCTCAGAAGAATTGAACTTGGTGAGTTAAATTAGCATTTCCCTGCCAGGCAGTAGTATGAAGTGTTTGTCCAAAAATGTTACATTACATATGGTCCCATTTGCATGTATCTTTCCAGTAGCCTTAGTACACAGAACAATTCCCATAATCTGGAAATAAGCTACCGCGTAATAAATAAGGAGCACATAGTGTCAATGTGAATGATTAGAAGCAGACTATGGCAAACTATGACCAGGCAGTAGTGCTTTATTTCATGTATATTTTGAATTAATTCCCTGGTACCTTTGTCAAGAAATGTATAAGGAAAGATAAGGGGAGTCCTAACTGTCCATCTCTGACATGCCTGAGGAACAGCAGAGACCAAATTGTCTGATGATATTACTTGGCACTTTAGGTCTGAGACTACAGCTTGTCAGGGCAGCAGGTTTTCCTAAGAAAAGGATCCAGATGTTCAGGCAAGCTTAATGTGTACTCATGGTTTTGAGAAAAGGCTTAGAAAATGAAGGAAGAAAAAACTGATTCTGGAACTTTCAAGGTCAGACAGAATTGAGGAAATTTACTCTGCCTTTCCCAGTTTTCTTAGATTATATGACCACACGCTATTTTTCAGCAGGACTTCTGCCTCATCCTGTACCAAGAATGGACTGGTCCAAGCAATGCATCAGACAGTGGAGTGTAGGAGAGATTGTCTGTAGGAATCCAGACTGATTTGTTGGTGAAATGCAAGATTGCGTACGGAGGATGTCACGGGAGAGTGGGATGTGAGGGCAAGGAGTCCAGCTTCATCCCAGTGCATGGTGACTAGTCAACAGCCTGTCCTGGGTGATGCAGCCAAGACAGAAATTTCACAGCCAAGAGAAGATGAACACAGTTTAACCTCAGGTGACTGAATCTTGCTTTAGTCTGAGTTTGTCACCACTGGTTCCATGTACAGACAGTGGAAAAGAGTCAGCATGTCCAGAACATGACATGTCTGCTCTATCCCAGACATTTGTTTTATGATTAGACAAATAGCCACTAAGCAAATGCACTTCTAAAAGTGTGTACTTTGTTGATTATAGGGCAACTGGATTACTAGCTCTGAGTTAGGCATCTAAAAGTAACAATATTAAGACTGTGGCCCCTAAGTATGTGCTCTTCTTTTTCTGGCTATCTAGATTGAGGCTTGGCACCTGATCTGCAGAGCTGTGGAGTCAGCGCAAAATGGCACTGGGATTTTAATGATGCATTGACTTTATTCCTTTGCCTCCGTTCCTCATCTGTAATAGAAATACCAGTACCCTCTTCAATGTTTTTGTACTGTACATAATTTAACCTTGCCTGTGTTCTCTGTGACATGTCTTTGGATTGCAGTTTCACAGTGACCTTCCCCCTTCTTGCCAATAGCACAGGTATCCCTGTTCTGGGTTTGATCTGGTAAGGTTTTATCTGCCTGAATTTAGAATGGCTGCATTACTTCTGGCTGATCAGGTCAGCCTTAAGACTTGAATATTATATGCAGTGGCTGTGTCTACATGACTGGGAAAAAAACAAATAGGAAGTTGCTTTTATCCCTTTTTCAGTTGCCCAGAGCTCATATTAAGAGCTAGAGAGTTGCAAGATACTGGATCTGAAATTAATTACTGCTCTGGGACTGAATGTTACTTATCCTGGGCACTGAGCCAACGTAATTTTGGGAGTAAGTCCATGTCTGGGGCAAGAACAAAACATTTCTGTATTATTTTGATTTAAAAGTAAATGTAAGACTTTTCTGTGGCTGTTCAGAGCTCTTCACATATTCAGATTCATATGGTAAATCACAATGAAGATGGATGTCTTTTAAATCATTATAAATTCACAGCAAATAACAAGATATCAATATAAAGCTTTTTATCACTCTGGAAATGGTACCTCCTATAGCAACAATTTTGCAACGTACTCAGTTTTTATAAGGTGCTTCTCCAAGAGTCTGAGCTGACTCTTCTGAGAGCAAATGTCAAAGAACTCAATCAAAGACTGAGAATAAATGTCAATTAAAGATCTGCATTTGTTTACTTCAAAGTTTAATGTATCCTTTTCCCTCTTCTTGCTCCTTTTTCTTTGCCTGGTATATAGGATGTGTGTTTTTGAGGACAGACAAAATACCTGGAGGTCACAGGTTTTTAGGTTTCAGAAGTGATAGTGTCTGGTGTCTGGGCAAGAATTACATGGCTGCATCTGAAGTGGGCATACGTTGAGCAAGCTGTGTTGTATGCATTCTGCCATAAGTCTTTAAGGAGACTGAGCCGTCTGGGCTTGGGGACAGCACTACAACTCAGTAATAGAAGTGCTCAGTTGCTCAGATGTGTATGTATACATGCACACATGCTTTAGCTGTATGTGTTTATGGGCTTTAGTGTACATGCACAAATGTAGAGTTTCAGTGATGAGAGAGGTTTTTAATTTAATGTCGGCTGCTTTTCAGTTTTAGGTGGCAATCTGCATGTGGTACTGATCTTAACACTGTGTCTTGGTAGCATGGTAATTTCGTTGCCATGTGAATACAAATCTGCAGGAGAAAAATTGGAAGCGTATTATTGTAGTTTACCAAGTATCCTGTGGTGTTCCTCAGAAAAGATTGCAAATTATATTTTTGCATATTAAAAAAGCAGCTGCTGCCCTTGAAGTCACAGGTGTACCCTTACAAGTGTTTTATAATACACTTGCGCTAAATTTTCTGAGAAACCAGGATAGATTTTTAATTTTTTTTTCTGTTTGTATTTCATGGATTACCTATTAGCTGTTTGATAAATAACTCTGGTCACACGGCTCAGTACGGGGGCAAAAGGAAAAAGAAGAGATCCTGGAAAGATGTCATTTTCACTGGCATTTATTAAAATCATTTCTGTAAGGGAATGAGGAAGGGTAAGCTTGTCCTGCTCTGCTGGACTGGTGTGAGGGCTTCTCAGAACTTGAGTCACTACTGTGAAGTTACTTTTTTCCAGATGATGAGTCGATCTGCAGCTCAAGCTCCTGTGCCCTGATTTGCAGAACATAATGCGTCCTTAAGGTCATTCTATTTCTTATCGATTCACATGGCAATAATGTCTGTGTTTTGAGGAATGGTGAAATGCATGCACCTTCGTGCAAAGCTGCAGATAATGCTTCTGTCTAAAAGATTCAAGTTTATGATGTCAGCTCAACTGTGAAATGATGACGATTATGCTGCTGACTTTGTATTGATCTGTGTCTTCAAGTAAAAGTGCTTCACTTTGCTGTAGGTTAACCCAACACTTCTGCTGACTGGTATAGCGTGTTTGACTCAGTGACAAATAATTCCCTGCCGGCGGCTAACCTCCAAGTTAAATCTGTGGCAAGGGTGGCTGAGATCACAGCCAGCCTCACTTGGGGCACTGATGGCTTGATGCCTCTTTTGGTGGTGAGCATGGTAGTACTGTTTGAATGTTTTGAGAAGACAAGTAAAATAATTTGGTATGGCAACATCTGGTATCATTTGTTTAGGTCTGTAAGGATACTGTGTTTATAGCTGTAAAAGATTTTACCTGTTTCATGTTAAATGATTATCATAATGAGTGGTAAGTGAATCATAATATAATTTTTCTGATACATTTATGTGAAGAAAAATAAGAATTTTTTAAAAATTATTAATATTTTTTTAAAAGTCTTTCACAACTGTTTATATTCTGTTCTGTCTACCTTTGGATCCAACAGGGCAGAGTAAATTAATTTTAAAGTGGTGTATATGTTAAGTAAAAACGCATTAGGAAAAAAGCATTTGTGGTGCTCAGTGTCACTGGGGCGTTAGTGAAATGCATAAATTTCAGTTTGAGGTTAATAGGACAGCGGCTTTGTTCCTTTTGTTGCTCCATGTGCCATAAGTAGGGCATGACTGACATTGACAAAAGCGGGCAGTAGTTACGGTGTTAATAAAACCCACTGGAAATGGTGGCGAAGCATTCCAGGTGGTGACATTCTGCCGCCTTACGTAGAAATGCACTCGGAATGGAGACATGCCAGCCCGTGTTTCTGAAGGGATGCGTGCCAGTATGATCACATCTAGTGTGCATTGGCTGGCTCTGTGTCTGTTAATGGAGGAAGGTTATTAAGAGAGAAGGTGGAACTGAGGAACTTGACTACTGTGTTCTCAAGTGCCAAAAAGTGGTGTCTGGTAACAAAAAGGAAAGGTTGTCAGTGAGAAAATGAGCAATGATGGGGGATGCACAGCAAAGTGCAGAAGTCCAAAGCAAGATACTCTTTTTAAAGTGTGCACTGTAGTTCCTCTTTCCATCTTGCATTACTTGAGGGCAACCGTATCACACATGATTATTGAAAAAAAGGTCTTGTGGGAGTTACTTCTTCATATTATTGTTTACATTACTTACAACATTCAGAGCAGACCATGCTTCTGAAAAAATGATGGCAAGCCTTGCCCCATCTTTGTATTCCAACAGCAGAACTGAAATGTCATGTACATTTCCTTGCCTTCTGGTGAGAAGCATTAAACCAGCTTTGCTTGGCTTCAGCTTTGTTTCCTTGACAGTGTGTTCATCCGGATGAGCTGAGGCAGGTGGTTCTTTGCAGAACTGAGACTTCTGAGGGAGGCTGCTGGGTCTGCTGGGGCTTGCTCTGGCTACCTGAATCTGCTGGGCTGAAACCTGCTTCCCATTCCCTGCCAAAGAGTCAGAAGCAACGTGAGCTCTTACGTGTGATGGACTCATGGGGCTCCACTTGCTGTCCCCATGTAATTTTTTCATTCTGAATGTCTGGTTATACTCTCAGTGTAATGAAGATGGTGTTTTACAACGAATTTTTGTCCATGAAAACCAGTCATGTCATAGGGAATGTTGTCCCTCATCTCTGAAGTCAGTTTTTCTGTATTACGGCACATGCCTGCTTGATATCCCTGGATATCCTGCATATGAACAAGTTTCGGGTCCAGTTGTGATTCTTGGGCTAGACTCTGTTGAACACTTCATAAAAAAGAATTTAATTCTCTTTAAAACATTGGTGGGGGTCTTTCTGGGAGGACAGTTTTCAACTGAATATTTATTAGCATCCTTTGTGCTGTAGCATGTCTTAAGCACACTGGCAGGAAGGAAGGGAGGTGTGCTCATGCGAGTGCTTGTCATCACTCTTGCTGATTTTAACAGGAAACTGGAAAATCTTAAAGGTACCGTCTTTGAGAAGTTGTTCCCCTTTGCTGGCCTTGGATTTCTATTCAGATAAGTGAAGGGAAAGTGACATTCTTTATGTCAAGATACTTTATGTCAAGATACTTTGACATAAAGAACTGACTTTTAGAGTAGACCATGTTCTGCATTCCATTATTGTATTTTATTTTATTTACACTTCAGGTGTTTTAGGGTACTGTAATGAAGAATCATGCTTCATGTTACACTCAAAAGCCAGGGAAGCAGTATTTGAGTATGATGTAAATACATATATGCACAGCCGTATATTTTGCGTTAGGCACTTCTTACAGTGGACGATCCTGTTTAAGGGTGGGGATGCTCCTGAATGAATGATAGCACAGATTGTTGCTGTCTAAGTCCATACCGAATTCTTCATGTAATGTGGAGACTTTGTCTTTTCCTCTCTGCTTTCCTGAGGGAGGATGGGAAGGGGAATGGATATGTGTTTGCATTTTTTTTTTCTTGTCCTCTGCTATCTTATATATCAATAAAACTTTTAAACTTCATTTTGGTTACAGCTAAAGCAAAAAATAATAAATGCAGTACTGAAATGTCTGAAAGACATTCATGAGATGAACTTGAGAGGGAAGTTTTGTTAATTGGTATCTTTTTTTAAATATAAGGAGACGTTGAAAAAGAGACTTGCATATCACGTAATGTCGGATGATTTAATTTACTCTTGAGATGTGTCTGGTTAGTTGGGAGAGACTGCTGTGAAAGGGAATGCAAATCCTGAAAAATGATACAAAACTAAAAATCCTGGATACAAACCTTGTTCTGTGAAAAGTTATATATGTGATTTTCCTTCTAGAAGAGAAAACAAATACAGCTGTGTCCATGAGAACTGGTCTGTGTTGTAACTTGGCTGACTGGTCAGCAATAACTGTACAGAAACGAGCATTATTTGCCACAGAGGGCTCTTTTTATTGAGGAACTATCTCTGTATCTCCCTTGAAGACCGAGATCAGAGCAGAGCCTGGAACAGAGTCACCCTGTAATTGGAGCTTGCTGAGAAATGTCGTGCCCATCGTTTGCTTGGAATGGTACGCAGAGAATACCATAGCTCCAGGGTAGCAAAGATCACATAGAAGTTTTTCCAGCGACCTAGCCAAACCTGAAGGAGTTTACCCTTCCAGCCAATTGCCTCTTGAAAGCCTTCCAATTCCCAAATTTCTTTTCTTTTCATAATCGCTGTTTAAAGTGTACTGGAACATCTTCATTAACATTCATTCTTACAAGAATACTGTAGGCAGTAACACAGCTGATAGGCATTTTCATTTGGGGTAGGTTAGTTGCTGCTTGCACTAGACTTGAAGTACTGCAGAAAGGTACAGATAAATCTTGTGGTCTGATACTGATAAATCTTCATGCTGTAATTGTGTGATGTTTGAATGGCTGGAGCTGAAACTTCTAGTAGTAGATCTCACATCTTGGAAGCATTACTGTAAAAGCAGATGCAGTTATTGTCATTACCCAGTGAAATCAGCCTATACAATTCAGTCTTATTTTGGCCTGAAAGCTGTAAAAACTTCTGAACAGAAAGCACCCCAGTGCTTTATTTATTTATTCATCCCAGTGAATTATTTTAGTTAGTCCCAGTGCTTGGCACATCCCATGTTTTAGAGACATTAATGTACAGAAGTCTCTAATGGAAGCTTTAGTACTAGATTTAGTTATATGGTTTTCCAAATGTTAAGGTTGCATTGTGGCTCCTTTGCATAAATTATGGTGATTTAAAATAAAGTCTAAGAAAATGGATAATAATGCTGAGAGATTGCTTTCTTTAGTCTTGTTTCTTTGCAGTCTGTTCTTTTTTAATCTTTGGGTTTGGTTTTTTTTTTCGTTTGACTAGAGACAGGTGAGGGAGATCCTCTTAGCTGAGGTATCCATTTAACTCTTACCAACTCCTGAGGGGATTACAGTAACATAATAATGCTTAAGGGAATATTTTCATTACTGTACATTTAAACGGCTAATTGCTGTTAATAGAAGGGAGCAGCCCACCAGAGTGAAAGAGAAGCAGAAAAGCTTAAGGTGTAATGAGACTTTTGAAATTTATTTCAGCGGTGTTTTCTAGGTTCAGTGTTGAGGAAACTTATCTCCCAGTCTGCACCTGGAGAACACTGTTTCTGTTGCCACAGATGACATCTGCTCATTGGTACGCGGAAAGCTGGAGCAACAACTTCGCTCCTTCTGCCAGATGGAGAAATAACATCTCAGGTCCTGCTGGTACCGCGGAGGCGAGGGAGGCATAGCTGTGCTGTTCCTCGCCTGCATCAGGGCAAACTGAAAGCCCTGCCCGGGACGTCTCTGTGAAAGCCTTTCCCTTCCCTCGGGTGACCTGTGCTTCCCTTTCCCTCTGCTCCCATGGCGATTGTTTTCTCTTTCGACACGCTTCCTGGATATGTGTAGGGCTTAAACATTGCTCGTTGCTTGCATTCTTTTAATTTCTTGATCAGCACCTTTGTGGTGGTGGTTTTGTTGTTTTCCACTCACCAGGCCATACCAGGCAGTTGCTCTGTAATGTCAGGTAGTGGGTGGAGAAAAGATGGTGAAGTAATTCGTGTAGTGCCCGGTCAGCTGCCGTTTCCCTTGCGGCATGCCCTGGACAGGTCTGTTCTTTTCTTACCTGAAGTACCTTTAAATAACTAAAAAAAATAAATCTTCTGAGATGAAGAAACATGGATTGAGTTAATCTTTAAGCATATGATAGGTCATTAAACTACTATGTGACACTGTCTCTTTCCTTAATGATAGTGGTGGCTGTGCAGTGGCAGTGGTAGCCTGTGGTCCCACGTGTGAAGGGAAGGAAGAAAAGTAATTTCACCAGATTATTTCAGAACTGTTGAAGTCTAAAACAAGTGTTTACTCAGTTTAGACTTTAGTCCGTTATTAAATCAGTATCAGAGCTTTGGCAGCGCAAACTTACCTGACTTTCATTGTTCAAAAGGAAGGAAATAACATCTTATTTTTCTGATAGAATAAACACATTTTCAGACCTGCATTTTGTGCTGCAGCCCACGTGCACTGTTATAAAAGCAGCGACTGTGTTGGTTTTTCCTGTTCATGTCACGGCAGAAGCTTTGATGCATGTTGCTCAGAAGTTAGTTGCTACAGCACCCATCCTTCATCCTCTTGTGATGCCTGTTTCTATCTCAATAGACTCCTGAGCTGAAGAAATGGTTGGGGTTTTTTTGTTAAAATTTTACCGTGAAAGATTTAGTCTTATCCTACTCTGTTTTTATCTTGCCTAATGTATTCTGACCACAAGTCTGAAAATGTAGCTCTTTCTGAAGAATTGCAGCAGTTTGATGCAGTTTTAGAAAGTTTATGGATGTGCCTCTGGGATTTGCTGAGGTTTTGTGCTTAATAGTTTAAATATTTCTATTTCTGAAGATTTTATAGAACTTAGGCTAGAGGCCCCCGAGATCATTTGATCTGACCTGAATATGAATCATAAGCCAGTAACTTGCATGTAGTTATTCTTAAATTGAACCTAAATACTCATGCTGGACTAAAGCCTAAAGAAGTTTGGCTGAAGCAATCTTCTAGAAAGAGAAAACAATAGAAAATAAGTCGATTTCGTGTTCCTTGGGTGTGGAGCTTGACTGCCTAATTATCCTCCCTTTTTTTTTCATCCAAGTTCATAATTAAGATCTTTCTGCTTTCATTTTCCACTGTTTTTGTTGCGTTGCATGCTAGATTAGAGAGAGCTTTTAGCACTCATACTTCTCCCCCGTGAAGGTACATGTGAACTGCAGACACCTAGTTTTCCTTTTTCATCAGCTAAACGGTTTGAACTCAGGCTCTCATTTGAAGGCATTTTCTGCAGTCCTCCAGTCATTCCTGTAGATCTCTTCTACATTCATCTGAACTTAATTCTTTTCCTTTTAAAAAGTGCAAACTGAGCCTGTGTTCAGTATTTTTGGTCTCAGTAATGCTTTTTAAGATCCTGTTTTGAGATTTAAAATCTTGCCTGGGCTTTAGCCCAAGTCCGAAACTGAACTATTTTACAGTTTTCTTCTTTTTATGGCCATATTTGAATGCAGCTACTGTGGCTTTAGGAACTACGTTTCTCAAGCATACAGGGTGAATCTTACTGTGGTCTTCTGGTGGTTGTCTTAAACTTCAGCACAGTTATGTACCGAATTAAGTTAGATGCAAAATCTACTTTTTCTTTTTTTCTTGGAGAGTGAATTTATTTCAGCATGATAAATCAGAATGCCCATTATAGTAACTGTTATTTTTGCATGCTACTAAACAAGGAAGCCTATGCAATTTTAAGTATGTTTGCATGCATTTGTAACTCTGGTCTTGCCCAAATCCTCCAAAATTGTGTGAGTTCTGTTAGACACATGATCTCTTAGCTGAAGTGTACCGAAGGCTGACTTTTTTGGCTAACCAAAAATCAGGTTTAATATATACACCTTTCGTTCCTAATCCTGAGAAGACAAAACCCCAAAATTTTCATGGGGTATCACACTGGCGTTTACAGGATGGGAGTTACATTTTGCATAACGTAACAAGCCTTTAGTACCGAAAAAAAGAAAACATGACCTTTGAACTATGAAAAGATGTAGGAAAATATTCCGCATCTGTTTAACTGGAAAGACCATCTACAGTGAAAGATTTTTGATTTGGACTGTCTATGAGACAGTGACTTTTTATTAAAAGTTGATTTTGGAGTGCAGGGTAACTGTTGGAAGACTTGTACTCAACTTTAAATCTTTCCTTTGTAAGACTATGGTGAGTCACAGAGCAGACTGCTAGCAAAGGAGAGAATTTATGTGCAGATTTCAATAACTGCAATTCTGTCTCTCATTTTCCTTTCTTTTGAATAGTAGAGTATTGCTTGGGTGAGTTTAAATCTCTCTTTATCTTTGACTATTCCATTACAAAATGGGTAAACCTTTCATATTATGGCTGGTTTTCATGATACTGTTCAAATACTAGAAAGAACTACTGGTAACACTAAAGCAGTACGAATATATTGTTTTCTTTAGGATGGAGGTAACCTTCTGATGGATAATGCTCTTTGGTAATGAGTTACTAGCTTCAGGTATTTGTATGTAATTTGATGTCTGTCTTCTGTATCACGGTTCCTAGTGACAGATTTGTAAGAATTTGTTGCAATATTCAAAAAGGCATTTGTTTTCAAGCTGTACAATAAATTAAGACATCTAAGATCAACCAGAGGCTGAAATCTTACGCGCGTGTTGTGAAACTTCATCCTGTACGCCAGCAGCGGTGGCCTGGAGTGACGTGGTCCCAGAGGTGGCCTGTGGGGTGCTCGGATTTGCCTAATGCTTTTCCTTGGAGGAGCTGGGAGTGATCAAGTTGCAGGTACCCACCAAATGGCACTTCCTTCTGCCTGCAAGCCCACGAGACCTATGCTGTTCCTCAAAGGGAGGTGGGGAGCCAGCTGCTCTCAGCAGCACTTGTCGTCTTCTGGCCAGCTTGTGCTGGGTACCCTGCCCTAGCAGGCTTTGCCATTGCCCATACCCATGTTCTCGTCCTCTGATTTTTGTGCAGTTTGAGAAAGACAGATGGGTGTGTTTGATGGCTGCTGTTGCTGGGGAGGATGTGAGAGAAGGGATGTGGAGAGAAGAGGACACGTGCTTTCCGGGGTTCAGCGGTGGGAAGGAGCCATGGCCACTGCCTGGAAGTGGGTAGCTGCCTCTCCCAAGATGGCTGAAAATCCCTGGTCTGGCCTCTGCAGCTGCTGAGATTGGATTTTGCAGGCCTTCTTTCAGCTCCTGTCAGAAGAATAATAGTTCATCTGAGAGCCAGTGCTTTTTGGTAGTTCATGCTTTTTTTCAGAAAGACTTCAAGTCCTCTGTTGGTTTACTGCTTCTGCATAATAGCCTTTTATAACACAGGAATCTTTAAAAGTTGCAACTTGACTGCAAGATGTGGCAAGTAGTTTTCCCTTCTTTTCAGCCCTGCAAGCAGACTGTAAGCCTGTACCCCCAAGCAGATAATTTTCTAGGGTTGAAGGAAAGGAATGTTTGTTTGTTTAGGGGCTGTGTTTTATAAGCTGAGTTAGGTTTCATGTTGCTGGTCCTGTTTTGTTGACTGAATTTGCATTGCTGTACTTCAAAAGATTTGTAGAAAAATTATCTAGTGGTTTAAAAAAAAATAGGCATTTTTTGTTTATGGTGATGTATTGTGCTGTTTGATAAAAGATGAACAAGACAATAAAAGACAATGTATTTTGCCGTTTTAAAATGCTGATTACTCTTTACTTAATGAATTGCATCTTGAATTCAGCTTGATGGGAAAAACTACCCTAAAATGGAAAACAATCTTTATCAGCACTATGTATCTCGATGGATGATTTTTTTTTTTCTTCTTCTCTATGTCTGAATAAGATGCAGAAAGTAACGGGAAAACATTCTTTCTGATTTACAGTCCTTTCAAGTCAGAACTCCTAGTAGTAAGGTGAGATTCCTAGAGTCTTCTCCAAACTTGGCTGCAAACCGTGGTTTCTGGGAGAATCAAAATGACTTTCCCTTGAAATTCCTAGATTTCTTTTTCTTTGTGGGTTTGATAATAATAACAATAAGCCCCCCTTCCAACTGAGGAATTGCTCTTCTATGTTTCTGGGTTCTTCCTTGTAGGCAAGAACATGTTTGTTCCAGAAGTTGTGTCCAGGTAGCAGCAGCATGTCAGGCTGCTCGTCTCTCGGGCTACAGAATGCAGGGAGATGAAAAGGGAACCAAGAGAGCACAAAGGGGAAAACTACAAATAGAAAGTACATTTGTAGAGAGATAAGTGGTCAGGGCAAAAAAGCAGGGAAGTGGGAGACCTAGTAAATGAGTAAATAAAAGGGAAAGGGGGAAGGGAGTATGGTGATGGATGGTAAAGGAACAGGGAAAGCTGTAGAGAGGAGAAGTTGACCTCTGGGCAAAAAGACTTTGTTTTGTTTTCATAAGATGTGGGGCTTCATTTCTAGTTTTGCTGAGCTTTCACAGAGATATGAAAGGGGAGTGAGAGAAATGTAGAAAGCCTGGGATAATCACAGAAGATAAACATGTCAGTGCTCATATGTAGTCTCTCATAAATGACTGCATCAAATGCAAGAGATTATGTATCTAGAGATCAGGAGAATGTAAGAGAACTAAGGTTGAGATAGCCACACTGAGAGACCAAGAAAATGATAAAAAATTATGTGGTATTTTTAGTAGCATGCTTTCAAGTGGATGCAGGCATATAAGAGTTTTGATAAATTCGTAGTGGAGTGGAATTTGGGAACAAGTAAATTCAACGGATTTTAACCTTGATAGGGAAAATAACATTCATAGAAGTTTGTATAAACTGTGATAGACTTGAATCTTTAACCTGGTAAATGTTTTTTAGGACTGGTTTGGTTTCTGGGGTTTTTTTTAGAAGTTGTCACAGCAAGGAATATGTTCATCTGTGAAGTATCAGAAAAGTTTCAAATTTTTGTAATCTTGACCATTTAAAATACTCTGGCCTAGACTTAACTTGTTTACGTTCAGCTGCAGTAACTACTTAATTTAATCACATCTAATCCTGGAAACCCATCTATCTACAGAGGGTTGCATGTTTGTTTTATAGTACTTAATTCTTCTGTAATTACGTGTAACAAGCTGTGTTCCTGTGCTTAGCAATGGCTTTGGGGCATGGTGGGAAGAAACTGATGGTAAATGGTAATTCCCGACTTCTTGTGTACAAACTTCTCAAGCTGCTTCATCTGTTTTAATCCAAAAGCAGCCCTTAGTACTGAAGACTAATCCCAAAGCTGTGTTGATGCAAATGATTTGCATGCCAAAAAGAGCCGCTTGTGTGAAGGACAAAAAAGTGGGCCTGAAGATGGATTTTGTTTTATAATAGCTGCTTAAGTATGTAAACTTTGTCTTATTAAAAAGAATGAGAAAAGCTGTGTATGCTGTTGGATAATCATAAATGTTTTTCTGCTTTTTTTTCTTTCCAGATTTGAATATGGAATTCAACCCATCAGATCATCCACGAGCCAGTACGATATTTCTCAGTAAATCGCAAACAGATGGTAGGTTACTGAATTTATTACAATTTTTGCTATTGCAGTTATCTCTAAACCCTTTGTTAGAATGCATGTGATAGTCTTTTAATATAGAATTCCTCTCCCAAAAAAGAGGCTTTCATAGGCATCATGTTCGAGTTGAAAGAAGTCACACCTTTAGTTAATTATTTTGTCAGACTGGCAATAGAAGGTACAGGTTTGAGTCCTGTCATGTCCTGAAATTGTAAGTTCCAAGTAGTCGGTGTATCAGAACTACAAATATGGATAAAGCTTAATATAATTATATTTTTAAAATATTTTTCCTAAATCCAAAATTTTCTGTGTAACTGTTTGTTGTTTTTTTTTAAACTCTGAACATTAGGCCAAGCTTCTGGGAAACGTGTGGGGAGTATTTTCTTGAGAAAATGCCAGTTTACATTAGCCAAGAAGACAGTCCAAAGTTTCCTCCGATACAGCTGATACTGAACATGAACTCAGTACTAGATTTTAATAACAAAACAACCCCCATCCCACCCAAACATTCTCTCCTCTTCTCTAATTATGGATTTGATATAATCATATATTTGTCTAGAGTATTTTTTTTATTCATAGGCAAAATGATTCCTCTGGAATTATATCTGTTAAGCAAGCTTCTTGATACAGTTAGTAGAATAGCAGCCATTTATTCTGGCTCTTTCATTCCCTGTTGGACATGTATGACATGTTGTTTTAGAAGCAGATGAATAATCAATGCAAAACACATTATTTTCTGCCAAGACTTTCAAAGCAGTTTCTACATTATAATTCTGACTGTTCAGTATGAATTCTTTGTCCTTCTTTCTGCTGCCTATAAATGCTGTTTTTAATTTACATAGCAAATTGCAGTTTCAAACACATCACTTAAAAATAATGTAGTTTTCACTTACTGTATATTTTTTGCTAATTTTTGAGCATGATTAGAACAAAGAGGATATACATGTAGGCCCTAATTGAAGAGTTGATTATGTGAGTACCTCTTTTGCCCTTCAGATTGTCCTTCTGAATTCAGCCCTGGTTCGGTCAAGGCCTTATTATGTGGTTTTGGATGTGATTTACCATTCTAATCTGTTCTGGTAGTCTGTAAAATGAATATGATAATATTTCCATAGTACACTGTATTATGAAGATTGATGTCTATTTTATAGTGTTTCTGTTGTGTTTTGAGACTATATAATCCCATATGGATGCTACTTGTTTCTTGTTACAGCTTGTTGAAAGAAAGGACAAAAATAATCCCAAGTCCCGCAACTAAAATTTTGACCAGACCTGATGATTATTCTTACTTGTAGTAAGAATGGTTAATTTATTGCAGTGTGGAGTTAACTGTAAGCATTTTTTAAAATGACAGTTTACATCCATGCTAGAGTTAGTCTATGAAACTTTGTTCTAGTTTAAGTAATATGAAGAACATATTTTTCAGTGAGAACAATGAATTTAGTGAAACAATATAGAAACTTTATCAACAGGAGTGTAAGATCTGTTCAGCTATTCTTGATCACGGTGGAAAAAATCCAAAGGCTATTTTGCTTGTACAAAAGAAAAAAGATTCTGCGAACGTTTATCTACTGATGTATTGCCAAGATCCATCCCGTTCTGGTGGGACAACTCACAGTAGTAAGCATTTTGCTTGGCTGCACTTTGGGCCCCTTGTGGAACCAAGTGAGCTGTAGGAGTTATCACGCGTTTGAAGGGTGTTGCCTAACACCAAAGTACAATAAAATGCTTTTTAAGGGGAAAATATAAGGGTTTTTTAGGGTGTGTAGGGTTGTATTCTGACAGCCTGCTGTGGAGTCTAGGGGACCCCCAAGACTTCTTAAGACAATGTAGAAGCGGGGAGCTGAGCTGCCAATGTTGAAAACATCTAACTTGGGCATGTAACTACCTCTCTCCATTACTTGTATAGTGTTGGGCTGGCAAAACTTCCTGTTGACTGTAAGTGAAAATATTTCTATAGGTAAGACCTGCAGACATTTAAAATACACGTATTGGAGAGTTGAGGGGCATCAGGACTCAAGGTTTCATCCAGAATCTGGCTGTAACTCTTGAGCGTACATCACACGTTTGTACAGTGGGAAATGGCCAAGTCCATCATTATGTGCTAGACTGACTTGGCAACGTTACCTTCAGGCAATTCCATGTTTGGCTTTCTAGTAGCCCTGTACTCTTTCAGCCTCACTGGTAATCTTGTAGTACTGTCCTGTCATAGGAGCTGTGCTTGAGGTGCTTGTGATCAACATGTGAGTGAAGAGCAACAAGCTGACTACCCCAAATATAATGAGACAGGACGTGGCATCTCTGGATATTACGTGGTCTGAATTTCCCATTGTTCTGTGAAGCCTGGGTGCCATGCTAAGCGTCTAAACCTGTCCCTCTTAGTCAGTAGTCTGAATGCATCCCTAATTACCTGAGAGTTCAGTGAATCTGTAGAAAAGTTGAAGACACAATAAATACTAATTTGATTCCTAACTAAATTAGCTTTTCTAAAAGTTTCCAACTCTTTGTGGGAATTTTCTAGGTGCTGAATCTCACATGAATAATTCTCCCTGTTTAGGGAGCTAGTAAAGAATATCACCTTTTATGTCTTTAACTTCTATGAGTGCTTTATGCAAGTTCTCCCTTGTTTGCTGAGTTTGGCCTGTAAGCAGGACGGTCTAGGTGACTGAAAAGCCATGCACTATTTAGTACGTGCTTGTGGTTAAGCCAGGGTTTCCAAACCTTAGCAGTCCAATAATGTAACTTCCTTTCCTTATAATAGCAAGGGGGCAATGGTTGCTACTTTGGGGTGCTGGTAATGGTCTTTCCTGTAAGTGGGTTACACCTGTCCACCTCTCCTAACTTACAGTAGGCTTTACACATTCAATGTACTGACTAAATTTTGCAGTATCAGTGCAACAATGGGCTTCAGGCAAAGAAGATTTTGAAATTGTATTTGTATAGTGGATAGAAGTGAAATAAGCTGCACTTACTCTTTAATGTTAACTAGGACCAGTTTCCTGTCTCAGATAAAACAAAAAGAAATGACCTACAGACTCCCAAAATGCGAGACATTTTTATTGATGTAATCCTCAAGGATTTTGTCTTTGATCCTGATCTGGGTACCATTAAGATAGTCTATAGAAATTGCACAAGGGAAGTTTCTGTTACAGCTTAATGAAAAATACAGACATACGTACATACACACACATGCGTACACATATGTTTGTATGCATGTGCGTATTTCCTCACTACCTTTTATTTCAGGATGATATATTTTCCTACTGTTGCAAAAGTTCAACATCAATGGTTGAAAGTGCTCGCAGAAATAGGAACAGGTCATTGACCTTAAAATGAGGAAAACTTAGACAATTTGGCAGCATCTCAGTCTCCACTTGGAAGAGTTCCATTCCAACTTTCAAGTTTTAAAATGTTAGAAAGAAAATAGAAGTTTAATTGTTTAAAGTGACCCTAAATCTGTTCGGCTTCATTTCACCAGCACCCCATGCTTGAAAGCCAAAAGCCTGCAGTTGCAGTTAGGAGTTTATGCTACAAAATGCCAGTTAAGTGTAACGCTGCAGTCTGGTCTGCTGAAGACCATACTGTGCTGCGTGAGCAGTGCAAAGCATCTTTAAACTGGCTGAAGCCAAGTGATGGAATTACCTCTTTACAGACATTTTAGCTTGGCGGAAGTGGCCTTTTGCCTTGTACAGTAATTGTTTTTCCCTTGTTTAAAGGGAGGGTTGTGATCACAAAAGAGAGCAATTGTGACAAAATGGGTTTCTAGTATGGCCGATTCCCCATGGGCATTCGTTCCGGAAAGAGTTGAGCCTTACGCTATGGCAGAATGGGCCAGAAGCACAAAAGCCCAGCTGCCGCCTTGTAGTCCCTCACTGGAGAATTCAGGCTAACTGAATTTCTGCTATATGGGGAAAATAGGGGAAAGGAGGTCAACGTGGTGCTTAGAAGAATGTGCAGCACAAGCAGTTCTTGAGCAGGGAGGAGTGAGGAGTGTGTATAAATACATTAATATATTCTTCGGGAGACTGGAAATAGCAAATGAGAATGAGCTGTGAGTGATATTCTTGCTTTGGTGAATAGATGATTGTACTTTCATGGGGAATTGAATAATGGATACAAGGGAAAATACAGAAAATACAACTAAGGTAGGGGAAAAAAAGGTGATTAAAATGGAATTTGTATGTGCAGGCTGTCTTTATAGGATTTTGTCCGTAAGAACTTCGTATGCAGTATAATTGTTTGTGACTAAAACAGTGTTAAATACTTAACTGTGTTCAAAATTTCACAGTTAATAGATGTTAATTTTCAGTTATGTACTCTATTAGGTTTACGTGCAGCGTATCAGAGTTGTTTACTGCCTGTACATTGCAATAAGCAATACTAGACAAATACTTTGGCTGTTCTTAGAAGTGAGTATCTACCATCATTTTGTTGTTTCCTTTTAGATTACTTATATTCTTTGCTGGTGATAAATGCAGTGTGTGGAACTTAAGTGTAGTGCAGTGTTTTAGCAAGATTTCAAGCAGTTTAACTGTTTACTAGACGATCAGAATTTTCCTGCTATTCCTGTTTAATTCTGTTTCTTATACAATGTCCGTAATTGTGGATCTGAGTATGTACTAAGTGACATGGCTAACATCTGTCATGTGTGATTCTCCTTTCTGCTCCCTGGGAGGAAAATTATGTAAGGATTTTTAAAAGTTTTTTCTTATTTTCTTTTCATTATGTCTGCATTAAACACAATTATTTCACAGTATTCACACATACAGCCTTGTTTATGTGAGATTGCTTGCTTATAAAAAAATCACAAATAATGGCTTCTCATCCAACAGGGAATGGACAGGCTATCCCACCATTATGAACACTCTTATTTTGCTAAGTGCATTGGGTTGCATAGCTTTCAAATCATAGTGCACCAAAGTGCATTTAATCACCTACAGCATGAAACCATTATTATTTTAATCCTGCAGTTTGATTTATGTGTTAGTTGCCTCCAGACTTGTATCCTAAATGCTGTGGTATTTTCACTGGAACAGAGCTCCACAGGCTGTCTATGGGGTGAGTTAATTGGGAAAGTGCTTTAAAAAAATTACATAGAGTATATTTAATCAGCTGTAATGAGCATTTGCCTGACAATTACGACTCTATACATCTATCTCCCTTGTTGTTGCTGTTTACTTTCTGAATATTTTGGCTAATTGTGGCTTTGACTTGCAACCCTTGCTTGTGGTGACTGGTTCATACTCACCAAAGTAACATATTTTCATTGTTATATCCGACGTGAGTAATAGTTTCAGGCTTGCACCTGATCACTATAGAAGGCAGTGGTGTAACGCACATGGTTTCAAGGCTCCTCTATGGGAGTTAGTGCACAGTAAGCTATGATGAGAATTTGCTAACTTCGTGGTGTAGCTATTTAGGTGCTTTCACACCTGCAAGGTAGAGTAGGCCAGTTTGCAGCAAGGTACCTTGCACGAAGGCACTGGTGGCTCAGGAGTGCCCACACAGAGAACTGGTGAAGGATGGCTAATCCATTGCTAACTTGGACTGTAGCTTACTGCATATTAACTTTCCCATGCGGACCAACGCCTGGTGAAGTACCCAAATGGATGAGAATTTTAATCCATCACTGCACTAGTGAGCGTAAATGCTTTTATGCATACAGATACATATTCCGTGTTTGGTATATAAATATACTTGGTTAGTACAAAAGCAATTGTAATGTTGCACATAGATAGCCTCCTGTTCTTTTATTATAAATGGTATGTAAGAAGCTGAATCGGGAAAAATAGTCATGTAATATTTCTATCATATTTTGTGTTTTTGCAGTGAGAGAAAAACGCAAGAGTCTCTATATAAACCACGTAAGTGAAAATGCCTCGCTATGCAGCTTTCTCCTTGTTGTCTATATTATACAGTAAATAAGAGTTATCACACATGATTTCCATATTGGTGAGAGGGTGCTGATGCTTCAAATGTCTGTTCTGCATCAGGATCCAGAAGTATAGGTCTCGGCTGTTGAGTCAGTTGAACAGATCTGTTGGTTTGAAGACAGTATCATGCTCACAACCAGTGTATGTAGGTAACTGGTACCTGGAATAAAGAGCTGCCCACATTAGTATGATTTTTTGAAATTAATACAAAAACTCTCAAAACTTTAAATTACATTTGTATGCAAGTTTGCTTTGGCAGAGAGCTGCAGCATTTGCTATTTGCACAGAAGTTCTGAAGTGCCTGACCAGTGTTGATGCAATGTAAATGTGGACTGACATGTGGTACGTGCCGAGTATAAAGATGGGGTTTTGATACGCTTGTGTACCCTGGGCATTTTTCAGTTCAGTTCTCTTCTGTTTGAATGAAATTCTCGGTGAAGCAGACAGCAAATCTCCTGTAGCCTGCTTTGGGTGCGGGACCAGACTCTTTGCCCCAGTTAGTGTTGTTTGTACTACTGAAGTACCTGGAACCAGTGCGGTTCCCAGTATGTTAAGCCTTGTGCTGAAATATCTGGAGTCACGCCTGAGTAAAACTGAGGAGAGGAAGAACTAATGGTCTCCCAAATGGTATTTGCCTTTAGAGTGAAATGGGGAGAAGTTCTCAAACTTTTCTCTATCTGGAAATATAGGTCATCATTTCAAGAATCATTTTTAAGCCAGGACAGCTGCTGAAAGAAGCAGATGTGGTTTATAGCCTCTGCATCCCTTTGTGCTGGTACGAACGTTTGTGCAGCATGAGGTAAACTGGATTGGGGCATGAATGCAGGTAGATTCAGCACAGCCAAAAGCTAAAATGGATCTGCTCCTAAATGTGATTCACTTCAGGGCTTGCACCCGCAGAAAACGAGGGAGCTGCTGAGTGGGGTGAGAAGGCAGGATGGCTTCATTTGTTGGCAGAACTGGTTTGTGCTGCGTGTTTCTGAAACTACTACCTGGCTTCAAAAGCAAGCTGAGATTTTCAGTTTCCCAACAGTTAAGATTTTGAGAAGTCATGACATACTGTGAGGCTTATAAAAGCCTTAAAGTTGGCTCCACAAGGAGCAGATATTCTTGGTGCTTCTCACCTTCAGTTCCCCTGTACAACATTTCCATTGTTTACAGTGCATGTGAGGGTGGTTTGCAGTGCAGTTGTATTGTTACAAAACTACTTGTAAAGCTAATGTACTGGATTCCTGTAAACTTAATAATATGTGCTCAGTAACTTCCAGCATGCTTTTTAGCCTCACACTTGGAGGGTTCAATGCAAAAAATTGAATATTTAGACACTGCAAAGCAAGTTATTAACTGAGTATCTGTGACAGTCCACCTTGTGTCATGGATAAAATTCTCACGTCCTGAATCATTTCATGTCATGTAAAAGATGTGTTCTGCATTAGGCAGACTACGAGTGGATTCCTCTGGCGGACTGAACAAAGATGACTCTTACAAATGCTGCTGGAAGCACACTACTGCAAACCCTGGTATAAAATATTTTTAGGCAGTGCTGGACTTGTTGCAGAAAAAGGAAGGGCGTTCATATCACTGAGGAGTTGTGTTGTTGGGAGCTCAATGTAGCAGATTATGCAGTTGATAGCCTAAGCACTATACCTCTTCCTTATTTCTCATTTTTTCAAGTATCATTCAAAGCATTGGCTAAGGTTGCAGCAATGTAAACTTTCCTCAGTAGTCTGGTTTACTGCTACCTTAAGTCTGACTTCTTTGTACTTATAAAGTACTTCTGAATTACAAAGCTAAAAATAACCTTTATGAAGCTGAAATCCTTACCATGGCTTTCTCTGTGTGTGTCCTTACAAGTCAGTTAAGTTTTTTAGCCAGTACTCGTAGATAAGTTATATTTTCAAATGTGGCCTGGGATATTTAAGTTGTTACTTCAGCACCTCCTAAATATTCAGTCTGCTAAAGCTGACACACAAACTGGTGATCATTTTTGAAGTGGTTGCTGTGGCCTTTAACTGGCCACTGAGTTTAGCTCTGTAGACTGCAGGGAACCATCGTAATTTTCCTAGACCACCTTTTTTGAAGAAATTTGAGGAAACAGATTTGACAACTATATGTGACAATGGGTATGTATGGGTAGTATTTACACGATAAGCGAATTTATGATATAGCTATTGGTTGATCGGTTCTTTTCCACCATTTTTCAGTGTGTGCTAAGTGCATTTCTAACAGAAGCTATTGCTACTCATCTCTTTCCTTGTTGATGTGAAGTGCAGGGTCCCCATATCTGATCTGGAGGAAACGAGCCAGAGGACATAAATTTTGGAGCGTTGTTTTGTGTTCCTTTTACAAGAACTCCTCACCGTAATGCAGCGCTCTTCTTTTTTTGTGGTTTTTCTATAACGTCATCTTTTTTTTTTCTTTTATAAGTCTTTTATACTACTTCTTTTGTGACAAGTAACCAAGATAAGCAACAAAATATTTTTATCCATTTGTGCAGTATCTTATTGGTTATTTTGCAGGCAGAGTTAAACATCTTCCAAGTGATCAGGGTGGCAGGCTAGCAAGGGAAGTATCAAGAAAAGTTGTGCTTTTTCTTTTTTAACTGTTTTTCTAGTTCTGTGTAGTAAAGGATGAGAATAGTAGTTTATACAAATACAGTTTCAAAATATGTTACCTGTGAGAAAAATTAATTTAATGAATATTGACTCTTGTTTAAAAATGCACTTTCTCAGTGTGATCACGCCATGGTTCTTTTCCTTTCTTGCTTGCTTTTGCTTGTAGAATATTTTAATTAGCTGAATAGTTTCCTTTGATCCCCAAATACAAATAATGGGTTCCTGCTTTGATTTATTGTGCTTTTTCAAGGGCTGGCAGTTGCCACGTTTCAGATTCACCTTGTCAGTAGGTGTGATGGAAGAAGCCAGCAGCTGTTCTTTTTTTGGGGTGGGAAGGCAAGGGGGAAGGAATGAAAGTGGGGTGTGACAGAGGCGCTACAGAGAAGCTGTCATCTCTGTCTTCCCACAGAGCCCAGGGAGACAGATGACAGGTTGAGGATGGTGCTGGATCCTTTGCATCCTTGTAGGTGCTGGAAGTTACCTACCTCCAGCGTTAGCTGCCATGTTTGCTTTCTTCCAGCCTATTTTAATTTCTAAGCAGTTGCAGCAGACTCTACTTCCCTTTCCCGTTGAACTGGCAGTTGTTGTTTTTTGTTATGGCTTTAATGCTGCTTCAGTGTGCACTTGTCTTTTCTTTTAATCGGCTTAGTCAAGCTGCTGAGGGGGATAAAGATGCAGACTGAGATAGAGGCATTTCCTTTTTCAGAGAGGAGAGATTGCATCAGTATCTGCCTGTACAAGGAAAGCAAACAGGAAGACGTTTTATGTTTGGTGGAGAAAGAGTGAATTTTTTAATTCTTGTTTGCAATTGCTAGTTCTTTGTACTGGGTGATTATCTTTTTGCAGGGGAAAGGAACAGGGCAGGGGAGGGAAGAGTTGTTTTCTCCATCAAGTTTTTCTAGACATTTTCCGTTTCAGAAAAGATGGAAGTGCTCTGTTTGCCAAAGTACTTCCTTTTTGACAAGATATGCTCTTAAACTTGAATCTGTGTTTATGAGCAGTAATATCCAGTAAAAATAAGGGATATTTTTTGCGTATTGGAATATTTCTGAAGGAACATAAAGGGAAGGAAAAGGGAAGGAGGATAAAGGGAAGTAATATCTCTCTTAGGCATTTTTTTTTTTTTTTTTTTATTCTGGAGACCCTTCGTCAGCCTTGTAGCAACGGCTTCCTTTCAGCATTGTCTTGTTTAGGGATCTGGACATGACTTCCGCTGTCTGCTACCTGGCAACTGGATGCTCAGATCCCAGCAGACTAATACTGTTTTTATCTTTCCAAGTAGAGAAACTAACATCTGTGTATAGACCAAAATTTTTTCAGCATCCTGGGGAAAAGTTCCTGGGCATCATTCATGTCAGAACCCTGGTCCCTGTAAGTGACCCTGTAGGGATTCACATCAGGGGAAGCTTCTCAGCAGCAGTCCAGCTGATGGGGACTAGTGGAGACCTGATAGGTCCTTTGCTGTATGTGATATGGCACAAGCAATTTCTGTGAGCTTTTTTGTGTGCTTGACATTTTGCTCTTGTGTAGCCCCCAAGCTTTCTTGTCAGATTGGATAAAGAGGCTGTTCTGCTTCCCTATTGTAAAACTACTAGGCACGTAACTGGTAATCAAACACTTTCAGCTAGTAATTGTAAGCGTAAATAAGATGCGTGCTGAAATGGGGAACATAGTGTGAAAAGAAGTTTAATCCGTGAAAAATGTGAAGCACAACATAAAATGTGAAATGTTGCTTTTAAGTGGACTGCCTGAGGTTGGCTATTGGAAAGGTTTATGATTGCCGTCCAAATTCCTTAAGATATTTTAATTAACATTCCTTACTCAAAGAGAAGAACAACATTAACTGGAAGATAGATTAGAGGCTTCTCAGGTGCTCTTGAAGCTCTCCTAGAGATTGCTTAATGTGGTCTTTGCTCGTCTCCATTGCAAGATCACAAAAAAACAGGTCTAGAGGGAGCCTTTATAGGCCATCTGGCCCATCTAGCAGATTCCCTACACTGATGCCATTCCTAACAGATGCTGTTTAAGATGCTTTTTCAGGCTTCCAATAAGTTAGAACAGGTTTTCTTTAATGGCTTACCAAAACTTACTCTTTGAAATGTTTTCTTCTAATATTTTTCAGCCCCTTGCTTCTTTTCCTGTCCTCTAGGGTGAACAATTTCACCTCTCCTGTCAGCCTCAAGGCAGTAGGTTACATGAAGTGACAAACTTTTGTAGGGGAAGGAACAAAAGATAACTTTTAAGGTAGAATGAGAGCACGCAGGAGAGTTCTTTTACAGGGTTGCTAGACAATACTTGCTGTGCTGGGAGCCTAGTAAAGTCCCTCTGGTCAAATTGCACAACACCAGCAATTATACGCTATGTAAATACAAGCCTTTGAGCTGCTTTTAGTGTTCAAAGAAATATTCAGTCTTTCAGGTTTGTAAAGCAGGGTGCTTTATCAGTGGTTAAGTAGGGCCTGCGTGTGCTGCAGAAAAGTTTACCAATGGTTGCTGAGCCCCCCAGGAGCTCAGTGGTATGCTGACATAGTTTTCTATAGTTGACATGAGTAAGGACAAGCTTTCAGAGCAGAAAACTTGCCAAGTAAAGATCTAGTCTAAGGCATCAGTTTTGGACATTATCAAACACTGGTGAAACTAGTCAACTGAGGGCAAGGTTGAATCATGTCATAGACTGATAAGGTACCATGGGTATTACTTAAGAGTGGTTGGACTGGATCTTTTTTTGTTGTAGATGCTGGCAGAGAAGGGTAAGCATGCAATGGTGCAGTTTCCTGTAGCTTTTGTTCAGGTGAATATACCCTTATCTAGCCACTAAATGTAGACAATTGTGCTGTAGTATCAAATTGTGCAAGATAAAAGTAAATGCAGAGCTTTGCAGAGCCCTGCAGAGAATTTTGTTGCATGGTTTGCGTGATTTTTGAAGCACTTTGTTGACCTGTAAAATCATGTTTCTTCTGTGAAAAATGTTGTTAGAACTAAATCATGTCCTGAAGCAACAGAAGATCCCCAAGATAGGAACCTCCCTTTTCCAAGGGAGAAGCAGTCCTGGTATTCTTGCTTGCTGTTGTAATTTGGCTTCACGTGTACTTTTACATGCCAGTTTTGCCTATTAGCATTTTGGCCGGCCTCTGCTGCCTGCAAGGTAATGGGCATGTCTCCACAGACGGGTGCAAGCAGGCCTCAATTTTTCCATGGGGGAAATACTATTTAATAGCACCTTTTAAAATCATGCAATAACTTACACCTGGTTTGATGGAAGAAGAGACAGTGCTATCATTATTTAGGACAGAAGCTGCAAATTATCTTTTGATGGACAAGTGCAGAAGAACACTGAAAAAGGCTGAAACTTCTCTGCCAAACTGGAAGCTGACTGGCTGAAGGCCAGCTCTGGTACAAAAGATGTATAGCTTCATTAGGGAAGTGTTGCGCCCAAATGAACAAATCCTGCTGAGCGTCAGGGCAGAGTGCCATACTCGTGTTGCTAAAGAGCTTCCAGGACAGAGCTGGCTCGTACCCATTCTGGTCAATTCTGAGTGTGGGTTTTCATCAGTATGCACCCGTCTGTTAGATGTTTCTACCCGAAAACACCCTGAAATGACTATTTTCACAAACTAAATAGTTAACACTTCCCCTTTCCCTACAAATTTAGGTTTAATTTCTGAGTGATGCTAAAACGAAAGCTGAGAGAAATTCATCCTTTTGTGTGTTCTCATTGTGAATTAGTTAGGAATTTGTTGTGATTCCTTTCATAGCAGGTACACAGAAGCAGTTCTGCAGAGCTTGTATGATTTTGATGGCAAACGAAGCCATTCTATTCTGATAAGATGTATTTTATGTAAACTTCAAGTAAATCCTATTGCTCAAACGTCTTGAAACATGGTTTGGAAAGTTGGAAAGTTTCAGGGTGAAGCTGGTAGAAAAAGAAAGCAGTGATATTTCCTTAGTATTAGCTGTGCAAGAGCAAAAACCTGCTGTTTTTAAGAGCTAGAAACACCTGGCATTAATGGAAGTACATTGAATCTTGATCTCTTAGAGCTTGTTCTGTAACACATGTAACAGCTTAGCAAGTTATAAAGCAATTTTTTCGGTTTTGTCTTTTCCTGTAAAGAAAGAAATTCCACAAAACAGCTATTATGTATTTGTTGTAAATTATAATGTCAGCATTTCTTAATAAACGTCTTTGGTTGAAATGAGAAAAATAACAACTGCTTCTGGAGTAGAGAGCTACAAATCCTCTCCACCAAAAGATATCATAAAATTGTAGAAAAATGGTCCAGAATTTATCTCAAGAGGTTGTTCAGTCTGGTTTCTTGCCTAAGAGCAGAATCCTGCGTCTAAGCTGTTCCTGGCATATGTTTGATTTACCTCTTCTTTACAACTTTCAGTGACGGAGATTGTATGACTGCTCAAGTCACTCAAGCTATCCTTGCTATTAGAAAAAGGTGGTGGTTTGGGTTTTCTTTTTGCCATCACCTCCTTTCACACTTTCATGGCCCATCTTAGTTTTCCCTAGTTCAATATAAGCCTGCTCTTTCTTATCCCATCCACAGTGGTCACGGAGAACAACGTTCTCGTCTTTGGAACTCCCTTCAGCGTAACTTAAGGCCATTATTGTCTTTGTTCCTCCAGTCTTTCAGTTTTTCCTTCTAAATCAGGTTTTTCAAAGCTCTGATTGATCTTGCTTTTCTCTCCTCCTGACTCTCTGAAATCAATTCAGCTTTCTTGAAATACATTGCTCAAAACTGGACATAAAATTCCAGCTGAGCAGGGTGGAGGGGTGCTCTACCCTGTTGTATACATGGTAACTCTATAAATCCTGTATGATGTTTTCCTTTTTTTATCAAAAAGTCCTCTGCAAGTTAATGCCAGCTGCGAAGTCAGTAAAAAATACCTTGATTCTGTTATCAAAGTTATTTCTCATATTTTACACTGAGTAGACCAGATCTCTGTGGAATGTTCCTTACTTCAGCCTTCCAGTTTGAAAGTGATACCTGGGTAACCAGAGTATAGTTTTCCAAGTAGTTTTTACCTGTCATGTTTTCCTTGTTTTGCCCTTTGGGATTTTATGCGAGATGAAGTCAGAAGTTGAGAAGCATGACATCTACTGAATCTCAGCTTGGGTACAAAAGTATTACTACTGCAAGTTAAAGGACATTTAAAGCGGATCCCATGTCATGTCAATGAAGTGCTTTTAATTTGTAAATATTTGTAATAGTAGAGATTGCCAAGGCGCCACATGTGTCCTGTACTCACAGTCATGTTTCCAGATGAAGATTTACAGAAGGAGCTATACCAGTCCTTTCTTTCCCCCATGTCAGCCTTAATGGTGGGACAGAAGCTGAGAAGGATCCCATTAATGTTAGGGGGTTTATCTAATTTCTTCAAAGGCTCTATATTCTTTCCCAGCTCTTCTGATTTTTCTTGCTTAGCGCCTCTCTGACTTGGTCTAAATGGAAGATTTTTGTGCTCAGACGTAATGGATTTGAAGTGTGCAAGTGTTAAGCTCTTTTACAATTTTGGGTGGACTTACTCCATTGAAATGGACACAGAAGAGGGTTTCTGTACAGGACAGTGCTGAATACTGACGTGATGCTCAGTAACCTCTTTTGTCCTTTGCAAGGATAAAGAAGGTTTCTGTGCCACATTTTAAGGAGGTTCAGAAAAGCCTGTTTGACTGAACTGTGGGGACTTTAGATGTCTTCCAGCTTAGTCAAGCTGGAATATGAAACTGAGGGTGTTTTCCAGTAGTTTGGAAAAGGCAAAAGATCTGTTACCTGGCATACCGTGTGGCTGCAGTTGGACGTCAGAGTAGAAGCCGGGAATGCTGATCTACTGATAGGTTAGTTATTCACATGGCACAAATGTGTATTTATACCCAAGATAGTAGGTTTACACTTGGCACCATTCTTCAGACTGGGAGAGGTACCCCTTCCTGCCAAGTTATTATGAACAGAAAGCGAGGCATGAGACACCACGTATTTTTCTGAAGTGTGAAAAGTTCTAAGCCTAACGAAGTGTGATGTGGGCTGAAAACCGTGGAGAGTTCCGTCATGTGGTAGTTTCAGAAATAAGGTGCGTGACTCTAATTATTGACATGTATCAACTGTTAGAGTGCTGTTTACATAAGAAAATTGAAATCTGATAGTGGTGTTGCTACAGAGTTGTTTTCTGTCTTTTACTCATACTTGCCTTGAATGAATCCAGTCCATTTATCTTAAAACATGTTGACACTTAAAATGCAGAATTAAAACTTTCCATATGCTTTTTTTTTTGATGCTGAAGTGTTTGTGCCTCTCCCTTTTTTTCAACCTCTAGACAGTCTCATTTTCACCTGGTTTTAAATTGCTTTGCCTTTATCATGCCTGTGGAAGGTACTCAACAGTCTAATCCAGAAATTTGTACTAAACTGTGGTAGAATATGTGAATCACCAGTCTCCATGTCATTCTCTCTGTATACATCAATGCTAGATTATACATTTTATGGCATTAATGCTTCCAGTTCTTCTAAATTTTCTATTTGTTGCCTTGGTTAACATATAATAGCTTGGAAGGTAGATGGATTGTGAGCTTCCAGAGTATTGCTAAGTACCTTTCCGAGCTCCTGGAGAATTTTTGAGAGGGGGTAACTTCAATTTTCTTAGTAAACTTTTTCACTTCCCAGAAAAGCAGTTCAGCCTACGACTTTATTGGTCAAGTGAGGGACCTTGATAGAATTTGTTGGTGGGCTTTCAAATCATTTGAACATAATGTTTCTACAATTGTAACAGCTTCAGAAAATTATTTTTTTCAATTAGCAGAAGACTTTGAATGCACTTTCACTCACGGCTGGGAAAAATAGAAAGATGACTCAGATGCATGTAGGTTTCACCAGGAGTCTGTCTGTTCTCTATCTAATGAATTCTGCTAAGAAGTCTGCTGCCTAAGGAAAATGAAACATTAGTTAGATGATGGAGTGCTGGCACTTGTAATAATACATGTTTTGGAAATTAGGCAGGGGAAGATGTACTGAGGTAGGAGTCACAGGACTGTAGCCTAGATACTGAGTTGCTCTGAGCGGGTAAATTCCTGTGGATTCCACCGACGGTATTGACATTGATCTCTCCGCTGAAACACTGGAAACATTCATTGTAAGGCAAATTAAAATTTCCATGTCAATGTGCCAGCTGAATTTTAAACCTATTTTGTTGTGAGTTAAACATGTAATTTGACTAGTCTTAACTTCCCTGACACAGGTTCTTGGTCAAGTTATTCACTAGTGTAGGTAGAATAAGGAAGGATAAAATCAAAGAGCATTAATGACTGTGATAGCTGTTAGCTGATACGATGAAACTGTTCTCTTTAGACTGGTGGAGTGTGGCTGCTCTAAAGAGCTGAAGGAGAAGCGCTTTCAACAAAAACTCTTCAGAAACAAGTAGTGTTGCCAAATGTCATTTTGTGGCTGAGCTTTCCAGTGTTTTCCTAATGTAGTCCAGAAATAGGATTGAAATCTGTTGAAAACTTTTTCTATTAAGAGATATGTTTCTTTTTTATTTGCATATCCACTTTCTTACATTCTTTGATCAATTTCCTTCCTGTCTAATAACAATCTATTCTTGATGAATTGATTTTTCTGAATTTTCCCTATTAATTTTTAGAAGTTTTAGTAGTTTTACTGTAAAGACCTCTTTCCCCTACTTCATTGTGTTAGGGTTTGTTTGGTTTTTGGTTTTTTTTTAAATTCTCTTTTCTTCAAGCATGGTTTTGTATCTGTTTCTAAGTCAGTCGTCATTGTTAACACAGTTTCTTTTTCACTCTTCCACTTACTTTTGAATGACAGAAACATAGGTCTTGTTCATCATCGCTTTCCGTATGTATGTATGTATGCAAGTAATTCTGCACAAAAATTTTTGCATGGCTTTGGGGAAGGAGGGACGGAAGGGAGCTTGGGACTTGAAAGCATTAGTCAAGGCTCAGGCAGGGATTGTTGTGACTTTTGCACTGATAATTATTTCTGAACTTTCTGAACTGCTTCAAAACATGATCACATGACTCTGTGCGTCATTGTGAGAGAGAAATTTGTTTTTTTCTTAATTCTTACATCTCCTCAGAAAAATGCTTTGGTATTACATAATTGCCATTGTTCTTTTGCATGTTTTTCATAGCATCCTCCTGGGCAGTTGAGAAGGAAGTACAGTTCCTGCTCCACTATTTTCCTGGATGACAGCACAGTCAGTCAACCAAACCTCAAGTATACCATCAAATGGTGGGTTTTATAATTTATTTTTTTTTTGCTAGAAGCTATATTATATACATAGGTATTTATGTATACATATTTCTGAACCATTACTAAGCAAGCTTCAAAGGTTTTAGTTTTTGAAGTAATAAATTTATTTAATCCAGTCATGTTTCAGAGGCAATGAATAGGATGAGCAAAGGGTATTACTCTTATTTTAGGTCTGTGCAGAATCAGCCTCCCAATACTGCGTATTTCAACAGAAAGCAGCAATTAAGGATCTCACATTCCAGCAGCTGAAATCCTTGTGCTTCAGCGTTCAGCTGGGTGCTTGCTTTGGATGAGTCCTCAAAACTTACTTGGGTACTTGTCTATTCAGAATTTTGGAATTATCTGAAATTGAAGAGCTCTTTTCTGTGCATGAGAAAATGCTCATTTGCTAAGCTTTCCTTCCAGTTTTCTGTTTGAAATGGGAATTAATTGTCTCCAGATTCATTTCCTTATTCAGTCTAAGGGCACTGGCAGTTTATTACACGGGAGTGGGGAGCTTTGTATGTGGTGCACACACGGGCTTACCCTTGGGTGACGTCTCAGATGATCATTTCAGGTTTCACTGGTGCCTTTTTACATTTGGAGAGAAACGAAATTGATATTTATAGCATATTGTTCTTTACATTTTGTACAGTAAGAGGAAAAAATGAGAGAATAAATACTCAGACGTTTTCTGCTGTTTCTTTATTATGGTTGCTGATATACTCTCTTGAGTTGTTTGTAGGATGGTTACCGTCGTGTACTCATATGCAAAAATTTTTTAAGACAAAATCTGTGCTACAGAGATACTTACATGAGAGACAAATATATTCAGGCTAACACATCCAAGGGAGTTTGTAATGTTGGTGGTCACTAAAACATGTTCTTAATTTTTCTGTTCAAGGAAAAAAGAGGGGAGTGGAGAAGGGATTTGCAGTCAGACTGACACCTAATTCCTCATCAGCTATTTCTGCCTGAAATACAGTCTTGCTTTTCCTCACCTTTCTTTAATTAGTAACTTGACAATAACTTGAATGAACACTCGAAAAAAGCTTTTCATTTTTGAGGAGTTTTTTTCTTCCTGGGATCTCATACTCTCCTGCTCTAAAATACTTTGCCTGCACATTTTTGTAAGCGCAGGCTTTCCTGTGGGTTTCGGGTCCCTTTTTGCATCAGAACTGAGACTGCTCGTGGAAAGAAGGAATGGGTGCAGTTGTTCCGCCGCAGCAGCCGAGAAGCGTTTTCAGTGAGCCAGGGTGGCCATCAGCAGCCTTGTGAAAGAGGAGACAGAAAGACAAGCTGGGGGGGAGCAAGGCAGTGATGTGTGGGAGAGACTTGGGGTGCGTGGCGGGGGGCACGGCTGTAGGGAGGAGAGGGTGCACGTCAGGCTGGAAAAGCCAGCCCTGGGTCCGGGTGGGAGGAGTGGCGCAGGGCTGGGGCCAGGCTGCCGGCGTGGGAAGGGTTGGAAGCTGCAGGGGGTCAGAGCGTTTGAAAAGGGGTTGTGTGGGGTGAGAAACTGGACTCTGACACATGAGGCCTCTGAGTGAGGAGTCTTTTCCTCCTCTTTTCTCCTGTCTGGCTGCACATTTAACAGAGTTAAGGGTGGGGAGATTGCAGGATTATTGCTTTTGTAGTATTAACTTCGTTTCTTGCCCCCATCCTGGCAGTCTCTGCAGATAAATGACTTGCATGTAGGTAAATCTACGAGGGATGTATTCGGGCCAGCTCATTTATTTCTTCTGGGTCATGTTATGCACTGGTGTATTTAAAATATTAACGCATCTACTGGACATCTGCAGCATTGGTGGGGTGGCCAGGGTAGGGTGATGGAAGCTCCGTAAGCTTCTTTCCTGCACGCTGTGCCAGCTGAACCAGCTTATGAAAAGCAGAATGAAACTTGGATCTGAGTTAATCTATTACAGCTCTGAAAGACTTCCAGATTCTGATACGGATTTCTAAATAGTAAATATTTTCTAAACTTAATTTGACATTTTGTTACAAAAGAAACCATATGGGCACCAAGCAGAGCTCTGCACATAGATTCTTACATCTGCTTTCATAAAGTGAACTGGAGCTGCAAGTGTGTTCCCAGGGGCATAATTTAAAACTAAATTTTAGGACTAATTCATTTTGTGAATAGCTTTCATTCAAATTAAATTAATTCATAAATGTGTTTTTTGTGTTCAGTGAGTACTGTGTCCTTTAAATGTCCACAGTACACAGTGTCTCTTACTTCCTTAAATATGTATCTGTAGAAAAAATCAAATTTGAAAAGCATTTATGATCTAAAAACTTCTAATGCAGCCAGGTAAAAGCTATAAAACTCATACAAAGTTAGTAAAATATATTTACTTTCAACTAAGATAAAGTATTTTCCACTACGTGGCTGTTCAAAAAACAAAACAAAAAGACCCAAAACCAACAACAAACAACCCCAACCAAACCCGAAATAATTTAAAATTCTACTTATGGGGTAGGTCCAACATATTGTTTTCCCAACATGCAGTGTGTCAGTTTTCATGTAAAAATCCTAGAATAAAATTACAGAGCAACCAATTGACTCTTTTAAAAGGCCTTTTATGGAAAAGAAAAGGGGGGGAGAGTTTTGCATCAGTGTGAGACATAAGCATCTTAGAGTGAATCACTGACAAGACAAATTGTCGACAAATAGAATTGGTGAACTCCCTCCTCTTTCCCCTTTAGCTTTGACTGGGTTTTATGATGCTGGAACAAGTAGGGAGGGTGCTGGTTCTGCTTTATCCTTCAGTAAATCTCTGTCATGAGTAAAGCATGTATCCTTCGATAAAGCTGGAGTCGTGAGTTGGAAAGGGGAGAATGTAAGCGTGAGAAGCTGTGTCTTAATTTTCTTCAGTCTCAAATGTGAATGAGATTGGTTAGTTGTATACGTAATTAAAATCTTTGCTTTCTGTGAATAAAAGGACGCTTTTTGTCTTTGTGCAGAATATAAACAGAGGTGCTTTGGTGTGTGGTTGAGAACGTGGGAAATGCATAATGCAGTAAGTTATTCAGGGAATCGTCTTTCTTGAGTTAAAATAAGTAACTTGATGCCATAAAACTGTAGGAGCCTGGTATTTGAGTCTGGTATGTGAGAAACTACATAGAAAGGCAGCCAAAAGTTAATGGATTTAAATATAAAATCATAAGCCAACGGTGATTAAAACGTTTCATGTTAGCCTGGCAGCATTAGCAAACAACAAAAGAGAATGTCCAATGCCTGTGATGCTCTGTCTTCAACCTTGGAAGTCAGTAGGAGTTTTATCGTTGACTTTGGCGGAGTAGGGCATTAAATGGAAGGTATGTGCAACTTCATATGTGGAATGTGAGTACTTTTGTAAGCTACTTCATTTCTCGTGAAAAGGGGGCACTTGGAGTGTGCTGAACAACTATAAAATTGTCTCTTTACAGCAATTTTCCTGGTATCTAACAGTGAACAGAAGAAAATAGGCTGTTGAACATACTTTTTGCCGAGCATTGTGCTAGGTTTTAAATTTACATGTTAATATGACGAATAATATAACTTGACAGTCCTGAGATATTAACTCTGTATTTTTCTTTACAGTGTAGCTCTTGCAATATATTACCACATCAAAAACAGGTATGTGAATAATGAAATCTTGTACTGAAGATATCTTTAATCAAAATAAATGAACTACCCAAACCCTAAAAATCCATGCTCTGTTTCTTTCAAAATGTTTTTGTGTAGTAGTTTTCTTATTTCCTATGCTAAAAATGAGAAACATATTGCTTTGTATTTTTATATATATTACTTTGTTTAGAAAAATAAAAATGAAAAGATTACGTACCATAAAAAACTGGAAGTACAGTTTAGCATTGAAAAACTTAGATGATTCAATGTTTGATTTTACGTGCACTGGGCACTTCTGCATTGTTGCATATGTTGCAATTACATATAGAGAAATCTGAATAGTGTCTTTCAGATTTATTTTTTTAGCTACACCTTTGTAAAGTTAACTGTGTAAATCAATGATCAGTTAATGTTAATGGATTTTGAAATAAAAAACATTAATTATACAGTAAGAGTGACATTGTGAATAGAAGTAATTCAAGATTCCTCAGAAACAGAGCAGGTCCTGGCTTATCTCTTTTGGTGTAGTATGTTTTAGATCTCTGCTCAGTCAAGTTGTTTGAAATTAAATAAAAAATAGGTTTTCTAAAAAGTAACTTGGTACATAAATTAGCTTTCTTCATATTGAATTGTGCTTTTGTATCTTAAATTCCCTGTCCTCATGATATGTCACAGTATCATAAAATAATATTTCCTGACATTTCTAAGGAGAGATTGTATAAGTACTCTAAGTGACTTTTGTGTCCGTGGCTTTTCAATGTGTCTTTTCAGAGAACTTGGTTTAGGTCTTGATCTAACAAGCCACTTAAACATTTTTTTCTTCTGGACTGTAAGAAGTCCGATGAACAAAAGGAATTACTCATAGGTTTAAAGTTAAGCTGATACATCATTCGGGACCATGCTTCAGGTCACTGGAACCCATCACACTTCTTGAAACAAGGCTGACATCTAAAGAGGAACCTTCAGAAGTGCACAAGGGCAGAAATGTTTAGGGCTTGATCCCTGCTGAAAGCTCTTAGAAGACTTTCCAAGTCGTCAGTGGGCCTTGGACTGAAATATGGCAATATGTAAAGCAAAAGTTGGAGTGAATTCTTCTCGCAAACTTTTAATCTCATTTCCCAGGAATTGAGGCATTAGTGATCATGCTTGGATTACTTGTTTACCCATCTGTGGTTCCCTTTTTCCCCTTGCCTCCATTGTCCCTGGGTTAGTTTGGCTAACTAGTCAGTTTTTACTATGTTTGACTAAAGAATAGAGATCTCAAAGATAATCAGACTTTAAAGTTTTGTGGAAATAAGGTATTCTTAAGTGCTCTGTTAAGTATTGTGCCAGCTGAGTAAAAGACTCAGGAGAGTGGGGCACATTAGGCACTACAGAGGGTGAGAAACTTCAGTAAGAGCTCACAGTCGAGCAGGAGGAATCCAGAGTCAAAAGAATCCAGAGCCGAAGTACACCAGACTCGCTTCACGCCGATTGCCATGGGGCTGATTTCTGTTTGCAGTAAAATATGCCCATCCGTGGTCTTACAGAACTTGATGCAAATTTGACCTACAACTAGTAGACAGAGGGGCTAAACCTTTACAAAACAGAGAGTCCCATGTCAGTGTCTTGAAAACAAATACATTCTGAATGTTGTCTTCCTGGGAACCTTGCTACTGTCCTTTCACTTGGCATAGAGAGGTGGTTTATTCAGGACAAACTGGTTGCCGCTTCTCCCTCCTGGAGCTGCCCGGGGTGGGGAGGTGTGCTGTAAATGTGCCCTCTGCCGCGCTCGGGACAGATGGTCTCGGCAGCAGTGCTGGAGCAGGCTTGCGTACGTCAATTCACGACTGAAATGAAGGATGTGAAATGACTGTTCGGTCTTTGGTCGTCTCTGATTTAGGAGCGGAGGGACTACGTGATAATGGCATTCAGTTGTACTCGCTGCTGAAACAGCAGTAGCAAAACATATGTTCTGTTTCCTGCCATTATAGGTGAAAAGGAAGTTGTTGACGTATGTGGTAGATTTTGGTTCATTATGGGGGGTGGGGAGTAAGAAACCACGGTAACTCTCACATAGACTCAAGGTTGATTTTTGACAGAAAATAAGTCAAGCATCTGCTTTGCCAGAGAAGAAGTCTTTTCAGACAGTATTTAGTTGTTCCTTTTCTCCTGCACAGTAGGCTTAAAACTAAATTACTTCCTCATATTCCAGACTCTCACCAATCCCATTTTTTTGAGAAACTGTACATGAAGTAGAATATTCCTTCACATTTCCCACGTTTCATTTGATTGTAACATTCTAGTTATCATTCCTTCTTTTCCCAGTGTCTCCTATCATTGTTATACTGATCGGCTTTCTGCAGCTTTTGTTGTGCTTAGCTGTTCAACAAGTGGTAAAAGACTACACCTATCTTGTTTTTGGAGGAATGCATAAGTATTAGTGAATTTGCTAAATAAAGAAAATAAAATAGACCCCAACAAACTAATCATGAAAAATGCTTAGATCAGTTAGTAAATGGTTCATTTTTGAAAGATAAGAATGTGAATTTGTTCTAATGAAGGCAAAAACCTATCAACTCTTTTGTTGTTGTTGTTGTTGTAATAGATTTTTTTGAGGTCACTCAAATGTGCCTTCATAGGATGCAGCAACTACAGCATGAAGAAATAAAATAGGAAATTCTTTCTTTATCTCTTCTTGTTGGGAAGGGCTGCAGTTTACTATAGCACATCCGTGATTCCAGTGAGACTACTTCTGCCTTAAAATACTAGCCCTTTCATGTAGGGGTGAAAGAGTCTGGCCTAAAATCCTAGCTTATTAGGAATTTTCTAGTAATTATCTCAATCTGTTTGTTTTTTTTTTTAATTTAGGTACATTTTTTTTAAAAAAAAAAGTGTTTATTTCCAGTGTTAGCAGGCTATATAGCAGAAAAAATGTCACCTTCAGATGTTGAAGTTTAAATGTTAGCTGCTAATAAGTACATTTTGTAGACATGAATCCACTGTAAAACTCGTGTTTGCGTGCTCTGAGAGACGTGCTGTTGAGTAAAGATAGAAAACATACTCAGTGGTCTCTTTCTTAAGAACCCTATGACTAGAGTACCAGGGATGCTGTAAATAAAGATGGGATTGTAATAAGTAGGTCACATGGATGCATCTGTCCAGAAAGTGTCCAGTTTTAACTGGTACTGTTATACCACTTGCTTTTGTGATTGTTAGTGTTCCTGCCAAGATTACACACAGCAAAAGTCATACTGGAAGTTAGGCTTGTGAAGTTGCATCAGCTTGCATGCTGATCTTGAGCAACAGGGATTTGAGAAAGAAATAGCAAATAAAACCAACGAATAGGAATAGTATTTTGTCTGAGTTTTTTTTTGTATGTACTCCTTTTAGCTTTCAGAAATAATTAGTAGGCTAGGATTTTCCAAAAAAATAAGAAGTGAAGTATGTATGTATTAACTAAAGGATAACTGTAAAAATAGCATTGCATATTTGGAAATGTTCACAACGTTGACAATAAAGGAGGAGGAGGAATTAAGAGATTGTGAGGATTAATATGATGAAGTTAAGAAAAGGAGAGTAAGGTAGGATGATTTTATTAAAAGTTTATAGTAGTAGTTGTTATGCTGTGAAGAAGCCTCACTGTAGAGAGCACAAAAGCTGTGTATCTTGGGCATTGAAAGCTGAAAATTTTAGCCTACTTTGTAACATGGATTTCATATCACATGTGAACCTTACAGCAGAATAGGTCCAACTTCTATTTGAAAATCACATTTCTGCAGTGTTTCTAAGCACCCCGCAGCATGAGGAGTATCGGAGTTTTAATGATACACTTGTGTCTATGAGAGCTGTATGCTGTCATGTTCAAATAATGACACTACTTTGGTTTTTAATACTTTTTAGGGACACAGATGGAAGAATGCTCTTAGATATTTTTGATGAAAACCTTCATCCCCTTTCGGTAAGTTCATCTGCCTCTTCTTCCCTTTCATGTGAACTGTCTTTCTTTCTGTCTGCTTCATTTTGTTGCAGTCACCTATTTGGAAGTATTTCTTCTTTAGAAATCCGAAGTGCCACCAGACTATGACAAACATGACCCGGAGCAGAAACAGATTTACCGCTTTGTTCGGACGTTGTTCAGTGCTGCTCAACTGACTGCTGAATGTGCCATTGTCACCCTGGTGAGTGTCTGAGAGATGACATCAACCATCTGACAGACCCAGTTTTGTTCTCAAAGCTTGAGTTTGTATGATTTAATAAATCTAGGTGCTACCAGGGAATTTTTTCTCACCATGGAGACCAAGGAAGTTTCTTGATGGGAAGAGATACTACAGTTCATTTTCTGGGGGAGAGTAAGTGATGGAAGAAGAGATTGGGTAACATACGACACAAAAGCCGGGGTTACATCTTGCCCTCACAGAGTGATAATGTTACAGGCTGCCAAGGTGACTAATAGAAAGTGCAGGTGGCATAAGTGGTCTGAACAGGAGGGAATGTTAAAAGCAGAAAGGCTTCCTCTTTTGGGGGGTTTGCTGTGTATCATTGTAGCTCCCAGCAGAGACTTGGGAACAGCTGTAGGTAATTTGATAGCACTAATAAGAATTGACAGGCACATGAAGGATTCGATGAGTGACTGGGACATGTTGGTGATGGCTTTTTTTTACTTGCACTGTACTTGTCTTTCAGGAAAACATCATAGGATTAAACAATTGTACTCAAGGCTGAAGTTTAGCTACTTAAAAATAGCATGACACAAAAGAAGGTTCAGATTTTCAGCTGGTGTGGATCAGCATAGCAATGTGGATTAAAGGAGCTAAAGTGATCTCTACCAGCTGAGAACTTCTTAGTTTTCCTTAAATTTTTATCCTGCCAGCTCTGACAAGCCTTTTCAGCTTTCAGGCACAATTTTGGCCATGTTCTTGACTCGGAGATTTTAAAAGAACAAAATGGTTTTTTACCACTACAACATGTGGTTTCATCACAGCTTTGTTACGCACTTTAGATGGAAGAAGGGGAAATTTGAGATGGTGGATTTTGAAGCCCAGACCTACTCATTTCCTCTGTTAATCTCTCTCCCTTACCTTCTAAGATTAGTCGGCAGGCTTTTCTTCTTTGGACAGTCAGAATGAATTGCTCTAGCCAGTTCAGAACAGGAATATGAGAGAAATAGGGCAAGAAACACCCTGCAGTGCTCCACCCTTACATTTTGAACTATTACTGTACCTACTTATTTGACCCAGCCTTTACTTGTTTTCTGAAATGACATTTTGTCTGCCTCTTTTACATAATTGCACTAAGTACTTGTCCTTCTCCCTTTTCTTCTTAAGTGTTTTCTGCTGGAGGCAAGATATGTTGTGTGAATCAGTATGTTCTTCTGTAATTTAATTAGTCTACTGTCAAATACAGTGGAACCTTGTTGTAGTTATCTGTTGTTCAATCTTAGGGTTATTTGATCAATGAGGGCACTGTTTAGTAGAAAGGAAGAGGGCTTTTTTTTATAACAATATCTTCCTGTTATTGCAATGCATGGGAAGTTCTTCCCGATAGATCTTGTTAACCCAGGCATATATTTCAATGTCTTTCATTTGTAACTACTTCCATGCCTCTTCTCGTTCTCATGTGGTTTCCATGCAAGTAACTCTTTTGGTGTGATCTACAGTGAAGTATAAATGTTCTTAACTCATTTGTTATATTGCGGAGGCAGTTTCCGTAGTTGTTAGTGCTTGAAAACTTAGGTGGCTTGGGTTTTTTACCCAACACAACGGTAACAGATAAACTGTTTTATAGCCTAGTTCTCAAAGCAGCGATGCAGATGTTTGCAGACAGATTTTGTGCAGGTGATCAGTGTTACTGTTCTGCTATTCTTGCCCATGTTTTCAGGATAATAGCACCTGCCTGACCCCTCTTTCCAGAAAGCTTCAGAGTTTTTGGATAAATAGTGTTTTACGAGTATGAAATTCTGCTGCTGCTGTTCTGTTTCCTCTATACTTCTGGTTCCCATTTCTTTATTTGTTAGTGTCATCAGGAGGGGCCCCAGAGACCGATCGTGTTGTTTCTGAAATGTTCAATGTGGAAATTAATCTGTTAAAAAGCAATCAACCCTTCCCCTGTCCCCACACTCCTGAAATCTTAATCGTGTTGATATTGCTATTTATGAACCCTCCAAGTGCTTTCAATTTTGATATCCTGCCTGGAGAAGAAGAGAGCACCGTTCCCTGCTGGAGCTTATGTTTTGCCGTAGTCTGGCTGTCCGTCGGAGAGCAATCCGATAGCCCTGTCTGCCACTTGTTCCTCCTGGGAGGGCTGCCAGAAGGCAGGAAGTGTATCTGTGGAGATCACAGTGCATTTTGAACAAGATGCTACAACTATTATCTTTCTTTCACTCACTCTAATTATTTTTAAACAGTCCTAAACACCCCTTTTTACTGCCCAAGTTATTAACATAGTCTAAGGTGTGTAGCTGAATGCACTCACTGTTTGTCTTTTTACATGTCATTAGCCAGGTAGAAGCAGCAGTTACAGTTGGTTATATAGCAGTCTGTATGTTCAGCACAGGAGCTGAGTAAATGTGAAACTCCAGACTGTTAGATAAGCTAGTCTCCAGCAAAAAGCCAGCATTGTGTTGCTTCAAGCACTTAATTAAAATATTTCAATTAAAGGCTCCACTATTACAGCAAAACCAATTTATAATTAAACAAAAAATCTAATTTTCACACAGCCTCCAGAGCTGCCGAGAGATTTCCCATACTGATAGGTAAAAAATTAAAATCTGAGGTTGAAACAATTAAATACTAATTCACAATATTTGTTTATGAAATAATACCATAAGAATAAAATTAGTTTTAAGAATTCTGTTGCTAATTTAAAGTCTTGCAAATAATGTTTTTTGTTCCAGTGAACAGCTGGGAACTTTGTGAGAAAAATAGTACACGTGTGCTTCTCCCTTGACCCAGAGTATTCCCGCCCTTGCTAAAACTGAGAAATGCCTGTGTCATCTTCACAGTCTCCCCAAGTGCAGAGGTGGCAAGTTGTACTTACGTTAATCCACTAATTGGATAGCAAATAAAAATGTGAACAGGAGCGTTATCCATACCAACAGGAAAACAATACAGTGTTTGCATATCACGAGAATTGAATATTTATGCTTTGTTCTTTTGTTCTGTAAAAACAATCCTATTAACTAGACCTGAAGAGGAGAATGTTCTAAGTTTTCTGCTTTGCCTTGGCATGACTTTCTGAGTTTTTTGCAAATAGGCCAAATCTAAGGCTCTTCATATACTTCCGTGTCCATAGTAGTTTCAGAGAGGATACATTTTGCATTTGCAAATAGGCAAATATGCTAGGTCTGTATGCTGTAGACGGATCAGATACGGTGATACGTAACTACATACAATATGTGAGCTGAATTATTGCTGTGGTGTTCACAGGAGCATGCTTTTGAAATATGTTACAAAGTTCATACTGTGATTGAGAGGATTTGATATTGGGAAATTTGAAATTTGAAGTACATAAGAGTAAATTCTCCTTATGAAAAATAGGGATTTAATTAATCCAGACAGATGTTCCTGAATTCTTATTGTACTCTTCAGTCACATTTTCAGCAACTAGGTAGAGAAAGAATATTGTTGAACTGTGTTCTGAAAATCGTAGTATTTGGGGAGAATTTTGTTTTCTGTGTGTTTGAAAGAGAGGAGAAAGCTTTTAACTGATTTCCTTTCACTGGGATATTTTTACTTTTAAATGCTGATAAAATACCTTTTTTCTTTCTTCATATTTCAACTGACGTATCAAAAATCTGGTAGTTGTTTAAAAGAAAACAAAAACAGAAAAGAAAGTGATCAGAGTCCATAGAGACACTTGATCTGCAGCAGAAGTCCTTTTCAGCTGGCCCAGTATAACTACTGATCCTTACGCAGCTAATGGCAGATGTAGGTTCCTCCGAAGACCTCAGAGTACAATGCAAAGTACTGTTTACTGCCTGGTTTGACACTGTCACTCTCCATCCAGTGACCATAAGGGATCGTGAGTGTGGTTGGGTGAGCAAGGCGAAGCACTGAAGCTGGGCTCCGCCTCGTTTAAGAAACCCATGAGAAGAATTGTCTGTATCCAGTATTGTTGGTGTCCGCCTTTGTCCTGGGCTTCAAGCATTCCCTGCGAGGTGGCCGAAGCCCCCCACTTTGCCATATCTGAAGAAGGTCTCCCAGGTGCGGGGAGAAGGTCTCTCCACCTGTGCTGAGGATCCTGAGCCCCTTGGCAGCTGGCCGTGTGTTCGGGTACGCTCAGGAGAAGGCCAAGAGGAACAGGGGCTTCGTACCTGTGCTCTGGGCACTGGCAGGAGCAGAAGACGCAGATTTTGGTCCCTGGTTTTAGGGCTATTCCCATCTTTTGGCTACAGTCTAACATACAAGAAGTGAAAGATTATTGGTTATACTTATATGTCTCTTAGTCAACTCTTGCTTTAGGCCTGCTGGGATATACACTTCATAAAAAGAGAACATTCAAGCTAGGGGTTGGGAGGGAGGGGTTTTTTTAAATCCCCAAGAGAAGAGGACATTCAGTCAGCGAATGGGTGTCTGTTTCCTGATGCGTCTCTAAGGGCTTCTGTGTTGGCAAGGAATGAATACTGATCTCGGTTTTAGACTGGAAAGTCGATTTTGCTTAACAGTTTGAGTGCATTTTATGTGTATTATAGATCTTTGTCTTAAAATGTGTAAATTAGGGGCCAAACCTGGGGATGTGTGACTTTCCTCTCAGTTCCATTAGTGCTTTCTATAAATATCTACAGTGGTACTTTGCAGTTGTTCACATTTTCAGAGTTTTGTAACTGCATTTGTTATTCTTTTTCAACGTTTGGTTTCAAAAATAAAAATTGGATTAGTTTGCAAGGACCATGGCGATGTGATGTCCTTTTCCACCGAACGGATGGCACCAGACCTTTGTGGAACGTTTTAAATGCCCAGCTGGGCAATTGCAAAGCACAGTTATTTCTGGAGAGTAGTGGTAGGGAACTGGCTGGTTGCTTAGAACAGAGCATATGGCAATTTAGTGACTGGATTAGAGCTGTAATTTGGCTATATGGGACCCACTATCAATTATAATTTTTTTCCGTACAACTATCTTTTCAGTCTCAAGGCATTGTGACACACTGAAGTTCTCATGTTAAAGAGAGAGGACTGTGTATTTCTTCGTGATGTGTTGGGTTGGAAACTGTCTTCGTTAGTTATTCTGTGCTCCTGCAGCTTACAATGTGGGTTACGTAGTGAGTTCATATGGTCTTTAAGTGGGAAAGGGAGTGAATGAGGTTTTGGCAAATACATGTTCCATTTGTAGATTCTCAGTTATGGTAACTAAAATACCAAAAACATCGTCTCCTTTCTGTCAATGTAAATCAAGTGAGAAGTAATAAAAGCCACTAGAGTTTTATTGGTAAAATAGAGATAGAATTTGACATAAAGCAATGTAAAAACATCATGAGAAAAGATAATGCTTTGCTTTTGCTGCTGCCTCAAAAGTCAGAATTATTCTAGTAATGTCAGTGACATTCCTTGGTGATTGCCCATTTCTTTAGTGTGCTGAGACTCCCACTCAGCCTCCTTGGAGGCAGTGCTCAGCTTCTGACCTCTCCGTATTGCACCACAGGAAACTCTAGTGCTGCAGACACATATAATCACAGAATAATTTGGGTTGGAAGGGACCTCTGGAGGTCACATCTGGTCTGTACTCTTCTCAAAGCATGGCCAGCTGGATCAGGCTGATCAAGGCCCTGACCAGCTGAGTTCTGAATTTCTCTGAGGATGGCAATTTCATAACCTCCATAGAAAACCTGCTCTCCATTGTTTTAGGGAAGCCTAAAAAAAGAATTACAGTATTTTGGGTGCTCAGACTGCAACTCCAGTGTGGTAAGAGGTACCAGTGGGGTATTGGAGGTTAATGTTGAACAGCTTCAAAAAGAAGTAACAAAGACAAACAAAACTTCTGTAAGAAGCCCATAGTAAGATCTTAATAAAACTTGAGTGTTCTTTTGGATTATGAAATATTGAAATGAAATTATTTGACACTTTCATATTTGGTATATATCCTCCTGAAGGGAAAAAAAAAAAAAGATGAAATAAACCTCTTGTATTTTAACTTTTATTTCTACTTCAGAGTATTATATAATATAGAGAGTAGGCTATAATGTCCTCTTGAGATAGAAAAAATGAGATGCTGTTTTGCACTAATTAAAACTGAACTCTTCAGTGCTGCCTTCAGCTTTCTGTTTCTTTGAACGGATTTACGTTCTGTTGATTGGGATGTTGTGTAACCAACTCTCTGCTATCCAGGATCATGGGGAGCAGGACATCCTAGATAACCGGGACTACACTGGATGCTGTGATTACTATCAAACACTCGGGAACTCCAGGGTGGATTCATCCAAGTGCAAATCATCACGCTGGGGATTAGTTCTGGCTCAGCAGTGGCCTTGCTGGAGCTTGGATGCTATTGCTGATCCTGTTAGTTTGTGCCACATTACAGTTCTTTGTCTGGGTAAAAAAAGCTCCCCCATGACTCGTGGTGATGGATGGCTAAATGCTTCTCCACCATCCTATTGCAAGTCCAAGTCCTGGGAGTTAAGATCAGAGGCATCCAAACTAGGTCAGCATGGAGTCATTTTGGGTCTGGCAGACTTATGAGCTCAAGATATGTACTGAAACAAATTGGTTCTGTACCTCTGCTGGACCTGAAATGGTTTTGGAAGCCATTTAACTACATTCCTGTGGTGCTGCATCTAAGCTAATGAACCTCTCTCTAGAGTTCATTGAACTCGAAGCCAATTTGGGATTATCTATACCCATGGAGTGGTAATTACATTTAATTAATAGAATTAAATTCTTTTAAATTCAGATAAATGAATTCTTAACAAAGGCAGATCACCAATTGGTTTTACTTAAGATTAAGTAATAATTTCCTGATATTCCAAGTGTAAAGGTCAGTCATTGCAAAATCTTGGTGCGAGCCTGTGGAAAGAGATGGAAAATAATAATCCAATATTGCTCTTCTGAAATCTTAACTCTGTGCAGTCTATCTTCTGATGGGTGGTCAAGTTATTAAAATCTCTCCAATGAGGTGCAAGTGTTGTCCATCAAAGCTTGTTAGACTGACAGTCATGTAAAACCACGTGGTTCATTCCCACACACAGTAGACTAGTTAATGGAGGTATCAGACACTGAGGTATTGAGTTTGTAAGTAAAAACATATTGATGGATCAATGTTCATGGGTATTTTCCAGATCAGAATTGCATTTTCATTTCGGCTAGGAAATGAATTATGTTAAAAATGAGTTTTGAGGGTTGTATTGTTCTTGGTACTAACACTGAGTTATACTTGTTGTTTGCAAGCTGGGAAAAATTCAGAATGATATGTTGTTTGAAGCCACTGAGAGTTTCTGCTAATGTCACATCAGTAACTTTAATCTTTTACTTAAATAGTCTTGTTATCATTCTGTAAAAAAACCTATAAACATACAGTCTTAT
>JAVKLA010000073.1:30577214-30611789 GCA_034782735.1 Sagittarius serpentarius
GGAAACTCTAGTGCTGCAGACACATATAATCACAGAATAATTTGGGTTGGAAGGGACCTCTGGAGGTCACATCTGGTAACTTTAATCTTTTACTTAAATAGTCTTGTTATCATTCTGTAAAAAAACCTATAAACATACAGTCTTATAACTAAGTGGGTAATGATAGGTGTGATGAAGATGGCTTTTGGAGGCCATTAAAGTGTTTGAGGAGAACTAGGTGTTGATTTAAGGTGGAATAAATCTGTTGTCTTTTTGAAATTCAGCTTTTGAATGTTTAGTAGAGAAGTGCTCAAAAGTTTTGCCACAAAAGCTTACTTTTAGAAGAGGCACTGCAAAGGATGAATTAAATTGAAGAAAAATAACATTGGTATAACAGATTCAATTTGTTCTAAGCTTTAGTTCCGTTCTTAAGCATGGATACAGCTGTTAAAAGTGGGTGGAGGCAAATTATGGCATTTATTTTAACTTATGGCTTCTAGATACTAAAAGCTCATTTTATCATTTATTGGTTCTGGTTCTGTAAAGGAAGACCTGCTGAAATAATCCAGAAGAAGAGGTTTTCAGACTCTTGTTTAAAAAAAAGAAGCAAAAAACAAAACAACGAAAAAAAACCCCAAAACATTTCTCACATTGTTCTTCTGCATTTTTTGGTCTTTTGACATAGAAGGAAATTTCTTTCAGCATTCTGGGATGTGAATTACAATGTTCTTTTCTACAGTGAGCTTTTAAAATTCAGCTTTATAATACGACTTTGCAGCAGCTATTCCTAAAGAAAATGTAGAAAGTGTTTTGCTTTTGAAAATTAAGCCAGTGAAATCCGTTACAACAAACGAATATACCGAACCGCATAGTACACACAGAATCCCAAGTCTGTTTGATACAAGACCCATATGTAAGAAGATGACCCATGTTTAAGACACTGTGGAATGTATAGACATAACTGCATACAAATGGCATTTCCATATGTCACCTTGACCATTACAGGGTCAACATTTTCAGTGATGTATTTTATTTTCTGTTTTTTTAAACGAGGTGGAGCATGCCCGCCTGCGTGTGGGAAGACTCGCTTGCTTTTGCCAGCAAAAGCAGGTGGTGTTCTCCCACCAGCCACGAGTTTGTTTGGGATGAGTAGCATAGTCACTAACCGCCCACCAGCCGCCTTCTTCAAACGGGCTGGGAGCCACCTGGCCCTTCTCCAAAAGGCTGTACTGATTCAGCACATCTTTGCCGCAGCCAAAAGCATCCCCCTTCAGTAGTGTATGCTGCTGAGTGCACAGCAGACTCTACCTCTCCTTTTTACTCTGACATCCCATCAAAGTCAAAATCTTGGTGCTTGGGCTGTTACCATGGCCTGGGCCTAGCATATTGAAATGCTCTCAGCTGAAAACAGTGGCCGAGAGTTCCAGTTGTCAGGAATATGGAACTTTCTCACACTTGCATAGGAGAGAGAGCTCACTCGGCTGCGTGTGTACTGCTGTTACGAGGATGCTCTACATCAGTAGGGCGAGAGCTCAAGTATGTACCAGCCTTTCCTCTGCCTAAATTTCACTGTCTGCAGAGTCGCCTGGTTCTCTCCAAATTAGAGCTAGAGAGAGCGAGCTAGAACAAAGACTGTGTGTGTGTGTGACTGAGTGGGCTTGATTGAAAGCTGAAGAGCTACACTAATGTGACAGCATAGGCATATCTTTGGGAGACAAGTCCTAGATTACAGTGAATTCCCATATTAGCTGAGGACCTCGATAAACTTTTACAGATGTTTGCTGCAAAAAGAAGTCTTGTTCTTTTTCTGTCTTCTTTTACTCGAACACATACACTTAAAACCCAAGACTGAGTCAGGGAGGCCACAGCAAGTGAACAAACAAAATGCTCTCCTTCAAGGCGTTTTCAAGAAAGGAGCCAGAAGCAGCCACACCAAGCGCCTTTCTCCTGACGGGGTATTTATCATCTTCAGTTTTATCAGAAGATGATAGAGCCTCACTCCAGCAAACCTTGTGTCTGGAGTTAAGCCCAAGTTATCACCCAGGGCTCAAGAGCGATTATTCATATCTTTCAGCATGCTATTTGAAGATGCTCAAATTTGGTAATGAAGGTGGTATAAGGACAGTGTCTTATCAAGCTCCCATTTAATTTTTAAAGCTGATTTCTCAAGTATGTGCTGGTGGGAAGGTTTATGCTCCCTTTATACTTAGGTGTAAGTTCATCTGTTATGAATTATTCTTCTTCCTTGCAATATCATTCTTATCTGTTCTTATCAGTTTACTTTTTCTTCTCTGAATGCCTTTGAATTTGAGCCCACAACAGAATCTTTTCTTGGTTTTCTTTTTTGTTTCTTTTTTCTCTCTCTAAGCTAGGGCTGCACATAAGAATAATTTCTGCATAATTTCTGATTTTTGTGTGCTTTGTGTATCTGTAGCTGTGGAGTATTCATTCAAAATCTACTAAAACTGCATGTGGGAAGTTGAAATTTAAGAGGTTTTCATTAACAGTAGAGGGTCAAATTCAGCACTGATGTAAAGCAAATGAAGTTCATTTCCTAATTTAAGAGTGGCATGATATTATGGCTTCCATACACTTTCTGCTTATGAAGGTCCCTGCTTTAGCAAGGTGTATTACTTTAAAGAAGCTTTCTGCTTCCCGGGGACAATTCCAGGGAATGCTGTTTGTTCATAATTCAAGGGGCAGTTTTGCTTGCTAAGTTGAACAAGTTTGTGTAATATAGTGTGTAAGAGGGTTGTTTGCACAGGCTGCCTGGAAAGCAAAAGGCAGCCTTTTAAGTAAAACCATCAGGTGGTGCAGACTCTGGTGAGACCCATATGCCACCTTTTTACTGAGCTTTGTGTTTCTGTGGTTTTATAAGTATTACTGGACTGCTCAGAGGAGAGGTCAGTCCGTCAAGTCCCCACCACTGTTCCCACCTCACCCACTTAGACACTTTTCTTTCAGTTTCTGTCTTGAACCCTTGCCTTCGAGTGACCGCTTGCTTGTTTAAGGGACCTAATTTTGGTTTCTCAAAGCATTTAAACGGTGCTGTTTATTTTGGGCTCATACTTCACTTGGAAAGCCTTCATAGGCAACACTCTCGATACCAAATTTTATACACCAAAATCTTTTCAGAGTGATGCTTTAACTAAAAAGTCAAAACTCTGTTTTTAATAATGGGCTTGATGCATAATTTGGAATTTGGAATTTTGTACTTAAATAGTGTTTTGCCTTCCTTATGAAGGAAAAGAAATTTTTGAACACTTAGCGATACCTTGTTTTACAAGATAACATTACGGTTTTCTTCAGCGTTAGAATGGCAGACAGGCAAATCGTAGCTAAAGAAGAAACAGTGTATTCAGGAGTCTGGCATCTGGCCTCTTGAAAAATTCAGCTTTAGTTTTATGTTATCTTGCTACCTATACATTTCTTATTTTTTTAAGAAAAACCTGAAAAGTCAACAGTTTTATCTGTGAAGTTTCATGCTGTAAATATTCTGACTTTATAGCTGAGTATAACTTTGTTTTCACAGAGATTTTTTGAGTATTTATTATGCCTATCTTTTTGTGCCTAATGATGTAGACTGAGTTCAACAAAGTGTCTAAACCAAGATTAAGGTTAGTTCCCCATTAACACAAGAAAAATAAACTCTTTGGGGAGTGAGAAAGCCAAAGGTCTTTTTCTGAGACTTTTTTTTTTTATTTGACCAGTCTGTAATATCATAGAATCATAGAATTGCCTAGATTGGAAAAGACCTGTAAGATCATCTAGTCCAATCGTTTAACCTAGCTAGCACTGACAAGTCCCCCACTAGACCATGTCCCTGAGCACTACATCTACGCGACTTTTAAAAACATCCAGGGATGGGGCCTCCACCACTGCCCTGGGCAACCCATTCCAATGCCTAATGACCCTTTCAGTAAAGAAATTCTTCCTAATAGCCAATCTAAACCTGTAACTATTCAGACTCTCTTGATTATTCTGTAATTTAAAAAATTCATTGAAACTACTTTGACATTGGAACTATCAATGAGATGATGCTTTTCCAAATAAGATTTCTATGCGTCTACCATTTTGTATGTACACTCCTTTTATAAGTCGGTTATTGTTACTTGTTTAGAGTTAGTCCAGCATTTATTTAAAGATACAGATATCCCCAAAACTTGGGGATAAATATTTACTAAATGTTTTTTGGGTTTTAGTAATCATCTATAAATCAGTCATGATCCCTCTTAAAAAAAAATGTTTTAAATTGGTAAGTAAAAAACTTCAACATTATTTTAAAACATATATATCTTAAAGGAATGTTTTCAGTTTTCTTAGCGGCCATGTGTTTCTTCAGTTAAAGCAGAAGTAAATTTCCTTCAGCATCTGTAGAAGAATATCTTTAGGTATTTAAACCAAAATGCTGGTCCTTCAGAATCCCAAGCAGTGTTCCATTTTTATAAAATATGCAGCCTTTCGGGTAGGTGTAATACTTTGCATGTAAATTGCACTTTCATCAGAGTATCTCATAAAATCTCCTGCTAGTTTCTGTCCATCAATGTAGACTCTTGCAAGAGTACTAGCAACCTAAATAACCACCTAATTGCTTTTTATCACAATGCAGCGAAGAGGGTATTGTAAGATCTATTACAAGGTACAAAGAATAAGTTATTCTTCAGTAAATGCAAACCTGTATTTTTATGGAGTAGCGTTATCAGGACTAATTGTTGGTTGTAGTAAATGTGTCTGTTTTGTTGTGTTGAAGTAGTTCCAATTTCAAGTTCTGCTCCTTCGTGCACAGCAAGTGGTTCCACGGGTGAGAAACGAAACTGCAGAACAAGTTCACTTCCTTCATGCTAGTGCAGGCAGTAAAAAATTCTGTTTCTGAATCAGAGCAGAATTTACTAATGTAATAAATGAATGCATCTGATTTTCCTTAAATCATTGCCAGAAGAGTGCAGTGAAACCTGTTTGAAACAACCTCACAGTGGACTGAGAAATCTGTTGCTTGGGAGAGGTGGTCTGTTGAGGAGACAAAATTTTATACTTTTTACACATAAATTTATTGTAATATGACTGTTAGTGACCATTACAGACACTGCATCGCAAGTTTTATTTTCCTTCAGTAAGAGCAGGAAGCAGAAAACTTATACTTCGTGGTGGCCACTTGGAGCAAAAGTTGTCAAATATTGTGTGTTTTGTATTTTTTTCCATTATTTTCTTGCTCAAGATGCCGTTTATACTGCAGAACGTGCGAAACTGTTCATTTTGTGGGCTGAATATCTATATACATGTATTCAGGTACTTTATATTTTTTCATAAAATGTATTTTTTTTTCTATAGAACTTTAAATTATACAACAACTGTCTACTGTTTTCAGTGATCTTGTTGCCAAGCTCTAATTACTTGTCCATATCATAATCGTGAAAATTAATGAACAAAACTATATGAAGGATGTAATTGGCCTTGATGTTCTTGGTGACTCATAAAAATACATGAGCTTCAAAATATACGAATTATTATTTTTTTAAGTATGTAATATTTTCTACTAATGCTAGATCTTTCCAGAAGCCCAAATCACTGAAGGTCCTCTATGTACTTGTATGAGTGCCCATCCTTACAGAAAATCCCAAGTGAGCTATTCCGGGTTTTAAAGTTTTCCCCCTATGTCCCCCCTTTCCCCTTCCCCTCAAATCCTTACCAGCATGTATCCTACATTGAATTTTGGATATATTAGCTATTCTTTGGGTATTATTTGATTAGGTGCTAATAAACATTAACTTAGTCAAACTGCAGGAGATTTATTATGTGTCTTCTCAGCTAGTATATATATAAACCGTTTCACTGTTGTGGATTGCAGAAGTATTCGGGTTTGTAAATATTCATAATTGCTGTAATTTCCCTCTCCTAACAGGGGATAGAGTAGGGGGGCACACAGGTCTCCCACAACCAGTATTTCTTAGAACGCATTTTGTTTATCAGTCTGTTATTATTAATGTAATTGAGCTGCTGTTATCGACAGCAGGTAGCTGTTCACACAGCACGTTGACTTACTCGCTGCCGTGGCCCCCTGACGTATTCAGCCATCATTCCCTGGCTGGAGCATCAGCTGGGGGGGGCCAGCCTAGCTCGGTGTTTGGAAACAGAGGGTCGTAGCACACGTACCACCCCCCGCCCTAGCAGCTTTTTGGTAGGTGTTCAGAAAGTCCCTCCAGAGTCCCTTCTTTCATCAGATGGGCGTATAGAATCCCGTAGTCTTGGTAAATAGTACCCACCACCCTTTTGGGTGAGGTCTGGGTCAGCGAGCTCTGGTGGATGCTAGCTGGTGTTGGTGGCCGTGGGCAGATTGGGCCAGGCTGTGGTGTCCCGAGTTTGTCAGTCCTTGTAGGTCCAACAGGATTACTGTTACTCATCTCCAGAGCTTGTCAGACCAGAGGAAACTTATGAGTTAACCTTCTTAGCACATACTTTTCCTCTCTGTTCAGCTTGCTGTTTCTGTGGTAACTGTTCCTCTGTCCGTCCTATAGGTGCCTATAGAACCTCTTCACACAGGCTTGCCAGAGGGGCCTGGCATGACATGGTGCCATATCTGATAACTGAGTGCCCATAAATTACAACTATAGTTGTTTGTATGATAGCTAGTAACTATTATTGATAGCATACCCTTGCCTTCCTCATTAGTAATTAGCATTTTATTTATTTACATTATTCTAATAATTTATTTAAGCTACCATTTGAATTCATTCCAACCTGTGACTATATTACCAACAGTTACAGATAGATAAATAACAGTTTTATTTCTGGTAATATGATCAGAAGGCAAAGGTCAACTAAAATATGAATTATCACATCCAGTCTTGAGCTTGGCATAAATGTATATATTTAAACCCACAGTTTTTATCAAAAAATCTTCTTGAGAGCAGATTACTGTTTTAAAATTGCTGGAATGGATTTATGAGAATAGTTTTCTTTTTCATTTCTACTTAATAGCCAAATAGTTTAAGTCTTGATTTTAATGTGTTTCCACAGGTGTATCTTGAAAGACTTTTAACTTATGCAGAGATAGATATTTGTCCGGCAAACTGGAAGCGAATTGTACTGGGTGCAATTCTACTGGCATCCAAAGTTTGGGACGACCAGGCAGTGTGGAATGTGGATTACTGCCAGATCCTGAAAGATATCACGGTCGAAGACATGTGAGTGCAGTACGTTTATCTTTGTCAATGAATGCCAAGATCTGCATGTATGAGGGGGATTGGAAGTTCTCTTATAAATTACATAAAGTTTGTATATCTATGTTGTATCTAAACACAGTGGATGCTGATAGATGGCATGAGGTCTACTTGACAGTTGCATACATAGAAGACGCGAGTTATTTTTGTTTTCTGGCTGAAGTGTGTTTTACTGCTGGATGTTCATGCACGGTGCTGAAAACAACCCTGCAGAATATTTAAATGTATGACTTGACAAAAAAACCCACATCCAATGAGCCTGCATATATTCACTTCAGCAACATTTATTGTCGTGCTAGTTCTCCATACAGACAGTAGACCAACATGTAAGGCAGGGAAAAAAACTATTGTGATCCTAGAGACCCTTAGATGATCACCCATTTATTTATTGCCATTATTAAAAATAAGTGCTTTTGGGTTTTAGTTCCCCCAGCGCCACCCACCCCCCACCCCCACCCCCTGCCCCATCCTGCTGAGTTTCTTTCCAAGATGTTAAAAATCTAGTATTTTAACTTGCAAAGAGAAATTTCCATTTTTCCATTTTTTTATCTGATGGCATTCTTAAGAAGTGTGTATTATAACAGCATAGAGAGTTGTGATATCTGGTTGCAAACTCCTGAGTCATATTAAGAGTATATTCCAACAGTAATAAAAAGAACTGTAATAAGAATAAACACAATTAAGATCTTGATGTTTACAAATACTAAAACGAATGTTTGTTTCACTAAATAGTGTAGCGCTTTTTTTGTTTGGTTGGTTAACAGCTGTTACATATATTGGCTGAAGTGCCTGGGGTTTGTATCATGTCTATATGTTCAGGGCTGAGTCACATACCACGCACGCTTTCTGAGCTGCCCTTACCTGAGCTGGCACGCGTGCGAGAGCGGTCCTGGAAGGGCTGCGGTTGGAATCCGTGCCGGGATGGTGCCAGGGGCCGGGTGCCTCGACAGGCCGCTGCAGCTCGTACATTCAGAGAGCAACGCTTTCAGTCTACTGGTGCACCCCGTTTTTTCTAAGAACTAAGAACAATAAAACTATTAAAAAGATGTTTTAGTACAGTATCTGTGTGTTTCAGAGCTCTTTTAAGCAGAGTTGAGTATCTGTAATGAGAAGAATATAGACTTGTCTCTGCTTTGACTCACTTAAGTCAGGATCGGAGCCACTGAAGAGGGTTTGTTGCGGATAACCACTGGGAGGAGGGAAGAGGGAAGGAGGGAAGTAGGTAAGAAGAAGTGTTTATACAGACAGAATGTTTTTTGAATCTCAGCTTGCAATCTGCAAGCAGTGAAAAGCCAAGCATTTTTGCTAAAGCAGCCCTAATTTAGTTTCTTAATATTTTGCCGTTTGTCAGATTTATAGCTGGTCTAAAAATGATTTGTAAGGGAAAGGTTGAATGTTAGGAGTCAGCTGATTGCTTTAAATTAAGCATGTTCTTACACCGCTAGATAAGACTTATAAATTGTGAGTAGCTGTCATTCCTCGAGTATTAGAAAAGTTATCTCTAAATCTTGTATTAACAAGCAATTTGTAATAAGGTGGGGGGGGGGGTTCCCCCGGGTCAAAAGTAAAAAACACAAAGCTTGCATTGCTGTGGTATGCTGTAGGTACTTTCATTAGGTTGGGGAAAACTCTCATATCAAAATAGAGGTGGGAAATACCACATAGTTCCATTTCAGTATCTGTTTTAAAATATGTAAGCTACTTTAATGATGGTTAATGATACTTCTTTTCCGACAATTTGATAATGCTTTCTTGACTGTTCTGAGTGTTTCCTGAATGATTTTGCCAAGCTACTTTTCCCTTGATCCGTTTCTCATGCTTTCGGGTATTCAGTGGCAGTAGGGGCCTCCCTCCATTCAATTCTCCTCCAAGGGAACTATGGGAGCTTCTAAAGTATTTCTGAAGTGGAGACATGAGCTGAGTCCTAAACAGCTTGAAGCAGACTGACAGGTTTGGCTGTGCCGTATGACAGTATTGAACAGGAATGGTTATAAATATGAGTTTTGAAATTGCTGATTCTCAGGGCTTTTTTTGAAGGTAGGTGATGAGGCGTACTGTGATGGTGTGAAAGGAAACAAAAAAAGCGGTTATTGTTTTTGACAAACACATGTGATGGTGCTACTGTTAGAAGTTGCACTTGAGCCACATAACAGCATTACTTACATGGCGGACCTGCGCTCCCATGCTGACATCAGCCCTCTTTCTGCACTGCACATTCCCTAAGCCAGACTGTGATGAGTCCTTGTCCTCAAAAGTTTTTAGCTTCTTAACCTCTTCTTAAAGTTTTTAGGTTTCTCACAAACTGCAAAACCAGAAGGCTTTGGGGAGCTTGTGCTCTCTGTATGGTACTTGGTGATCTGGCTCATGGGCTTTGTGTTTGGGGCTCCAGCAAAGGAGCTGGAGTCCTCCAGCAAAGATTTTGGTGCTTGTTGACCTGATATTTATATCCCTGCTGCCAGTTTTTCTATATTTCTTTTTCCTCCTATCCCTAGTGTGGTGGATTTTTTTTTTTCTTTCTTATTTTTAGGTAGTATTATGATTTTGAAGTGTGTAGCTCTATGCAGGATGGAGGCTTTCATTGTTTATATTAATAAAGCAGAAAAAGTCTAGGTCAAAATCATCAACTGCTGTGAATCATTCAGCATAAGTGTATCTTGCAAAACATCATGCAGACTTTTCAGTGTTTTGTAAGTCACCATCAGTACATTGAACTGTGCCTAAAAGCTAACAGAGGACTTCGGAGGAGTGAAGTGCAGTGTGTATCTGTAGTCACGTATGCGGCATTACCTTGAATTTCTCTGTGAATTTGAGGAGTGGCCACAGGAAAGCATATGCTGAAGCAGTCTAATGTAGTTGTATGGGGGAAGGAGGGTATGGTGGTTAGTTAAATTACATTAGTTCAAATAAGAAATACCTGTATTTTTTTTGTTCATTCTCAGCTGTAGTTAGTCTTCTGATCTAACCTTCAAATCTGGCAGCTAGGGGATAGTAAGAATCTGAGGCTATGGTTTTTTTCTTAAAGGTTTTGGGATGCTTTTCAAAAGAGGTACAGCCAATGTCTTTCTCCATTAAAACAGGCTTTGTATTATCCATTAACATAGACCTTTAGGCTTAGCTTGCAGAAAGTAAAATCTTGGCAGTAAAAAATGACATCTAAAGATAATCTTCTGTATTTACTGATAGATGTCTTAAAATGTAATTTTTAAAATTTGGATTTTTTAAAAGCTAGAATCTTCAACAGTGTGAATTCGTGCCAAAGAGTCCATATCCAGCTTTTAGATAGTCTTTTAATGCTAATTAATATTTAACATTATGTAAACATAGAATTTTTGTGGAGAGAGAGTGAAGCTAAGGAAGGACAATGATTATGATGTTAAGAGTGATGTAAGGTAAAAGAGTGAGAAGAAGAAAAATCATTCAGCATTGAGAAACTACTGTACTGGTACTTTTTCTTTGTATCCTTAGATCCTTCCTCTTCTATTGCCAACAGCCTGCAGATTCCCTGCACACTTACACTGCAGTCAAAATGTAACTTAAATGCAGTATCATAGTTGGTCGATACCTGCTGGTAACACAGCTGTGCAGTCCCTGTACTCTTCAGCAAACTTGTACAGCTTTTACCACTCACTTATTCTTTTATTGCTCATATCTTGAAATCACTGTTTTGAATATATTGTATGTCCCTGCATAAGTATTATGTAGGATGTCTAGTTACCATGCAATTATAAAAACTTCCAGTGCTTAATTTTGTTGATTTGCTTATTTCTTAACATACTTTTTAGTGTACTGGTGTAGGTAATAATGTATTGCTATAGCAAAGTTTTCATGGGGTGGGAGCTCAAATAGGACCTCTGTTCCTATCAAGTGTTTTGACAAACACATTTGCTTTAGGCACTGAAAAACAAATGATCGTCACTGTGAATTTTGCTTGCATGCCCTAGGGAAAAATCGCTTCATTTTGTTCGTAAAGATAGGACAGTATGCTGAAAAATTCAGGTTTCCCATGACTAGTTCTAAATGATTGATTATGAAAGGCTGAAGAGAGTAAATAAGTTCTGCAGTAGTTTAGGTGTTAGGGTAGTTCGCAGCATTTGTGAGAGATGCCTGACAAATTTAGGGCATGGCTGCATTTTGTGTTTGCATAGCTGTGTGTGCAGATCCACCTAGTGGAGGTACAGCAGAAACTACAAGAATTTTGGTTTTTCCTGCTACCTTTTCTTTTCCAGGTTGTATTAGCTAACCTGATAAAGGTGCCCTTCCACTAGCATAAGTTTGTGTCTGGATTTGATGGGCATTGCAGCAGCAGCTGCAAGGTGCAGCATCTTTTGTATTCCTCCTTGGCATACGTATGCTGATAGAACTTGGTAGACTAGGTCGAACCTTAGGCTAGGATAATTGCATCTGGCAAGAATAAAAAATGAACTTGGTTTATACTATTTGCAATTTAAAGTAGATTACATTCAGAATGCACAGTCTGAAATATGTTTTCACACTTATCTGCTTTCTACAGGAATGAGCTGGAACGCCAATTTCTTGAGCTGTTGCAGTTCAATATTAATGTTCCCTCCAGTGTTTATGCCAAGTATTATTTTGATTTGCGTTCCCTGGCAGAAGCAAATAACCTGAGTTTTCCTTTGGAGCCCCTCAGCAGGGACAGGGCATATAAACTTGAGGTAAGACACTTTCTTTTTAGATTGCTTAAATTGAATATATAAGGGAGATTTGGAACTTGTGCATTGTTTCTCCCTTCTCCCATCTCTTCCCAAATATCTCTATGAGATACTAGAATATCACGTGCCCCGATTGTCATAACTGTTCTGTTTGTGCTTTGGGTATTCATGGACGTGGGGACATCTTTTTGGCCCAATTTGCTTCATACCTCGTCTTGCTTTCCATTTCTTTTTCAGTTCCAGTTGTCCGAATCGGCCTTGTGAAAGTACCCACAAGTTTTACAGTGACTCTGTTCACAGTCTGGTTTTGTGTGTTTTAAGAAACCAAAAGATCCACTTTAAAGGACAAAATATTAACAAGTATTGCTGAAAATAACTATTCCATGTGCTTGTTATCTGCTACTGCTCCACTTCACATGGATCCAAGTCTGTTATCTCCCGTGGTGTTTTTCTCAGTAATGGGAAGACAGAAATAAGCACACATCTTTAGTGAATAAATCATGAATCCTTATGAGACCTGAATATACCATGTGCAGAAAGCACTGTGTCGGATGGTCTGGACCTGTGAAATGCAGGGCAGTATGAATTCCCACAGACACAGGAGGAATTTAAAATCACCAGCCAATTGTGGGCACTTTGCAAGACAGAAATCTATCTTTCCTGAGCTTTCTGGTAGGAAGTTTTTCAAATAAGGGCATTATTGCATGAGTGTGTTCACATTTTGTTACTAATTTTGAAATTTGTCATTAGATGCTGGCTGCTTTTAACATTGCATGTCTTTAATTATATAACAGCTTTGCACTGAACGTTGTTTGCCTGTGGGTTAGGGTGAGCTTTGCATGTTCTGAAACTCCTAGTGCTCCTGTGAAACAGGCAGGCACTGCTATACACGTTTTTGTGGGGGGAAATGGTGCGTGGGAATGTTAATTGACTAGTTTGTGACTGTAATGGGAACAAAAAGAGGTGGAGAAAGAATCAAAGTGGATTTCACTGAAGTTGCATTTCTCATTCTTTCTAAATTTCGCAAATAGTTCCAATAAGAATGTCTTAATTCTGTGTATGGAGTATGATGTAAATTTGAATCAGGTTTTTGTTTCTGTTGAAGAGAATCTAAAAAAAATGAAAGTTCATTGGGATTGTAATCTTAAATGAAAAGAGGTAGTTTACTAAATTATTAGATGGTGGGTCTTGATAATAAGTGCCATTACATATATTAAAATTGAGTGAGTTACTTTTTGAAGAGAATTTAGTACAGTGTTTCCCAACACTGCCAGTCTGTATCGCACGCAATGTCTAACAGCAGTTTACAAATGAAGGTAACAATGATAGCTCCTAAAACCTTGGAAGAAAAGAAAATAGGAAATGACTGTAAATACCCAGAGAATACTGGTGGTTCTTCTGTACTAACTAAAGAGAAGGCATATTTAGAAAGAAATAATGGAGTATTTTTTTAAATAAATCCGTATTATTAAAATTTTTCCCATGTTTGTTGGGGATGCTTTGTGCTGCTGGCAGAAGCTGGCTCTAAAGTAACCCTGCTAGCCAAAGAGGATGTCTTCAGGGAAGAGTATCTGCTGTGAAACCAGCTTGGCCTACCAGCTCCTTCCCTCTGTTCTGTGGCCAGAAGGAAAGGAACATGATGGGAACTGCCTTGTTCCCTGGCAGTACTTGGTTGTCATTAGCCTGCCCTTGAAACTAGTTGACAGCATAATTTATAGCCCAGTTCCTTGAGCACAGTTAAGCGTTTAGCTTGCCAAGAGTTATAGAAATGCATTTGCAGCATTTTTCTAGGTCTCTCGTGTGCTGTTCAGCCCAGAGTTCTCTGTTTTTAAATCAGTTGCCTGGATTGTCAAGTGGAGTAGATGTAGTACTCACTCAGGCTGTGATATTTGTGATACTGAGAGAAAAGCTGCAGTCTGTGGTGAAAGACAAGAGACTCGTAGCGAGTGTACGTATGTAGTGGAAGGATTTGCCTTGTCTGGTAAACTGAAAGGACCTGGCTCAGTCCTAAGATTTAGAACAACTTACTCACTGACATTTGAGATCAGAAAGGTCTTCTGTAGAGAAATGGTTGTATTATAACACCTTTTTGCTACTTTTGTGTTTTCAAGCTATTTTATGTATCTAAAGCAGGAGTATTAGATCTGGCATGGCAGAATCTGCGTTGCTCTTTCTGCAAATACCATGAGGTTGACATACCTGTGATGAAAAAAAAAAAAACAAGCCCCAAGATGACCAAGAACAAGGCTAGTAAATACTTTTCCTCATCAAATGGAAATGCTGGACAAGATCCATCAGTTTAGAGGTGTTATAAGAGCTTATAGTACTTGTTAAAAACTACATTGCTTTCTGGAGCATCCGCAGTGGATGTTTTTCCTTATTTAATGTTCCCACAATTGACACTTAAGAAGCAGCTTTGTCTTTTAAATGACTAAATGAAAGTAATTTTTTCTTACTTTTCATTAGCCTGTGGCTGTCCTGAATTTGTTATACCAGTCCATGTAGTAGCCAGAAGCCATTTTCATGACCCCTTTTTTTTTTCTCCCCATTGTATGGAATCACGCAAGTTAAAAATGGCAAATAACCTTTCATTCGATCATCCAGTCTGTCCGCCTGCCAGTGCTGTTTGTTCCAACTAGCATATGTTGTAGCGTGTTTTCTCCTTCCTTTTAATTATGTCAAATGTCAAGGCTTCCTTTTGCTTCTCCTGAGAACTATTTTCTAATATGGGAGATTTTTCTGCCAAGGAGGTTGTTGGATATCCAACCTTAATCCACTATTTTGTAATTTCCTACTCTTGCACCTGGTTATTCTCCTGTGTACTGAGCTCAATATGAGTCAGATTCTGCTCTTTGGGGCAAGTCCACAAGACGTGCCTACCCTATTTCTGCTTGTGATCTTAGCACTGTGCTCGTTTCAAGGCTAGATTTTGTAAGAGCATTCGCTAGTGCACTCCCAGTTTAACTGACTGTACGTTGTCTGCGCTTTTTGTTGTTAGCATAGCGCTTGAGCACCTAGTCCAAACACTTTGGAACTACGTGCTGTATTTTCTTGACCCTGAAGAGGTACGGTCCCATAGATCAAACAGGCAAAAAAAGAGGAGAAAAATACCTAAGTTACAAGTAGAGAAGCGTCTTTATATCCCTCCAGCTTCCCGCTGTCACAGTGATTGATTGCAATCCCGTATGTTTTGTATATTTAGAACCTTCTTAGCCAAGAAGCAGAGGGAGAGCAAAACTCTCCTGCTCTTTTGTCAGGAGTAACCCGATAGCTCTTCTTTACATTCTCCATAAATTAAGGAGAACCCTCATCATCACAACTTCTAGTTGTTCTAGTGATATTTTTTTTTTTTAAAAAACACATTTTCCTTATATATAACCCTTCCAGACTTAGTGGTGTCTGTCCCTGCTGAGTTCTCTCTGGTTTGCCCATTTTTTGGAGGTCTTGCAGCACTCACAGTTGTGTGCCTTTGTGCATTCCCAGCAGTGAAGCCAGAGCCAGCCCTGCTGCTTTCCTGCCCTGCACAAACACGTGCATGCAGCCAAAGTTTCTGCTACTACTACTGCTGCCTTTCTCCCCTCTCCTTTCTCCTCACCTGCCCCCTTCACCAGTGACAAAGTCTCATCTAGGGTCATATAACTCAGCAGAGGAACTGACTTCTAGTTCCGTATGCATATATATATAATGGAAGAATATATATGTATGCCTTTTTCTAGCTGATTACAGATATTACAGTCAAGTCCAACAAAATTTCATAGTGTTGCTGTTTTTAAGATTGTTTTGATTTCATATGAGAAATGGTCCCTTGCAACTGTCAAAAATTGGTTTCTTTTTCCAGCAGTAAAAGCAACAGAAGTATCAGATGACAGAAAAGTGTTTATAAGCTATTTGGATTTATTTTAACTGAAGGACAATAATAAATATTTACAATTTTCTGCTTTTGTCTTGTTTCCTCATATGTTATGCTAAAGTTGACTAACTAACTTGCCAAACACGCTCCAAATGTCAAACAGCGGTTGATGTTTTTCTTATCCATATGATTAATCACCAGAGACTAGAGATGCCAAGTATTAAGTGCCACTTCCAAGCAAAATTTCATTTTGTCTGACCAAGTGCCAGAACAGAAATTTTCCTGAAAAACAGGCAATTTCGAAGTGATTACCTTCTCTAGCTGTTTGATGCCTAAGGTAATAGCCTGGTTTGGCAGCTGAAAAAAGCTGAGCTCCACCTCAGTACACCTATTTGCCAAGCTGTGCCTTGGCACATTATTTCATGAATAAATGCTTTTCATCTATTGAATTTTAAATCCGATTGGATTGCATAAACTTTCTTAGTCCATTGAGTTCCTGGTTAAATTCAATAAAATGTTAGTAAGCAGTTTTAAGTGAGTTAAGTTATGGTCTACAAAGCAACGGGAATATTTGTGTCGTTTTATTCTGTTGTTCTCTTCATGTGCACCAAGAAAGAAAACTGTGTTCAAGAATGGTCTTAACAAAAGGAAATTCAGTTTCCAACTAAAAAGTAGCAACTGGTTTCCTGGTGGTGGTAATAGGTTTTGTGTTGTTTTGGTTTTGCTTTTTTTAGTTTAACTGTGTTTTGTGGCTGGCTTGACGAAAGCATTAGGTGAACGTGCTCTCAGATGTATGAGTTGTGTGCAGCTGTCATACTTGCCTGTGGTCTTTGCAGGACTGTTAAAATTAAAGGACAGTTCACTGCTACAACTTGCTGTGCCATAGAAGTTAAGATCAAGAAAGAAAATATCAGTGGAGTCAGGCTGTTTATTTGCATTGCCTTGTTTTATAATCAAACACTTCTACTGGTTTTATTTGTACAGTACTTTTTATTAAACGTCCTATCTTAAGACACCACTTACAAGCATTCCTGAGTAAACAAAAATACTGTTTTAGTTGATCTTATTTTTTAATTTGACCTTGAGTACTCCTTGCAGTGAGCTTTCTCTGCAGTTCTGTGTGTTTGATTGCCGGAGTTAACATCCCTACTGATGCCAAGCATAGCTTGTCCCAACCGTATGAGCTCTAATAGACATGCTATTTTAGGGCATGGTATATTTGTGCATACGAGGTCCATAATAAATATTTGTTTTAAACTTGGCTAAAAACAGTAGAAGAAACATAAAATGTGAACTGCAGTGTAGTTTGATAGGAGTCCACATTTGAATAATGTTTGTCTCTCTCTTTAAAAGGTTTTTAACATTTATGTGTATTTTTAATGCAAATAAATTATTCTGAATATGAGTTACGTTTCCCACTGACACCGTATAAGATAGCCAGATCACACAGAAACCACCATCTCCTTCCGAAAGGCAAGTAAACATCAGCTCTGTAAGCAAAGCAGGACGAGTATTCTGCCAGACCATTTAACAGTAGAGAAAAATATAATTACTACAAGACTTTTTAGGAAATGAAAAAATTAAGAGCCAACCTCTTTATAAATTCTCCAAAATACTTACAATTTCTATAATTGTTTTATTTCATTTTCCACAATTTTTCACCAATGAAGTGCTATATATGAGTTACCATATAGCAGTGGGTAAGCATTGTCAGCTATCTCGGTGAGATTTGTAATGGTTAACCTGTAAAGAAAAGGCTTAGAATACACTCACTGAGTCCTTTAAAAGCGGCTGTGGTGGGCAATGCAATGGCAGTGTCTGTGTTTCTTTTCATATTAATGAAAGGAGAAAGAGGATTTAGGGAGAAGTTCTTCACGTGTTTTGCTTAATGAAGTGACTTTTTGTAATTCTACCTATGTGTACAAATCTGCGTTTAGTTTTATTTTACCTGTACGGCTGTGGTCAATGCAACTGAGGTTTTTTCATTCTTTTGTCTTACAGGCCATTTCCCGCCTGTGTGAAGATAAATACAAGGACTTCAGGAAAGCCACAAAGAAACGGTCAGTCAGTGCTGACAATCTGACTGTGGTTAGATGGTCCCCTGCTATTATCTCCTAACAGAGGAGACTGGAATATTCCTACGGACGTACTGTTTCATCCATCCATTTTTTTTGGGGGGTGGGCTGAGGGTGGGGGGATAAAGAAAAAAGACTTTTGATTTTTTTATTTTTAAATCTGTCGAGCTGCCTTTACAGTGCCTCCCCGTTGTGTAGCACACGAGTAAAATACCTAGCGGAAGGAGAAATGGAGAAATCGGTGTTTGGGAGAGAAGATGGGCAAGAATTGTTTTTTCTCACTTTCGCTAACAGCTTTACCCTTTTTATGAGGAAACAGCAAATCAGGTGCTTGGAAGAAGAAACAAAAAAATGAAGTAGAGGCAGAAAATTATTTAAGAACTGTGCCATTTTCTAATATGCTGTATTCATGAAGAGAAATGGCAGCATGAAAACAAACCATGTAGTCAGATGACTGTGCACTAGAGGAATGAAGTTGGGAGAGTTCCATCCTAAAGGTTTCTCTGAATATCTTTTTTTATTTTTTGTTGTTTTTTTGCGTTCCTCGTTGCTGCTTCCCAGGATAAATTCTTCCCCTTGCACAGCAGCAAATACAAAGTCTGTATTTACAGTAGCACAAGCCCCTGAATAAATAGCGTTGGGTTTTTCACTGCACTTTTCTCTGTAAGCTGTCTTATTAGCATTATTCTTCATAATTATTATGCATATGTTATATTTCTTGTATGCCTTTTGTTGTATTTCAAAAGAGAGAACTTGACCATAGTGCTGAACCAAAAGTGTGTACAGGGATCAGAAGATCTTCGTAATTTCATGTGTTTTATTTATAGTATACTTGGGTGCATGTGCCTTCCTGAGTTCTTGGAATCATTTATTTTTCCTTAATATAAAGATACAGTTACTAAAGTACTCAGATGATGATGATAAGACTTGGGCCAAATCTCTGAACTTTGCAACAGATCTTGTGTGATCCTTTTTGCAGATTTTCATAGCATTAGAAGTTTAGCAGAATTCATTTTGAGGGAGATTTTTTTTTTGTATGGCCTGACTAGTTCATTCCTTCACCTCCAGGTCCATTGTTACAAGCAATATTCTCAATTTTTATATGTTTACTTCAAATCAAAGTGAGTCTGTTTGTATAAAATAAAAAATAATAAAAAAAATTGTTCCAGTGAGAAGGCCTGTAGAAGAGCAGAGTGGAAATCTTAACAAGGTATTTGTCACAAATAGATTCGATTTTGAAGCTAAAATATAAACCCTTGTGTTTTTCAACATAGGTGCTTATAGAAATTAAAAGTAACCGAACTGTGAACATAATTTTCAACTCTGATTATTAAGCTCTTCTGTTGTTGTTACTAGTTCCCTCTTACTGTGGCTGTTTTCCCCTTGGAATCTGTAAGAGAACCTTGTATAGAAAATAACCTGTCAGTATAAGCATATTTGCTTTATAACGCCCCAGGGTGATTCCCCCCCCCCCCTTTTTTTTTTGCACAGTTTAGAAAGATACAGCTGAAAACTCTCAGTTCCCTGAAATCCTGTCTTTGCGACTATCACTGAAATGAATGGCAACAGACGTCCCTGATTTGTGCACTGCTGTGATAAACCCTAAAGATTCTGTATTTGTTTTATTAAGCCCTATGGGCTTGTAGCAAACCCAGGGGCCCGGAGATGCACACTTGACTCCCAGTGCAATGCTGATCGGATGCCTCCAGGTGGAGAGGCACTGACAGGATTGAAGTAGTAATACCAAACAGTTTTCTGTTAACTTTCTGATGTGATTTGTGTAGTTTGAGACATGAAGGTTTTGTCCATAAATTCTCCTGATGTCCTTTGGGCCTTTAAAATAATTTAATTCTCATCACTTCTTGTTGTGCCAATGCATCAGAACTGTGAGTATCCAAGTCCATTTTTCCCCTGAACACGGAATGTAAGGAAAGTGTTTATAACAATACAAATGAAAATTACAGCATTTGAAACCTCTTTACAGATAGTATCAAAAGGAACATTTTCAGAGCATTTGAAACTCATCCTTTATAAGCATAAATTTAGGCTTTAAAATATGTAAAATATTTTGATTTATCAACACTTTGCTAAACTATTTTCCATTTAACTTGATATCAGGAATATTGGTTTTATCCATTTCTGGGTGATAAAGATATGAACTTTGGATTATGTAAAGATCTCAATGCATCTACTATAATTTTTGTGAAGTTTATTAAACTACTTTAAAGATTGTATAGTCTATTTATTGTATGTATGTACATACAGTCTGATACTTTAAAAAGTGGATTCCGTAATACCTGGCTCAGTCTTGTTTAGACTATTGAATATCGTTTTAGCCTTGTGCACTGGACTCTACCTCTGTATAGGAGAATTTTCCATATTCTTAATTAGTACTGATTCTGTGATTAACTTGGTTATGTTTCTTGCACTAAGAATTAAAAAAAAAATCTGCTGTAAGTGTGGATTTTTTCTTTAGTTTAAGTTTTTCCATATTATGAATCCTCTACATCTAGATGGATGTTTCTTTCCCTCATGGTTATAGAATAATTCTTTGCTTTTTCTTCTAGTTTGTTCCAGGGTTGCCAAAAAATACAATACTTGTCAGTAAATCTTAATGAGTGTCTTTTGTTTGCAAGGTATTCTATACCATGTAATTAAAAATGAATTATTATTTAGGATTATGCTGTGTATAGTGTAGTTTTTTAAGCAATACTGTATGGAAAATGCCATTGCAAGGTTAGATAATCACCCCAGGGTGTAAGAAGGGAGGAGAACCAAAAAGTGTTTTAATTAACAGCACAAATACATTGTGTTTTTCATTTCAGAACCTGAAACTAAATTTGCTGTAAATGTTTTCTGGATTAAGGTTTTCGTTATTGCTTTGGTCACCGGCTCCGAAACGAAAAGGTGTAGGAGATGTAATAAACCTGACCCTTCAAGCATCATTGTCTTAATGAATTATTTTCATATGTTGAGCCAGTGGGCCATTCGTTTGGTCATCTATGCATCGGTAATTGGATAAATATTTGAAAGAGGTGTCTTGTAAGGGCTTCTGTTCATGCATTCCTCTGCAGCCCAGAGATGTTTCCCTAATTCCTCTTTCCATCTGCACACTTGTTTATATTTAATTTTTTGTTTATTTTTTTGTCAGTGATATATATTGTTCTGACAGACACTGTTCTTTGGAACTGAGAACACTGGAGTCGTGTGATAAAGTGCAAAAAGAAGAAAAAAGTCAAATCACCTTTTCCACCTTCCACAAACTCTATCAGTCTTTCAAATGATACATGTTTTCTGTTGCTAAAAGCATACAAAATCCTGTCCCATAGCAGGGTAATGGTATCATTTGCAATAATTGTATTTTTTATTTATCTTTATTTCTCCTTTTTTTGAGAGAGAGAGATCAGCATATGTGGCTTAGTTTCCCTTAGCTTTTTTAGCTTAGTTTATCATGTAAACTAAAAACAGGATGGAAGAACTGTTTACATTTATGGAGTCTCGGTTCAGACTTTGTTTTTTAACACCTCTTTCTCTACTTCCTAGCTTTCCTAATGCCAGAAACCTTAGATATAACCTAAAGATCAGAAGTAGCAAAAACCTCATCAGAAAAGGGTGATGGTGTTATTGGTGGCAGATGACAGTGTGACATCTGGTAGTGTTGGCTATATATAAAAATAGCAGTATGTGGGAGGGGATAGAGGAATTGAAAGGGCAGAACCAGAAAAAACCCAAAGCCTTAGCAGCTGAAGCAACAAATTATTTACAGTCACCCTTTGTTGGTAACGAACATTGCATTTTCCAATGACATGTTTAAACTACTAAGTGAAGTGCTGCACATCCACTGAAGACTCATATTGCTCTCCGCTTCTACATGGTCATCATAAGGAATTCACTCAACCTAGCTTTTAGCACTTTCCTCGCTTCTGTTTTGAACGCATTTCTGCAATCAGAATTTTTTTTTTTTTTACTTGTATTGACAGTTGTTCAAAACATCTGCCTACCTCTGCAGTGGAGTGCCCACTTGGTGTCTCTAACAGGTTCTGAGAAAACAACTCAAATAGAAACACAAACATACCTGCCTGAATGTGACCTAGATGTTTCTGTAAATGTTGGTATCTACACCCAAAGTGCAGTAAGTGTCTTTCTGCTGTTTCTATTTTTTCTTTTCAACTGAACTGCATCTTGGGGAAACCACAGAGCTGATGAGAGTTTGAGTTGCGTAAACTAAAGGTAATGACAGAAGATACATAGTGACCACTGTTAGGAGAAAATGCTTTAAAAAAGGAGACAAGATTTAGAAGAAAAGCTGCTGATCATAAGGAAACCAAAAGTGATAGCGGACCTAGATTATGATGCTGAAAATGATTGTTTCATACTGTGTGGGAGCCTGCTTTTCTGGGTCCTCTTGTGAGAATCCGCAGAAGGTGACTGGTGAGTGAATCGCAGAACCACAGCTTGAAAATGACTGAATGTGCTAGCCAAGAAAGCCACGCTCGAGTTTACTTCTGTTGCCTGGGCTGGGTCATCAGGCTCTTCCCATTAAAGAAAGAAGCAACAGGATGGCAGACTGAAGAAAGGCAGGTGACAGAGCAGTACAAATTGACTGTATTTCTTGTGTTCCTTCTAGAATGGTTGGTCTGATGCAATCGATGGGAAAAAAAGAGAGTTGTTTTTTCATGCCCTTTACACCATGTGTAATGTGTTTCAGCATTATCGGCAGAGACTTTCAACTGTTACAGCTGGAGATAGTCTTCGGTGATGATGCACTAAGCAAGCTTCTTGGTGTGGTGGTAGGTGACAGTATACCTGCGTTTCCCATATGAGTTGTCCAGAATCTCTGTAAAGAGTTTGTAAAGCTGACTCGAGGCACTGGACAGTATCTTTTGTGAAGATGTCGGTGGTCTCTACAGATTGAGAGCAGTAAATAACAACAAAATGTCAAAAACTGTATTTGTGAAATACAGTTTCACAGTGTACTTACATAGTTTACTTACTCAATGTACTTAAAAAATACTGTAGTTTCAGACCTTTTTTCCTTGCATCCATCTCTGCCACTTGGACTGGGGTGCTGTGGCAACTAATGCAGTAAAACCTTGAAGCTAGAAAATCTTTGGAACTAGCACTGATGCCCCCATTGAATTCACTGGCAGTGAAGCACATCCTCAAAAGGCAGATGAAGACTTACACATGTGACACGAGGGCTTTACTAACGAGGCGTTAGAGGGAGACACCTCCTTCACAGAAGAGATTCCGCAGCACACTTCAGTCCAGAGCTCATTCTTCTCTTATCTGTATGTTTTCTTGCTTCACTGCCTCTGGGTTTTCATGCCCCTTTTATTTTAGACATTAGTACAAATTATTCTCCATGGAAACAGTATCTTGGGAACTGGCAGCTGTGATACACTTGCTGCCTTATATTTAAATAATACAGATCATCCTGTGACCATATACTTCTCCTTCACGTATTTCAGGCAAGCTAAGCATTCTTCTGCGGAAAAAGGAGGGGCCAGAAAGATGGGGGTTGGTGTGCTAGAAGGGTTGTGAGGCAGAATTAGGTGTGCATAGTTTTAAAATAAACCTGCAAACAAGGATGGGCAAATGTACTTGTATCGTCTGTGGTGTTAATACCAAAAGGCATTGATGATGCTTGAAGTACCGTGATGATGTTAAATCTTTTGGGCAAGGAGTTTGAGGGATAATTGTCTCCCTTCAACAGGACAGGGTATGCAGATTGTATTGCCATAAATGCTAGGAGGAGGAAGACCGGGTTTTACTGAGCAAAATGGCACAAAAGGAACACGTAAAGTACATACACCAAATAATCTTGAATATCGTGCGTTAGAATTGCAGGACTATTTTGGTATTGATACACAATCTAGCAGTGGTTGGAAAGTATTGGTGGTCACCTTACTTACATAATTACATCCTGTTCCTTTTGTTTGACCATCCTTAAAGCAAAAGGTCATTCTGTGTATGCAAAAGCTTGGCACACTTCATCAAGTACTAGAATATAATCAACAATATTTGGAGGTAGACCTTACCAAAAAAAAAAAAAGTAGAAGAGCTCCTGTTAAGAACAAAAGCTGCTGGGGGTAATTTGGCAGTGCTGTGGGGCTTCATCAGTATGAACATGGTGTAAAGAGAGGCATAAAGGGAGTCTCCTGCTTGTGACACCTCCCAGTATGTGTCAGTGAGACTTGAAGTCGCGGGGTGGGAGGGTAAGAAGAATTGCAGACACCTCCCCTCCCCCCAGAAAGCCAACCCCCTGTCCATTGTTGTAGTTACAGTAATTCTGCATTAGCGCTAGCAGACTTGTGAACAGAGATGGAAAATTATCTTCCAATTTCTTTATGTAGTCGCTTAGAACAAAACTGAAAATGTTTTAAATACCCAAATCACCACCAGCATTTGTAACATTAAATATTTATTACTGCCAACAAGTATGCACCTTACATTTTACCATAGGAATGAGTCCATGGTTTGAATGTCTACTTTACTGGTGCTTTATAGGACACCAATTCTAAATGTCTCCTCCAAGAAACTAGAGGAATGATTCTTGTAACTTAGGAAAATAGTTGGGTATATCTTGGTATTTTTGAATACCGTCAGGTAATCTTATCTTCCAGCTCTGCTTGGATTTAAGGCTTTGGATCAATGGTTTCTTCAGCTGAACAGAAATAAGTAGTACAAAGTGTAAAGCGGCAGTATTGACTTCATCTAGAGAAATCATGGTCATGTCACCCTGACACCAAGCTTCAGTGAACAAAGGACTGGCCTGATTCTTCTGCTTACCTCTTTAATAATTAATCTAGTTCTGAGTTTCAGTGAAAACATCTTCAGTGTTTCTGGCCTGTAAGAAATCCAGACCATGGAATCATTGCTTTTCTGTGGTGGTCCATCCTGACGGTACATCAGAAAGGCTTTTTTTGTTCTGCTGTGTTTTGCTGGCATGTGGCAGAACAAAGTTGTTGGGTTCCTTAAAGCATGCAGATAGCTAAACTTTGCATTAGCTAGATCTGTGTGATTAGATATCCGATTCCCAGCTGCAACATTTTCTCTTTAAAAGAAAGCAGGGCAAGAAATCAGTTGTGAATTTTCTCTGAAATACATAGATTTGCAAGTCAGCATCTGATTTTCCATTGCAGATTTTTTTTATAATTTCAGACTTGAGCTGAATTTTCTGTGTCAATTTCACTATGTAAGTGTGCATGCAGGCATTTATTTTTTGTATTAATTGCATTAGATAAGGAATTTCTAGGGCAGTTGCTAATAGAAAAAGCAATTATTTTAAATGTCATTTGAACCGAACCTGTTGTTCGCCCTCCTGAGGAATGCATTTGTCTGCATTCTTCAGCTTACTAAGAACAGGTAAATCCAGTGATAGAAGACTGCAGGTTTTGGTGCTGTCGCCTTCATATTGTAACATGAACAATGAACTTTTTACAAATTACGGTATAAACTGAAAGCTTCAGAGGACTGGGGGGACAGGGAACAGAAGAAAACTGGAACTTTGATTTCTTCAGCAGACTCCAATATCTGTCTCCCTCAGCTTTTCTTCTTCATAAAACATCCTTAAAAAACAGTTTCAGCATCTATTGCTGAACGTGCTGTATTCTCCGGAACGCAGAATTGCTCAGGATTTGAACGCAAAACCCCCCAGCCCCATCAACCCTTGTTACGACTGGAGGTGTGCTCCCAGGGGAGCCAGGCTGAAATGCAGTATACAATGGAAATGCAGGGAAGTGGGGGAAGAGGAGCTATCGGGGCAGCGGAAAGGGCCCGCAGGCTGAGCGCCAGCACCCAGGCCGAGGAAGGCGGCGAGGAGGTCGAGCTTCCCACCGCGGCCCCACCACAAATCCCTCACCTTCCGCCTCGCAGCTGAATCCCTGAGCTGCCACCCAGCTCCCTCTCCTGAGCACTGAAACATCAAACTCTGCAGACCTGGGCACTGGAAACGTCATCAACTTCTACAGATCCGCGCCGGTTTGGGTTGCCAGCCGATGTACACGGTGCGTTTATGTGAAATTGGGTCTGGCTAATTTAGGCAGCCCCAGTGCATCTCTAACCTGACGCATACGTGCAGCCGTTTCTCTCTGCATCGGCCTGCAGAGATCCTCCGCCGCGCGCCCGGCCTCCGCCTGTGCCATAGCTGTCACGGCGGGCTGTGCAGGGGCCTCGGGGCCCTCCGTGCTGGCCGGAGCTCCTGGCGTTTTTAAGCAGACCTAGTCTGGTCTCCTCTCTGGTCCAGTAGCTGATATTTGCATTAGCGGCAGTGCTGCTCTTAAGGCTAGATTACACAGATCTTCGGTAACGCTGAATTTGGAGCTTACACCAGGAATTACGAAATCTTTCTTTTGCTTTTCAGAGCGGAGCAGGATTGTTAGCCAGTGGGTTTTCTTTGGTTTGTTCATCCGCACATACTTCAACAGTGTCTATAGTGGGTTTTGTGCATTAAATCAGTGAAAGTCCAGGGAAGATGGAAGTCTCGTCAAGTACAAGTGTGTAACAACCACCTTTCTGCAAGAATGGAGGGAGAGCTGAACCGAAACACCAAGCTCACGTCAGGCACTGTTAGATGCTTGCAGTTATTTTGTCAGCGTTAGGGGAGTTGAGACCTCCAAACCTGGCGGATGAATCATATAATTGCTGAAGGTAGGAATAGTAAGAGGAGCACGTTACTTGAAGTGAAAATTACTGTTGCCTACTTCTGGGCATCACAATCTGGGATAGGAACTCCTGCAGATCAGAAATAGCTGTCTAGGGGATTCTGCCCCAAAACACTAAACGGAGCATTAGTCAATATGTAAGTAACCAGAACATGAAACAGTAAGTGAAAAACTTTTAAGTCCTCCTGACTATCTTCAGTGTGGAGAAACAACAATATTACTGTGGGGAAATGCAGTTTAAACACATCCTGAAGGACTCATGCTGATTTTCAAATATATAATATGTTATAACCTTCCAAAGTTCTCTATTTTTGCAGATAAATGAATGTGATCATTGAAAGAAAGATTAATTGTCTAGATATACATAAACATGACATAACTTCATTTGGCATGTACATAAGAGAATACAGTTATATTCAGAAATGCAGGTATCTAGTAATTTATAGGATTGGTTTCCCAAAAATGAAAACATCATGGGCAAACTGAGTGGGTTAAAGTACTTAAACAACTGTTCTTTGAGATGTTTCATAAGACTCTTTTGGATGCCCTAAATATTTTTTTTTTCCCATGAAGGGAAATAAAGGCAGCAAAAAGAAAACACAGTAAAAAAAAATTCTAATAAAAAATTTTTAAAGACAGAAACTGAAATAGTACCGGCAGTTAGGAGGCACAGTGCAGTTCACAAAGGAATACACCCACAAATATCAGTGGCCAGTTAAAAGAACTAGCACAATTTTTAAACGTGTCAGGAACACAGTAACTGGTAGCAATTTTGTAGCTTAGACTGAAAAGGCAAAGGATCTGTCATAATGCAGAAGAGGCAGAAAGCTCGAGCTGATAGTTCTGTTTTGTCTTTGTACGCTGTGTTCTTGCCTTGCTGTAGTAATGAGATTTCATTATCGGTACTAAAAGAATTTTCAGTGGGAGCCATTTGGTAACTTTGAGTGGGCAAAATCACTTTACCCGGGCAAACGGAAAGGTTTTGCTGAGGCAAATCTTGGTTGGCTGGAGACGTTTCTCAGGTCTGGCAGGAAGCTACCTTTGGAAAAAGCTTAAGAACAGTAAGTCTAGAAACGCGAGGCTGTTCAGTCTGCGTTTGTCCTGGGCACAGCTAATAGCAAGGCTGAAGTGCCGTGCGAGTAGTGGGTAAGTAAATGGAGCATAATCAGTAGTCCTATTTCATGGAAAATGGACTGTCAGGCTACCATTTAAAAACAAAACAAAACACGTTATTAATAGAGACGGCAGAGAAAGACTTCTTACAAACTGTCATGGGTAAGGCTACCAGTGTATTCTGTTGGATCACGTTCAATGTATTTGCTGTATATTTTCTTGCATGTTATAGCCCAGACTGTGTCTCCAGAAGCTGTGATGTTTCCTGGCCTCCTGCAGTAGCATGAACCACGTAGGACTTGAGGAATCCCTTGCTTTTCCACTCAACTCTCCAATAATCAGCTAGTGGGAGATGCCTACGGACAGCAGTGCATTCCCAAGAGCGTTGATAGCTAAAAGCTAAATAGCTGCAGTACAAAGCCAACAGTTACGTGTATCAGCAGTAGCAGTCAGCAGCTCTGTGGCAGGCTGAACACAAGAACAGGACAGGCTGGGTTTCATCTCCCCCTACCTAAACAGCACCTAAAGCAGGACATAAATTGGCCTCCTTATCCATTTATGCCATGGGTTAGCTTCCTGGCAAACTCTGCTTACTGCTCTCTGCTTTGGCCCAAATCCGACGTTCGACGATGTACGTACTGTGTGAGATTTCCCTGCCCCTGGACCACGGCGGGAGCTGGCCCCGGGGAGGTGAGCGGTGCCAGTGGGCTCCCAGCCACAGCCTGCCTTGGGGATGGGGTCCTTCAGGGAAATCCGCTCTTGGTGATTCTCGTCTGTTTTCTTTTGCTTTCTAAAACGTCAGAATAAATCCTTCAGGATCCACATTACACTTTTGGGGCTATGGTAAAAATTTTCAATGGCATAAATGAATCAGATATTGAACTCCTTTTAATTTTATTAAGGACTGAGCCATCAAGCTAAAGTTTATGATGCTTTTCTCTTTAAAACAAAAAATCCTGTTTCATGTAATACATTAAGTACAAATACTATTGCAGTTTAACAGGGGAATTCCTTGTGTCCTGCCCAGTGTGCTCTGTGTTCATTAATGATGATTCTTAAGAATGCTATTTGGGAGAAACCAAAACAGAAACCATGGAAACTGTAAGCACCTGGCAAAGCAGGTGTGAGTTGTAAAGCAAAGAGTTAGGGAGAGTGTGTGGAATTCAAACCCTGAAATTGTAATTTGGTTTTTTTTCCCAATGTTGTGGAAGTTGGCCTAGCTACAGGTTGTTTAAAGTGCTTTTTATAAGGCTACTTTAAACTTTAATAAACAGACTATTAGCAAGTCACAGATTAAGGTCAAAACAAATCTTGTAAATCAAGATGAGGTTCAAAAACTCCCTATTGTCCTGTAAATGGTATTCTATGGCTAGATGTACATACATTAACTTGTACATCCTGATACCGATACAAGAAATCTTCTAATTTTTTTCACTAGTAAGTTGTGAGTAGCCACTATGAGGAATATTAGATGTTTTCTTTATTATTCTTAGAATGCAGCTGAAGATCAAAATCTCTTACTGTGAAACAGTATGATAAAAGTACACATTCTATTTGGACAGAAATACTTTTCTGGATAGGGATTTTACTAGGTACAGGACGCAGCTTTTGGGGGGATTTAAAGTCATATTTTCAAGATGTAGATGAGTTTTAAAAGAATGTACCTTTTGACTTCTGCATAGGAACAAATTTAACTTGAAAATGACATTCCTTCACATGCAGGAAGAAATCCACACTCAGTACTGCCTGCAGTCATTCCTGAGGTTTAAACTGTAAGTGAAACAGGAAAGAAATCACATTTCTCTTTTGAGCTTTCCTTAATTTTTGTGTTAGCTTAGCCTTTCCTCCATGGTGCCCAGTGCTTGGTTTGAATGACCATGTAGTTACAATTCATCTGTCCCTAGGGAAAGAAAAAGCAGTGTCAGTGTTCAATAACGGAGACAACAGTATAGGTTTTGTTTCTTAAAATGATCAGCGATGAAATACAAGAAGGTGTAAAGAACTCTTATTTTAATTCCACAGCGGCTGCCTGTATGTTAAATCTGAGATGGCAGATTTATTTACTGGTATCCAGAAGGGACACAATAACCCCTTTTGTTGTGCATGTTGAAAACAGGGATCTATTTGCTCTCCACAAATCCAGCGGTGTTCATACTGAGAAGTGATAGCATGGAAGTACTAAATTTAAAGTATAGTCAGCCAAAGGTATTCTAGCTATCCTCTGTTTATTATGAAATCTATTTCCCAATTACTTAAGGCATTCTTCTTATTTAAAGAATTTCCATGATATCAGCACACCATACTTTTTGCCTGTCTGACCATTGCTAGGTTTGGACCAGCCTGAGGGAAGAACTCAGCCTCTCATTAATGTCAGGTGTTGGGCACTAATGAAACATGTTCACCAGCTTCATCATAAAATACAGGATCCCAAAACTTTCCAGACCTTCAGATTTGCATTTGTACTGTGCAAAAATGTAGGTGTAAAACTTGGTGTCAAATGCTAAGTGTAAAATTAAAAAAAAAAACTGGAACCTCTCTTATACTAAATTTTTTTTTGAGTTACAGCAGAGCAACTTTCAGTAGTAATGTCATGTGCTGGTGTAGCTACCTATTTCAGTGGGAGTTAAGCAGATATTAATAATGTGCTTTTGAAAATCCCATGGACTCGCTTTGTACTTTTACAAAGACAGATAGTCTTGAAGTGTTTAAAGTTCTCAGCTGAATAGCTTTGAGCTTGCTGAACCAAAGTTTGAAGGAGAGCTGCTTCTTCCATTTGTTGTCCTCTTAGAAGCAGGTTCCCTTTAGAAAGATGACCTTTCTGAACCTTCAAATATTTAAAGTAAGAGGATCTGTTTGAGGCAAAGTAATAGTCTAAATCCTTAAAAGCATGCAGTCTTTTTTTAGATTTACTAAATTAGCAGAGGAAGAGGGAGACAACAAGACATACATGAGGCACTACAGGCACCAAGCTTAAGCATCCAAGATGACCGAGCTAGTGTGGAAGTCACCAACTTCAAGTCCAATCAATATGAATTAATCCAATGAATGAGCAGTTAAAATGAGCTGAAAGCCACTGTTCTGAATGTCCTTCTGGACTGTTTCATACATACATGCATAGGCATTTATATATATTTGAGCACATGCATATGTATCTCCTTCTTGGGAGTGGAAGGTAGACAGAAAGGGAAGAGGAACATGTTCTTTGAAAGTTTCCTAAGACCTTCTGCATAATGCCACTTCTGGGGACTGAAGGGTTTGAGACCGAGCAGTGAATGTTCATGGCGGAGAACATTCACACACACATGCCACCCCCTGCCTCAGTGTGTGTAGGCTTCATAGCCCTAATTCTGGAATTTTAATTTTCTTGCTTTCTCCATGTCCGTGTAGCTACCATAGCAGTTTTGGGGAGAGGCTACTTTTGAACGTGTTCCACCTGCAGTGATTAGCCCAGTGGCAGACGGACAGAGGTCCCAAGGAATGCAAAGTGTGCAGCGCTGCATGTGCCTGCATAAAGCAAAGGCTTTCCATGCTATGCTGGCTCCTCCGCTATGTGTATGCTATAGTAGGCTTTTACACGCATTATGGGATTACTTTGAAGATTGTCTGACATGTTTATGTGTATGCATATGTACTGTGTATGTCTTAAAAAGATGTTTGTTCTGGGCAGCTTTTCCTACTACTTCTTTGCTATTGTACGTCATGGCTAGCTTGTTCTCTTTTGCTCACCCTTCTACTGTATTACACAGATTTTAAAAATAAGACCTTTTTTTTTTCCCCTGAATTTACAGATCACCTTCTGAAGAGCTAGATTTACTGCAAGATTGGTCACTAATACATCATTTTTGCTAACTAGAAAAATTCTAAGTAGATTTTAAAGTTAGACTTTAAAATATTAGACATACATCTGTGTTTTTTCTTTCTTAAATAATAATCTGCCAAAGAATCTGGACTGAAATGCCAGATCCCCTCCTGTATTAGGGAAGCTGCTATGCTGACCCATTTTGCCTTAACATTATTTAAATTGGTAGAGGGAGGTTTCTTTATTGTCAGGTGCTGTGTAGGGTGTAATCTCCTGTAGTAACTCTTACTTCACTGCACTGACATGTCATTAGTGTAGGTGTTGACTGGGTAAGACAGATGTGGTTGAGATTGGCTATACCAGAGGAATGCCTCTAGTTTCTGGGGTTTTTTGGCATGTAGCGTAGACTGTGGCACCCTTCAGGTGACTGATTTGATCCTGGATTCGGAAGCGCCGAAGTGGCTTCAAGACAACTGTGCCTTACCCCTAGGTGTCGTTCTGAGCCAAGGTCTAGGTGAAGCGTCTTTGCTGGGCTTTGTGCCAAGTGACCCAAGTTCTTAGCCCAGGGACATGACACAGGTCCACAGTGAGATGAAGTTCCAGCAGTTCAGAAAGTTTCAGTGGGTCACGCACAGTGATGGAGTCACATCTGTGAATTTTTGCAGGATCAAGCCTGGATCTGTGGTAAGGGGTTAAAAATGTGGACAGCAGTTGTGAATTTTAAAATAGATTTAATTGCATCTTCTTGTGTTTCATTGTTGGTCTCTGAAAGTTTTCCAGTGGCTTTTAGGACCCCTCCTAAAATCAGACATGATGAGATACCGCTGGGTTTCAAAGTTTAGCTTTACCTAAACCCATGTCACTCTTTTCTACCTGACTCTCTTACTTAACTAGAATTCAGTGCAAGTTCACAGATTTGACAACATTATAGCCTGGGAATAGTTGTCTCTGAGATTCTAATACTGGTGTGTGTATGGAGGGATGGGGCTGTCCGCCACGGGCCTGTCCTCTGATGTGGAAGATGGTGCCATACCAACTGGGGGCACTGCGGCGATGGAGCCCCTCAGCTGCTATGTCCATGTCTGCAATATTGCTCTCCCTATTTACTTACAGGCTGTACAGACATGCGGAATACAGGGAATAGCTAAAGGTAAACAATAAACAAAGGGAACTGTATGCTGAGTATCTTCAGATACAATATTGAGTATCTTCAGATGGGAACCCTGGCCTGAAAGATAGTGCTGAATCAAGGGATGAAGAAACTATAGTCTATGCTTTTGCAGATACCAAACACTTTATAATGACTCCCTCAGCCCTTAGCCCAAAGTTGGACTGATGACAGGGACTTGCAGGCAACAGTTTGGGTGCTTATGTTATCCCTCTTTCACAAATGGTAGAGGTCTGACAGCAATGATGAGCAAGGATATTTTAACTGGCAATATTGACAGAGACAATTTATAGTCTATTGTGTGGATGCAGCTGCTGGGCATTCATATCCTGCCACCGTCTTGGCATTCCTGACTCTATTTTTGACAAAGGATGTTTAACCAGGAATACCTTCATATCTCAGCATAATTTATATCTTGGCCATCTGCATCTTTTCTCTGTTCCCTTCCTCCACCTTTCCCTCCTTCCCATACTTCTCCTCACACACACACACACACACATCTCTGAAAAAAGAAAAAAGCGCATGTGGGGGAAATGAAGCTAAAATCATCATCACACACCGTAAATACAACTTGGTAACAGAAGAAATGTTTGTTTGGCAAATATTTTACATAAATCAATTCTAAAACCAAGAAAACTCCCGTATTTACTACTGCAATTAAAAATCCCTTTACGCAGTTAAAGGATAAAGAGCTTTTAAGTGCCATCCTTTCAAACTCCACATTTAGTGTTTCCTTAGGATGGGGCTCACTACAGAAAGGATGCGCCGTGTGTTCTGCCAAGGCATTGCACGCACTGTGAGCAGGCAGCTGGGGAGAAATCCTTTGTACAGCTACATTTGACTTTATTAAATGATTAGTTTTACCTTTTTGCCAGGTAAGATGTGTTCAGTCATAAAGCTGCGCCTAGTCACACTGACCGTAAGTAGCTCATGCAGTATCAGCACACGGCTCCCTGTCTGAGCCGACTCGCCTTGCTCCCCCAGGAACCCCCAGTCGTGGGCTGAAGCAGGTGCACAGGGTTGCAGTGACAAGCCTGTGCCCCGGCTGCCAGCAGCCCTCAGGTGTCAGGTTGTCACAACATCACTTTTCTCCCCTGCTATATCACATACAGACTCCTTTTCCAGCTGTTTTTCTAGTTACTGATACTATTTGCTGACAGTAAGTGTCCGCATAATGTTTGTCCCTATCACAGCACAGACTAAAAAGCATGGAGTAACATTCTATAAGTAGTTGAACAGCGGGTGGAAAATGGTAGTAGATTATTTTCCCCAAGGGAATTGGGTATGGTGGGGGTGAAAGAAAAGCTGAGTCTTATTTCCATCCATGCTTTTTTCTGGGGTTACGGCACAGTCGCACGGTGCCAAGGACCCGCTGTGCAGTTGCACCCAGCGGTCAAGGAGCATTCACCCCGCGGGGTGTCCTGCTCCGAGGAGAGAGCTGGCTCCACCACGGCTGCGGAGGCTTGCTGGGCTTTCAGAATGCTGGGCAATCAGCTCTAGCACCTTCTGAGTGATGTCCAGAGTACCAAGAAGTTTAGGCAAAAAGAACTGATATAAATTACAAGTAAGTGAGTTGTGGCATCTTAGAAACCAGCCCCCACCCTTGGGTTTTTTATGTTTTTAAAGCTTCCCCTGTTTTTCTTCATGCCTGCAGGGAGGCTCAGCCCGCTGGCTGGCTCAGCACACAGGAGAAAATTTGGTGTGGCTGTGATTGACAGGACCATGATGTCCTGTCAGGAAGGCTGTGTTTTAGAAACTAAATTGCTTTGGGAAAGTGCAATGGGATAGCTTCCAGTGGGCTAAACTGAAAGTGCCTTTCAAACACGGGGATGCTCGTCCTTCTGTACCCCTTTTCCTTCTATTATCCATCTGCAGTTCTCATGGGGAGACAGAGAGATCTCTGTTATTTCCTGGTCTGTGCTTTTCTTCCCTCTCTCCCCTCTCCCTGCCGTTCACTACTGAAATATCTCAGCAATGCCAGGAGGCTGGTATGCCCCGGGGGCGGGGGGGGGGGGGGGGTAATAAAAGTCTACAATGG
>JAVKLA010000073.1:30611799-30631561 GCA_034782735.1 Sagittarius serpentarius
CCCCCCCCCCCCCCCCCCCCCCCCCCCCCCCCCCCCCCCCCCCCCCCCCAAGAATAGTCTACAATGGCAGAGATCACTCCTGTTGTTGTTTGTCCTCTTGCAGTTGTCTGGACAGAAGATCCACACAAGAGGTACGAGCAATTGGATCTGAGAAGATAGAGCTTTTGCAAGACAAACTGTTAAAGCCTGAAGAAGGTTTGTTCCAACATCCAAAACTAACAGTCCTGTTCAAATCTTGAAAATAATCCTTCATCAGTACGTTGCTGTGGCTGAGTTTCTCATTTCCGTCCTTGACCCTCACCAAAAAGTTGTTTTTTTTTTTTCTCCTTTCTTCCCATTCTAGGTCTAATCTCCTTTGGAAATGCCAAAATTGTTAGGACGTCAGGAGCTGGAAGTATTGTGAGCCTGTTCAAACATGGAGCGCTGGGACTCGCTGGGATTTTTGATTGTCACGCTCAACTATAATGTGACGATTGTAGGTAAGTACTTTAAAAAAAACTCTCTTCTTTCTTTTGCTGCTCCATATCCTAAAGCGACCCAAGTGACCTACTGATAATCGACTTCGATTTCTAGCTATGCCTCTGTGATACAATGCCTCTCTTACAATGAGAAGCTGTTATTTAGATACATGATACGAGTGGTTAATGTATTTCCTTTCTTGTTAAACAGATTCCTACTCCCTCTCTGGTAGATATTTTCTGAACTTTATGTAAAAAATTCTGGCAAGGTTTTCAAATTTGGCTCTTCTTGATGCCTGAGCTTCCAGTCAACTCTAATGGCTGTTGTAGGGATCATGGTGAAAACACACAGAAGCAACTCTCTATTACCACATAAAGTGAACAGTAAAATTCATGCAATAGCTTTAGTGATGAATGAAAAACTTTAAAGAGGGGACACCCCCCCTCCTTTTACAGGAAGAAGTTTGTGGTTTATTACCATTGCGGTTAATTACCATCGCTTTTCGTTCTTTATTTTTATAAACAAAGTTCACGTGCATTTTTAAAAAAAACCCACAAAATACAGTTGGTTTTTCCTCAACTAACAGTTGCTTGAGTGCTTTTTTTTTTCCTTATTATTTAAATAAGACACTGTTCCTTTTTCATGGGCTACTTTGAGCAAAGTGTGAGCCAGATAAAAACTTTCAAGGGCCTTCCAAAGACTCGTTGCCTCCAGCCGTGGGCAGTTGCTGTAGTTCGCGCTGTGCGTTGCAGGGAGCATCCAACTGAGCCCCGGGGGGCTGGGTGAAGGGGCTTGTTCTGGTGTGTTTAATCAAGACTGAGTCATTAGGGAAGGTGACGCATGGAGGGGTTATCTTTAAGATGTGTGTCATACTAGACTACTTCCTAAGGAGCCATTGATTTTTCTTAAGCAGCACTCCCTATTGTACATGTTCTAATTAAAAATTGATAGTGAAATAGCATGTAGTATTTTGAGCTTAATTAATGAATGCGCTTCAGACACTTTGAGGTGGTCACAGGGGAAAAAAATGCTACCTAAGTATGAAACATAGCTTGCTAAAGATGACATTCTGTACAGCTGGTGTTTTCTATTGACCCACACTCTGTCAGAAAGAGAGTAACAGTACCTACAGCCTGTCACCAAAACGCAGGAAGCTGAAAACACAGCAAAACCACCACCAAAGATCAGGTGACTAAAGATAAAATGGAAAGGCCTCAATTTATATATGAGTAGGCAATATATTATTTTGCCAGGAGCAGCAGGTTTCTCTGATGCTCTCTCATGTAGCTTACACATCCTTAACCTTTTTTCAGCTGAAGTTTTCCACTTCAGAGTGCAGTTTTACTGTTCTAGCCCATGATCAGCCTGCTAGCCACAAATAGTTTATATGGGGCATTCGAACTGCATGTTCAGTACAATAATAGGTATCATACAGTGCTGCAGAAATATTTGAATATTTAACATTCACACCAACTACAGGGAAGTAGCTTTATAGGAAATAGAAAAGAATGTTGTTCAAGGCAATACCTGTAAATAATCATCTGGTTTATAGAAAAATTGCTTTTGGATCTGGATTTTTTAAAAGCCTTTAGAATGTGTATTGGTGCTATTTCACAGACTGCCTTTAAAATCTTGTGTGAGTGTGAGATGTGCAATCACTATGAATGACTCAAGGTTTTCAGTGCATCTCGCAACCATTAACTCCATGTAACATGCTTCTCTTTAGTCACCGAGTCTTGCTGTTTGTCTGTGATTACTACTGCTTTCTTAACTATTCCTTAAAACACAGAATTAATCTTATCACTCTTATCCTGTTTTTTTTCTTTTTGTTCCTAAGTGAGTTTTTTTTCTCTTTTCTTGGCATGTTTTAAAAATATGTGAAATTAAAGCAGAGGATTATTAAATTAAATTACTTTTTCAAAACCATATAGGGAACTAGTGACAGGACTCAAATGGAAACTTGAGTGCTAATCTTAACCACAGATGTTGAATTTTTCCATGTGTTTGTACAGAATATATTTTTAATTTTTGACAAGATAACAGTGTATCCTTAGGCCTTCCTATCCTGCCCAGGAAAAGGATTTCTTTTTTCTTTTCTTTTTCTCTCTTTTTTTTTTTAATAAATAACATTGTCAGTAATACAGCAGTGGGTATAACTTTACAAAAAGCTTTTAAGTAAAACCTACACCATCCAAAAGTCCTCCAAGAAACTATCATAAACAATACAATCATCTGATTCAAAAGATACGATACATTGGTTACCAATGCCTGACCTTTCACTGCTACTGATGTAGCGGGTTAAGAATAAGGCCTGATCTTTCCAACCCAAGTGGATGAGACCAAGCCCTACCTAAAGCAATCATATGAAAGAATTCAGGGAAAGAAGAGGTAAGCAATATATGAAAATACCAGACTTGTAAGGCTTCACTTGGTGTTGGTATCAAGACAGAAGGGAGCTTTTGGTCTGAAGGGAGACAGAAGCTGCGCACGAATGTGAACGAAGGTTGGAAGACATGATCAAGATGGGGCAACCAAAGAAGCAGCAGAGAGAAATGACCGGGGTACACATGTGCACACACAAATGTACATGTGTAGAACGTTTTGCGTGAGTTTGCTAATAGCACCTGTTAACTCGCTCACTAGCAAATACCAGTCTAAACACAACAGGGAGATTTTGTTGGCTATAGTAAACTTTACATATGATTTCATGGCCAAGATCAAGAACAAATACCATGTCATGGAACAATCTTTTGTATCTAAAAGAGTTTCAGAGGTAGCTGATCTAGATTACTGAAATAGGACAAAATTCAGGTGCAGAGGTATGAACACAACAGCGAAGAACTGTAAGTGAAATGGGATTATTAACTCAATTGTGAATTCTTTTTATCAAATTTGAACATGTTCAGAGTGTTTTCATTAGGCTGAGGTTTCAGTTGGCATGGCTTATTGTACGCCCAACTCCTACACTGTCAAGTCTAGATGAAGGTTATGGAATGTGTCAGCTAACACATTTTCACATGAGTTTCAGTCTCAGTCAAAACAAAGCCAAAGAGGAGCTTTTAAGAGGGGAGACTGATTAGAGATGCTGTTTCTTCAAATGTCTTGTGTATAGAGTAAGCATCACTACCTTACCTGCCTTCCCTTCCTTCTCAGTGCTCTGACTCTTTTTCTTTCCTTTTCTTCTCTTCTAGGAAAGATCTGGCTAATGTTAATAATTCTGCTGCGAATGGCAGTGGTAGTGTTAGCAGGCTATCCACTCTACCAAGATGAGCAGGAGCGCTTTGTCTGCAACACCCTGCAACCAGGATGCTCCAACGTTTGCTATGACTTGTTCTCTCCCGTATCTCACTTTAGATTCTGGCTTATTCAGACTCTGTCTATTCTGTTACCTTATGCTGCATTCAGCATTTATGTTTTGCACAAGGTAGCCATGTACATTGTAAGAATGCACTGTTTGGTACATGGATGCAAAGGGAATAAGGGTTTATCAAGCCCCAAAGACCTGAAGGAGCTCTGTAGAAGTGCTGTTGTCAATAGACTAGATTATGGTGCAGACAGCCTAAATGTCCTTAATTTTTCTGGGGCGTATACTGTTCATCTTTTTTTTAGGACACTACTTGAGGCTGCCTTTGCAGCTGTGCAATATTTTCTTTTTGGATTTTTTGTTCCTGAGCGCTTTTCCTGCTACCATTCACCTTGTACAAGCACAGTTGACTGTTACATCTCCCGGCCCACTGAGAAATCCATCATGATGATTTTCATCTGGGGGGTCAGCAGTCTATCGTTTCTGCTTAGCCTTGCTGATCTTGTCTGTGCTCTCCAGAGAATGACAGCAAGAAATGAAAACAACAAGCTGCTGGCAAACCTCCACGCAGAGAATGAATGCATTTTAAATCTTCTCCCAGTACAGCATGGTAGCTCTTCTCCACCTCAAAATCAAGACTGTCCAGTATCAAATAGCAGCCAGACCAGCGATGGCTCCTGCTCACTTCTCTCTGAAGAGGACGAAGAGGCTGTTCATCCTGAAGTGGTCCCTCAGCAAACCGCCAGCACTAACCTTAACAGCAACAGCAATAAGCCCTGTGTATTAGGAGATCTTGCTGTTAAGCAAGATAGCACTGAAGAACCCTTGTGTGCCAGTGACCACCAAGGGACTACAGGCAGGCAAGGCAGACCCAGGCTTCAGCAAGACTTCATTAAAGATACTGCCCTGACTTTGAGACCTCAGATCAAGTCTCACCTTGGCGTTTCTTCCTCCGTAGTTCAGAGCAAGCTTTTAGGATACTACCCTTCAGCTGAGCTAAAAAACCCTGATGCACAATCAAATTACAGCAGTACTAGTTGCTTAAGATCAAAAAAGTCAGAATGGGTATAGAGCCCTGAGTGAACACTACTGTATGTCCCTGGCAGGACACATCATTGCATCACGGAGGAGGTTTCAAGTAGTTTCAGCTGGATCCCTTGGCTGAGGTTATGCTGCACAGACACTAGTATGCTGTGTTCCTCCATCGAAGAAGAAGCAAACACCTCAGATAAGAGTTTAAAGTATATTACATTAAGGGAACTGTTCTTTGGAAAATCTAACATTTTAATGTTTTTCTGAGTGTAAGTGACTTTAAAAAGCTGTGGACTGCCACTGGTGTGACTGACCTGGTTTTCCAGGAGTACGTGTGAACACTTGTTTACCCTAACCTAGTTTGATTGCAAAAGATTGAGCTTAGGAAAGACGTGACTTTGTTGTCGCTTTGTTGTACAGTGTCTACTGTCAGAAGGTAGCTCCTCATTCTAAATTCTCTAAGCGCACTCAAAGAAAGGATGTTCAAGCAAGAAGATTAGACAGTGAATAAAATAAAAATACATGTTTTGCAGCAAAGTATTAATGTGTAAAAAAAAACCCCTTGGATCTTACTGATTGCTACACCTATCCTAGTTAGCAATGCCATGGCACTACCTTTCTCTGACCCTGAGGCCACCTGGCACAGTCTGACCATGTCTGAGTTATTCAACTCCATTAGCCTCCAAAACAGGGTGGCTGCATCCAGATTAGCTGTTGGGAATGGTCCTGTGCTTGAGAATTGCTCAGGAGACGACTAGGAGGTGTGGGTCAGAAGTGTGTCAGGGAGTGCTCCGGCGGCTTGACAGCACAGGGGACTGAGCTCCAGCGCCTGCGCCCTGGCATGACTGATGTGGCACTAGCGTAGATGTACTACTGACATGTCTACAAGGTGTTACGTGTCTCCATCTGAAATAGTCACGCTAGGCTTTTGATTTCAGTAGGGGGAATGAGTCACCTGACCTGTTTTAGGAATCTCTGAAGGTAAGATGAGTCACTTTCTAGATATACCTATTTCTCCCACAGTGTGATTATCTCAGACCTGGGCTTACGGAACACGGTTTCTACCCCGAGAGAAGGATATAGTGGCAACATCTATATCAAAGTGCTCACCCTCTTTGTCTGACAGACTTCTAATGCTAATAATTTGAAAACACATCTAAATTGAGTGAATCACAGAAGATTTTATTACTGCCATGCTTTGTGCTTTCCCTCAGCGTTAATTCTGTTGCATTTACATAAGCGTGGTCCAGCACTGATGCACACCAGTGCGTGAGCTGAATTTTCTTTTAGCTACAAGTCAGTGGGGGTTGAAGGTTGCATATACCTGCAGATCATCAGTGGGAGCGGATGTGGAGGAGCTTGTACTCAGAGAAATGTACTGGTGGCAGTGCCTTACAAAACAGATTATTCAGAGGGTGGCAAGAGCTGGTATTTGTAGAGGCTGCTTGGAGATGGAGTAATTCCCTCTCCATTGAGACCCGTGCAAGGGAGAAAACAGGCGCAGATCCAGTCTTGCTCTTACTCTGCTATATAATAACTTTCTGTAATGACTTAATGGCAGACTCCTCTGTGCAGAACATCAAGGGACAACAGCTTTCACATTGTGCTTTTTCTCTCCTGTGGGTGCAGAAGTCTTTAAGACAGTTTGGCTCACAATGTCTGTGTATCATTTCTCACACATGCAAGGTAAAGACTAGCACCTAATTATCCCTCACCTTCTGCATCGCCTCAAAAATTAGGTAGCTTAACGGATGAACACAACTGCTCTTTGGGTCGGGAGGCAGAATTTGCTTCTGCCTGCGAAGTACTTGGGATCCCAAGGTATGCTACAGAGGTTTTTAATTACTACCTTCTAAGTAAAGTTTTCCTCTCTATTAGCTGTGTTTGTTTCTTTTATCATGTATGCTTGTTGTATGATTTGTCATTTCCAGGGTAGCAGCAGCATTAATTATTAAACTTATCATAGGCAGAAAAACATTAAATATTTAAACTTCCCTCCTCCAAAGCCTCTTTAATGGGGTCTGTGCTGATTACACATACCATGACAAAACATTGCAACAATGAAACCTTTTATGATTCATTGCATCTTCTCAGATGTGAGAAGGAATGCAAGGAACAAATGTGGATTCAGTCGATCACATACATCCCTCAGCGTGAGATATAAATAGGGGAGGATAAATAATAAATGTGTTGTGGCTGGACACAGTTTGCTTTTTTGTGTCTGTAGTTAGACATCTTTTAATGACTGAGGAGTCTCATTTCAAATCAGAAAGATCCTGTTTGTGTTTGAAATGGAAAGTGAAATTAGTGAACTTTTTTCTTATTCTGTTTGCAGCTTCTTCTTGTGAGATTGTGGCCGTTGGTTTGTGTCACTCAGCTGCAGACCTGGCTGCTTTTAGGACTTGTAGACCCTTTGACTTATAATTCAGAGTCAGTGCAATAAGCACTTCATGTGTTTATAAAAACTGCGTATTAAAAGAGCAGGATTTGTATGGGCTTTTCACTAGGGACTGAATAGAAGCTTCTGGCATCAACAACCTGCTCCTGTGAATGTCTCTGAGTCTCTTCTGACAACTATTTCCAAGTCACATTTAGTAAATACAAAGACATGATTTTACAAACTGCGTGGATCTACTAGCAAGGGAAGATGTGCAAATGTGTTTGAACTACTCTGAGCTTCCACAGCTCAAGCAAATTAAAAGTGATCATTGGTGGGGGCATCCGCAATGGGGAAGAGAAAATGGGAAAGACGATCTGTCTGAAAGAACAAAGAGGATCACCTCTAATTTCTCCTTATATTCAGTATCACTGAATGTTAAGGTTCTGTGAAGATGTCTAGATGTCCTAGAAAGAGTGAGTATAAGTAATAGATGTGGAGCATGGAAGCAAAGATTTAGTCTTTTAAATTTGTGAATTGGTTTCATAAGTCCCTCCAGAACGTATTTCATACTCAGAAAAATGTTACAAAATCTGCTTGTTATGTTTGCCGGTGTGTCTTTAAATCTTTCCTTAGCCCATCTACTCCAGAAAAGCATTTCAGAAGATGGGTTGAAAACACAGAACTCCTCATACTGCCCTCAGGGAGCTTTGTCTGGCGTTCAGACAAGGCTGCCATAGCTGCAGCGCAGGCACCACTTGGACCCCGAGGTGGGTTTATGGAACAATACGTTAAGATACATGTATTGCTTATCCAGTCTCATGCAGTACTGAACATGAGACTATACAGAAAGGAATTCAGCTCCCTGGAAATAAGAGTTAGAACTGATCAGGAAATCTGTGATTAAATAGTTTTCACATGGGAAATAAAATTTTTATTGGAAAACCATAAAATGCCTAAAAAATGTTGTTTTCCTTGGATTTTCAACTGCATCATAGCACTGCTCTTGCTAAATAAGTATCTAGTAGGTTGTTGGAGACCCAGAATTTCCATGTTTTCAATGCAGCAAAATCAAGTATCACTGGTAGTTTCTGCAGTATCAGCATGATTTAAAGAAAAAAAAAGTCAATATTTTTACCCCTAAGTAAAATAGACTTTTTAAAACTTTTCTAAACATTTTTTTCAATTTGTTTTGTTTTAGTTTAGAATATGTTTTTTTAATACCAAAATAGAAGCCAAACCCAAGTTTCAATCAGTTATAATCACTTTATCCTCTTTCCTCACACTCTAGGTTGGGTCACTTTGATTTACTCTCATCAGCATAATGGAAAGCTGTGACTCTCTCTTCTCTTGTGAAATACACTGTAGACAGGTGTCTAGGGAATGCATAATTTCCCATTAGCAGCAGTTGTTCTCCATGAATCTCTCAGTTCAGACCAGAATAAGTATTAAATCTGAAGTTAGCAATGTAGAGAGATCCTCAGTGTATTCTTTCAAGTTATTAAAATTATCTGCCCTTATGTGATACATTGTTATTGCAGTGATTATCGTTCTAGAAGGGATCATTAAAGAGGATATTAATTGCACATTATTTTATTTTAATGTCATTATTACAATGGAGAACAGATAAATTATTACTGCTTGTAGTATTTTAGGATAATAAAGAAATGCATCTCCAAAAATAGGATAGTAGAGTACTTGAAAAGGCTGTTCTTTAACTTCTGTCTTTTGTAGTACTTCTAATAGCCTGATGTTCAACTGATAGAGAAGTAATTTTACAGTGTAATGCTCTTACATTGTAATTGAGTTGCTAAAACGTTCTGCAAATTAGATGGTCTCTGTTCAAAGTCATAGCATGAACTCTTAGCCTGTGATGCACAGTAATGCCAGTTCTGAAAAATTAGTTCACCAAGGCAGAAATCTGACTGGTAAGTACGAACTGTATCTCTACAATTAAAATTATCCAGCTTCCATGTAGCTAGATTACAATCACAATCTACTTCACTAGCTTTTGCCTCCTTCCACTTCCCTTCTATTTTCTTCCATTTGGGTTTGACAGGCAGGATGTCCCAGGCCATCTCCACAACTATAATTTAATTATGGGAGTACACGCACAGTGCTAACTCCAAGGACTGTTTTATGATCCTGTGCCTTTCACGGCATGGAAATACCAGGACATAGAGAGCTGTCTCCAATCCAGGTTCTGCAGCTAACACTTTAGGTTGAGTAGTAGATGAGCTTTGAAGACCTTTCACTGATGGACAATTTACTGAGTGAAGACGACGGCCGATTCTGAGCTTTTCTTTAGAAAGTGAAGTTTATATATGGCACCCTCATGAAAGATGGAGGATCTGGGGTCAGCAATCGGAGGTAAGTCCTTTCACTTCTGGCTTTCCTATGTGTGCAACATTTATTTTGCCTGTGAGACTTTAGGCACCACACACCGGAATGTGTTTGGGGATTTTCTTTCACTAAACATGTTACTTTTGGCAAAGAAATAACATTAATGGAAAGAAACAGAAGATTTTGACCTAGCAGAATAAATCTTTGCATTTTTCTCTGTGATTTCACGCCTTTTCCTCGTACTGAAGATAGGCAGTATTTTTTAGTTATGTTTTTTAACAGAAACCAGAATGATACTTTTAAAGCCCCACTAGGCTTGTTAAGCAATCCCTTCCTTGTCCTGACAAATTAGACACCCACTTAGACACCCACTCTTTCTGCTCATTTCTCTAGAAGTCAGTGTGAGTGATTCTAACTTCTGACAGACCACATACAGTGCAATTAGCTCCTTCTTTCTGGCACCTGCTTTTTCCTAAAGCTCTGTGCTATCCTTAAAGGCCTAGTGGAGATATTAAAGGTAGGCAGATGGACAAATCATGTACGCGTTGGCTAACAAATCCAAGCTTTTTTTCTGCTTCAGCAAGCCTCTTTCTAAAGCATTTTTCTGAAACATAAACATGGAATATCTGTAACATAGTTTGCCAAATGTGATGCATTGGCAGATACCTGTTTGTACAGCTTCAACAGAGGCTTTCACATACATCTTGGTACACAGTCTGGAAAGGATCCTGATCTTTGAATGACTGGAGAAAACCACAGACCTTGCATTGCAGCCCCAATCCTGTCTCCCACCAGTCACTCAGAACTGATCTCACAAAACACAAACCCGTATGAAATTCAAAAGATGACCCTAAATTAAGGAATGATCTAAATATAGATTTTTTTGGTAATGAAGATAGATAGATAGACAGACAGACAGATAGCGGTGGTAACAGTTAGCCACCTCATGGCCTGGAGTTATGTGAAAACAGAGCTGCTTCAATTTAGAAGAAATCCATCTCAATTTTCAGAGTCTACAGCAATAGACTCTGAAATGTGCAGATAAATAGGAAATAATTTCTCCAAATTACTCGTGTCTGAGAAACATATTTCATGACTTCTGGACAGAAATATTGACAACCCCTTAGAACTACAGTCTCATTTTTCCTGCTTAGTTAGCTCTCTGTACTTCAGCAAAAATCCTTAAAATGGTACCACTATGTTTTAAACTTGGCAGCTGACATTTCATTCCACCTCAGGACAGTACTTCTCTCACACACAAAAAAAGGAGTTGATTAAAACATCCAAGCAGTTGTTTTATTCTTACATGAGATTCCTAAAATATTCCTACAAAGCTCACTTCCAGAAACAATTGGGCTTAGCACACTTTACCTTTTGAGAATTTTTGCTGGTATAACCCAAAGATCCTACAAGTTAAAGACAAAGGCTTCAGCAAAACATTTAGGCTGTTCACTTCTGTTGAAATGCTTGTTGATACCAGTGGGTAATACTCTTGTTGTGTGGGACCTGGGGTCCAGCCTACTAGAAGCTAGGCACCAGCTCAGTTTAAATATTGTCTCACACTTCTTCTGACACCAAATTCTATACAAATTTTGCCCTGGTTTTGGAGTGTATGTGCAGACATCATAAGAACAGTTGAGCTGGGGCACCAAAATACAACTTTCAGGACTTTCCAGTCCTTACAGACCTGCCCACTGCACCCCTGCAGGCAGCCTGCAGGCCCCTGCCAATACAGAGTGAACACCTTAAACATGGAGTACTTCTTCTGTTGATTCAGGAGAAATTAGTAGATTAGTTGAAATGAATCCTATGCTATAGGGTTACATTGAGAAACTGTTGCAAAGCTATGGCCTCCTTGCAGAGCAACCCTTTAGTAGATATGTAACGCAATTGCATGCTTGCCTCTGTATGTGCAAAGTTACCTATAGATAAACTTATTTGGACTGGAGAATCAGCAGGATCTTCCTTGAAACTGGACTACATAAAGAATATCATGAGGGTATGGGTGCCTCAGTCAGCACCTGAGAGAAGACCCTACTGACCACCTCAGAGAGGACTGAGCTTCCTTGGTTGAGTCTTCCCTGCAATTTGGCACACCACCATGCAATGTGCATGTGAGGATTTGCAGGAAAGCGCTAGTGAGCGTCAGCTTCTTCCAGTTTTGCTGGTCTCTTTATATTCTGTCTTCCTCAACACCAGGTGGGGTCTTACGGCGAGAAGGCTGTGGTTTTCCAGTACGCTGGCTGTACCCCACACGGGGCTGCCCCCGCTGCCAGCACGCGTCTCAAAAAGCAGCAAGGTACAGCCTCCACCACCCACCCTGGAGTACCGCTTCCACCATTTTCAGGATCTTCGGCAAAGCGTGTTTCCAAAAATGAGGCAGAACTTGCTTACCAGACCACCTGTGTTGCTGTACTAGTTGTATTTGACTGTGTCAGCCTTTACTTTCCAGCCTACCAGCAGAAGCTAGCCAGTGCCATGCAGTTACTGCAGAGGCACGATCCTGGTATCAAAGATGACCCAGGAATAAGGTAAATGTAGTCATAAACATGGTCTTTAGCTGCATACGGAGCATTCCCCCTTGCTGTATTTCCCCTACTTGCCGGCCTTGACCCCTTTCCCCCGCATTGCACTAGTGTGCCAGGACGAGGTGAGCATCCTTGAGGCGAGCAATGGAAGATGCATATAGGCCCTACCCACTTCCTGGCTCTCCCAGCCCCCTCTGGCTTTGTCACAGGCCAGCCCGTCTGTACCCTGGCCTAGCCCCCCCATACGGCCCAGCCCATGGCAAGTCTGTTTTCCAGAAGGGATTTCAGCCCCTTGGTTCAGCGTGGCCTTGGCAGTAGCTCTTGCACTGGCAAAGTTTTCTGTCCATCCAGAGCCATCTCTTAGAGCTCTTTGCGTTTACCAGAGCTCAGGTGGGTATTTTGGGGAAGGCCGTTCCTGTTTGTACCTCGGTACTTGGCAATTTGAAGGGATGCCGCTAGGAGAGGTGACAGGGCGATTAAATGTAGCATGGGTCACAGAAAACTGTGAGGAAAAGCTGCTCTGCTTGCAGCCATAGGCCTTCTGCAGATCTGGGGTGAGTTACGTTGGCTTAATTGGCCAGGCTTATATCTGAGAGAAAAACCTTTGCGAAAGCTGGTTTGGACAGTTGATACAAACTCGAGCATAGGCCCAGCAGCTTTACTGGCAGAAAAACTTACCGGAGACAGGCCTGCAAACACAAGTGTGTTTTTGAAAGCTCTTTTTTATGGGTTTTCCCATTAAAGTGAGTTTGCCTTGCTGTTAGGTCTGCGTCAGCTGTGCGAGTGCTTAGGCAGGCAGCTGTCAATCTAGCTTTGGAGGCTGATCTTAAAGAACGGAGGGATCTTTGTCCTTCTTTTGAAGGTTTATGTATTATTTAGGTTCAAACATATGGTGGTGTTAGTCTGAAGAGGTCTACAGCTGGGAAGACTTTTCATTACTTGGACTATTTTTCTTTAAAAAAAAAATTGTGGTTCGCTGTCAGGTGCCAAGTTCCCTTAAACCCTAGTGCACAGCAGGAGACAGAGCCCCATCTGTCGAACGCCCACCGATGGCCATGAGGAATGGAGAACTTGTGGGTGTTTTTCAGAAAGGGAGTGCTTCCTCTTGGCTGACAGTCCTGTGTGAGCAAGGATCACCCGCCCGTGGATCTGGTGGGCATCCAAGTCTGGTCCCTGGCCCAGGCTGCACCCCCCCTGCCTTCCTTCTCCCCTCTGCTGTAAGATGCTGGTGAGTTGGGGTTGGGCTCAAGCAGGGATTTTAGGGGCGGGAAGGGGCTGCGTCCACACTAAGTGCCAGGGCTAGGACAGTTCTCAGACAACGTCTGAAAAGACCAGGCTCGGGTATAGGACCTCCATTCCTCGTAGTTCTTTGCTCTTTATCAGTACTTAACTAGCTTAGTTAATAAAGATTGTGAGTGATTCAGGCAACATTAGGTTGAATCATGTTACTGTTTTATTTGAACACATTTGCTGCTCTCTAGAGGAGCTGATGGAACTTGCATGGTTTAAGGATACATGGTTATGCACTTTAAGCCATCCTAACATCTGGATAAATGAAGAAAACTGAAGAAAGGAAGCAAACCAAAGTAAACAATGGCCTCCCTAAAATGTTGCCAGGAAATGAAGCAGCAGCAATATAAATTTTAAAGTATAAAGTAAAGAACAGAGAAGTTAATACACTGCAAAGAGGTGGAAGAAAGCACATAGGTATCATTACAGGTGAGGGCACTGCTAAAAAAGGTGATACTAAAATAACACCTTTTCAATAAATTATGATTATACTGAGTAAATTATGATTATACCAATCAAAGGCCTTGTCAAGAACAACCCCTTCCAAACCCTTAGCAGACAACGTGCAGAGTGCTTTTAAGGGGGTGAAAGAGGCCAGACCAGTGACTAAGAAACAACCTCTCTATTGAACAATCAAAACTATAAATTGTACCAGCTTGTACAAAGACGTGATAGAGCCTGGCAAAAAGTGTAAAACTTGAGAAAGAAGCAATTAAGGAATCCACCAACAAGAAAATACTGAAAACAGCGATGTGACTGATGATAAAAAGAACCACCAGACTCTCTTGGCAGGGTTCAGCTCAAGACTAAAAGTCACCTACATTTTGTCGCATAGCTGTGAGGTAGGTGTGCAAACGCCCACTACTCTCCAAGGAGATCTGGTCAAATCCAGATCTGGGCTCCAAACAGCTGCCCACAAAAGGTATTCCGTGTCATTGGAGTCACCAGAGGGTAACTGAGATATTCACCTGGGGCTTTCCAACATGACAGAAAATTACAGGAGACCCATGCTCTTTTGGACAGGCAGGTAGAAATCAGATAGGAGTCTCCAGGACCACCTGCAGCCTATGTCTGGGCAATTGAATTAAGGCCCACAAGTTCACTTTAGAGGGAATGGACTCATCCTCCAGGACCCACTGACTACGTTACTAACTGTCCTGGTTGCGGCTGGGATAGAGTTAATTCTCTTCCTAGTAGCTGGTACAGCGCTGTGTTTTGGGTTTAGTAGAAGAATGTTGATGAAATCCTGATGTTTTCAGTTGTTGCTCAGTCGTGTTTAGATCAATTCAAGGACTTTTCAGCTTCTGCTGCCCAGCCAGTAAGAAGGCTGGAGGGGCACAGGAAAGTTGGGAGGGGAGACAGCCAGGACAGCTGACCCAAACTCGCCAAAGGGCTATTCCATACCATGGGACATCATGCCCGGTTTGGCGGGGTGGCAGGGAGGAGCGCGGCTCGGGCGTCGGTCGGCGAGTGGTGAGCAATTGCACTGTGCATCACTTGTGTATGCCAATCCTTTTATTATTATTGTCACTTTATTGTTATTAGTGTCATTGCTAGTTTCTTCCTTTCTGTTCTGTTAAACTGTTCTTATCTCAACCCACGAGCTTTACTTTATTTTCCGATTCTCTCCCCCATCCCACTGGGTGGGAGGGAAGTGAGTGAGGGGCTGCGTGGTGCTGAGTTGCTGGCTGGGGTTAAACCACGACACCAACACTCTATTGACTGCAACAGAAGTTTATGTAATAGCTTACCTTAAAAAACCCAACAACATATTTAAATAACTACCTGCATTTAGATTTCTTAGTCTTGAGCTGAACCTCAGCCTTCACCTAAACACAGTGCTTGCAAGGGGAGGAGGGGAAAGAAGAAAGAAAAAATGAAAGTATGAAAATATCGAGAAATATTTAAGCAATGATCACAGCTGGAGAAGTACTACTGCAGAGGATGTTACCTTTCACCAAATGTGATACTGGTTTTGCTCAATAAAAGAGACAGAGGAAGCAAAGCCAGGAGAATACTATTGCTATTGACCTGGAATATCATATGATGTCAAAATTTTCACAGTAGAATTATTTAGAAAAAAGAGCAGGAAAAACAAAACCACACTGGTCATACCTTTCATAGATTTCAAAAAGACATCTTGCAAGTCACCACTGCAACACTCTCAAATCTTCTAAAATGCCAAAAGAAAAATTGACACTAAAGTCTGACTTTCACAAGTACAGTCAATACGGCCACACAGCTGTAGACTAAGCTCTTTTAATTCTCATGTATATTATTGCTACCAATTTACTTGAGAGAAGTGCGTAAAAAGAAGTGCTCTAGTTCCACAGGAATATGGTAGGAGATTTAAACATGCAGCTGGACCAATGCTTCAATATAAACAAAAAGATTGTCCAGTGTTGATGGAGAGAAATGATCTCTTGTTATCAGAAAACACAGCACATCAGAATCTGCCACCTCAGCCACTGCTTTAAAAGACAAGATATTTAGAGGTAGACACATTGCTTTTTAGAAGGCATTAAATGGAAGTTTGATCTGCCCAGTGTTTGTGACAACTGTCTGGACATGAAAAACAGCACGAGTTTCTTAAAAGCAATTCTCTTCTCAAAGACAGAATATAATATCAGTTAATGTAAAATAAAAACAACATATCCCTTTTCTTCCAAGAGACTGCCATTATCTATATAATACCTTATATTCAAAATCTTCCATAGTTTAGTTGGGATTAACCCAGCAGAGAGTCTATGGAAGTTGCTCTATGAACATTATTCACTTTCATCTTCCACAGGTTTTTCACTCTTGGCTTTTGGACCTTACAGAAAATTCTACCCTGAAGAATTCTATCTATCTAGAATAATTCTATCTATTCTATCCATTACCTTCTTTTAGGACATGCAGAAATATATATAATTTTTTTTTCTCATCTACCCTATTCTCCCAGAAGGAATTATGTTTGAAAGCGCTGTGTAAATCCATGAGTTAAACCCTAATTCAGAAAAGCACTCTTGTTCAAGAAAACATTTACGCATATGCTTACTTTAAGCATCTTATCTCACTGAAATCAATAGGACTTTGGCATGCACTTAAATAGTCCTTACCACCCTACATGCTTATGATCCACTTCTATTCAAGAAAGCAATCAAGCACAAGTTTCTGAATCAGGATCTAAAGGTATTCTGTGAAAACCATTTCTATTCCAAGCTCTAATAAATTAGGGTTTTTGTGATTTTGCTTTTTTTTCCTCAAGAATGTATAACGTGAATGTGCTTTGCTTCATTTTAAGCTGCAAAGGCCCATTTTATATACTGCTTGTTAAATCAGATTCTAATGATTCTTTGCCTCATGCAAATCTTTCCTCTCATTCACGGATTGTATTTAAATTCTGCTCAGCTTGCATTCATGATGCCTTGTCAGTGATTTGCATTGCTCTGATGCGTTTGCCCTGATTGCACCCCTCACTCACTTTGGCTTGAGAACATAGAAGCCATAAATAACTCTTTAGCTGCTAAAACTAACACACACAATCCTTGTGCACTAATGAGCTAGAGGATGGCAGCAATGAAGCTCCTTGTGGGTCTCACTGGTTTCCTGTTCTGACTATTCCTAATGCCCTGCTCCGTACCCTGGAAAACTGTGATTTTTACAAATTATTATAGGCAAAATATTGCTTCCCTAGAGTTTTGCAAAAAAGTAACTTCAGCTTAAAAAGTCACAACGGTAAACGTGTTTTCTGCCCAGCAGGTTTGGGGAAACCTGCCGAGCAGCTGGCCTCTGCTCTTCACGCGCTGGGAGGCCGGAGCTCCATATGGCAGCAATGTACAGAAGACGCGCCGCCCCAGCGCTGCAGGTTCTGTAGCTGGATGGGAAACATTTCCCTTTCCTTTCCAAAAAGTCAGATCTAATTTTATTCCCACCTTACATTTGGACAGAAAGCGAAAGCCAGTCGTTTGTTTCATAAGCCAGCTGATTGCTACATTTTCTGATTTACATTGAAAAAGACCATTTAAATTTCAACCACTGAGAAATGATGAGGGTATAATGTCTAACATACATTTTGAATCAAGTCAGTTCATAGTATGAAAATTATTCCTTCTAATTTCAGAAGATGGGAAAATGGGACATTCTAGTCGTAGGTTTATTTTCTGGAAAAAAAACAAGTAGAAAAAACAATTGAGACTAATTCTTTGTGAAAAATGTTAGGTATCATTTAGCAATGACAAGCGTTTGGAGGAAAGAACGTCTAGCTAATGCATTTCAGACACACATGAAAGCATCCAGCAGGTCGCACAAAAGGCAAAAATGATTGGAATAGCACCTTTTTTTTTTCCTGCAACGTACTAAAAAAACCCAGGTAGCATCCAAGAGGGAGAGTCCAGCTTTCCCCTTTACAATATATTGGGTATGTATAGTAACTTGCCCACATCCTCCTGGCTGAATTTCTATTTCCTTGGACAGCTGCGGTTTAAATAAGGGACGTCCCGGTTCTGCATGTCTCCCCGCCGGCTGCAGGGCCCGCCACCTCGGCCCGGAGGGTCGCAGCGGCACGTAGGCGCCGGGCCGCCAGGCCGCGGGCGGGTCCCTCCCGGGGCCCCGCGCTGTCCCCCCCCGCGGCCGGGGCGGGGGCGGGGACCGGGCGGGCGCCTCCGCCTCCGCCTCCGCCTCCGCCTGGCAGCGCGGCGGGGAGGAGGAGCCGAGAAACAGGCGGCAGGCCGCGGCTGCGGAGCGCTGCCGGGGCAGGGGCGGGCGGGTTGGGGCTGCCGGTGCCGAGCCCGTCCCTCCCCAGAGCCGGGCGCCGGGATGCGGACGCGCCTGCTGGGGGCGGCGGGCTGGAGCGCGGCAGCCGTGCTGGGGGCGCTGGGGGTGGCCGTCTCCCTCCTGGTCCTCACCCTGGCGAAGGATGCTGCCCTTCCTACGAGGAACAAAGTAGGTGCCCGGTGGGACCCGGGGGGAGCCCGGGAACGACCACCAGCCCCTTCCCACCTCTCACCCTTCCGTCAGCCCTGCCTTCCTCTCCGCTTGCAAGTCTTCCCATAACCAGCTGAGCTTTTCTGGGCTTAACCTAATCAAGGTAGCACTGGGCAGATCAACCCCCCTGCCCCCCAAAAAGACACGGTCCAAGGAACCAAGGAACGGAGAGGGAAGAGCAACCCTCCTCCTGGGACCGCTCCATTTTCCACCCCAGACTCTTTCTCTTCTCTGTTTTCAGACATCCAGAGCACACGGCGGGTTTACATCTCTCTCTCCTGTTGCTTTCTGCTGGCTTTTGCAGACTGTTAAAAAGTAGTCAGGGTTTGTGAGGTTTGCCACTTCTGAAGGTCTGGGAGCAGCTTTGGCAGCCTCAGCCCTTTGGGACCTGCCCAGATGCCTCCCTGCTCTGCAAATCACCCTGCTGACCTGCACACCTTCCCTTTCTGAGCTGTAACAACTCCCTTGAATGGCTGAATCAGGGGTGTTAGCGGTTGAGTGGGGCTGCTAAAGGGAGGCTGGCTGTGCAGACCTGGGCTGCTCGTGTTCACACATGGGAAGCAAGAGCAGAAGCTCTCAGAAACCCCCGTGGCACTTGGTGCAGCCCCGAGCGTGCTGTGACCCCGTATCCCGTATCCCCTCTGCCTCCCCCAGTACGGTCTGGTGTTTGATGCCGGCTCCACACACACGGCTCTCTACATCTACCGGTGGCCCGCGGACAAGGAGAACGGCACCGGCATCGTCTCCCAGGTGGAAGCCTGCACCGTGTCCGGTGAGCGTGCCGGGAAGTGTCCGTCCCTCTCTCCCAGCCTCCTGGATCGCTGTCCCAGACTCTCACCGCATTGTCGGTGATCTGAGTTTTTCAGCCTGCACTGGGCTAAAGGGAGACGGCCTGGTGGAAGAGCCAAAGTAAAGTGTTAGGGGGGATAGTTTGCACTTCAGGGTGCCCTACAGTAATTGGGGGATCCAGAGGTGGGTAAGGAATTTGGCCCCCCGTTAGCACGGTTCCTGGAGCCAGTCTAGTCTTGCAGCCAGTGGTTGTGCATCAACTCACAGCTTGGGATGCTGGATGCGCAGAGTTTGCTCCTTCTCCCATGCAACCGCTTCCTTGGCTCTTCTTCCCTCAACATCTCTTCACAGATTCTTTCATAACGTGTGGCTTCATGTTCCCACAGGGCCTCCTAAAAGATCTGCAGAAGTCCCTAAACGTGACTGTGTTTCTGCTGCTTTTTTGTATGTGGTTCCTAACTGCTCTTTGGGTCAGCAGTTTTCATTTTTGTATCTGTACGGCACCAAACACAGCAGAGTTTCGGGCTGTGACTGGGACATCTGGGTCTTGCCAAGGAGGTCCAGAGAGCTCCCTGGGCCTGGGGAACGGGTGGACGTGTCCCCTGCTGTCCTGTCCCTCCCGGGTGGCACGGAGCTCGCTCCCTCACGGGGTGCCCTCTTGCAGGCCCCGGC
>JAVKLA010000073.1:30641928-30665063 GCA_034782735.1 Sagittarius serpentarius
TCCACGCGCGCGCCTCGCTCCCCGCGCAGGCGCCGCCGCGCAAGGCCGCGGGCGGAGGCCGACGTCCGTCTGCCCGCCGCCCTCCGCTCCCGCGGGCCGTGGGGCGGCCCCGAGGGGACTCGCTGCTTTCCTCCCGCCGCTCCGGTGGGGGGGGGCGGGGGGGCGAGTTTCGGCGGCCCCGCCGTAGCCGCGCCACCTTAAGGGTAGCGGCGGCGGGCGCGGGTTCCGTCCCGGGGGGTTGTCGTCCTCCCAGGACGGGGCGTTTGTTTGTTAATTGACGCGCTGTTGCGCTTCGCGCTTGTGTGGAGCTCACGCTGGGGCTGTAATGACTGTAATCTCGGGAACACGCCGCTCGGGGAGCCGGCGGGGTGGCGGCGCGGCGGGGTTTGTCTTTTGGCGGCGTGAATTTTTGCGATTGGCCGGGTTTCAGACCGGGAGAAGCGGAGCCCGGGCGGGGGGTGAGCGGGGCGGGGGAGCGAGGCCGCCGCGGGGGGCGGGGCGGGAGCGGCGGAGCGGGCGCCGGCGGGGGGGGAGCAAGCGCAAGAGGCAGAACAAAAAAAAGCAATCCCAAGTGTGTTGGCTGCGCTAACAGGATCCTCTCCGCTCCCCTCTGCGTATTTAAATGAGCGCACAGATTACCCCGTTAGGAGGAAATGGGCAATAATGGGGCAATAAACACGTTTACTCTGTAATCGTTGCGGTCATTTGTAAAACCCCGCTCTCGACCCCAGCGCCCACCTGAGGGAAGGTTTTGCGTTCTAGACGTGACAGAGAAGTGCTCGGAGGACCTGGCCGTGCTCCTCCGCCCTTCACGTCCCGGGCTGTGAGATCAGCCCCGCTGTTACATACGTATTACTATTTCTGGTCGAAATCAGAACTTTTCCAGAAGTAGCAGATGGTTATTTTCGCGTTAATTTCGTTAATACCCTACTGAAAAGTGCGAGGAGATTGCACAATGCCCAGTGAAGAAAACGGAATGAAAAACTTGTCACCTGGCTGCGATCTCTGTGACTGACACAGGTTTAAAAAGTCTCTTTCCAGTCCTGGATGTGATGTTCCATTTTAAGAAGCGACTGTTGGGCTGGTGGCTGCTTGAAGAGTACCTTATTTTTAAAAAAAAGTCTGCAGAACGTAAAAACGAATGAGTCTAGTCAGGAGAGCCGGGTGAGTCTGTAAATTACCCCTCGGTCAGGATTCCTATTGCCTATTACAAAGTACCTTTTTACGCTGAACTTAAGCTCTACACTACAGAGACAGCAGATGTGAGGTGATGGCTTCCAAAAGCAACACAGATGCTGTAAAATTTCCATTGCAATATTTCAGCAGGGAAACTCAGGAGACATGCTTAATGCTACAGTTTAGAATTACACTATAACTCTCCTAGAAATAAGAGAGTACAAAGTTTCTCAACAGTACGCTTGGCTTCATTTTTGCTGGCGTTCATACGCTCTTGTTCTCTCACAGTGTGAAAAGAGATGCAGCACAAGGATACTGTGTGTCTTGAAGCTGTTCAGTAAGGACAAAATTGGTAATACGGAACTTTATGGCAATTTAGTAATGACTGCTTATCCAAATTCTCTAGTAAGACCGTGATAATTTTTGAAATTGTCTTTCAGGTACATAAAGCAGCACAGCTGTGGGGAGGCTGCTTTCCTTCATGTGACTGAAAAGCAGCCTGGATAGCTCAGGGCTGTGGAATCACTGCCTGCTGTGTGTTCCTCGTATACTGAGACTTCCCTGAAGTCAGTAGAAGTACTGAGACGAAGGAAACAAGGGTCAGGTCTTTAAAACGGTTTGTGTGTTTATTCCAGAAAATACAGCAGCTGCTTTTTCTGCAAAGCTTTGGAATAGCAATACAGATTACTTTAGAGCACTTTTTGCAGGGATTTCAAAACAGATGTCTAGTCATCAAATCAAGCAGAAATATAAAGCCGGCAAGAATATTACAGGTACTACAACCTTTTCCAAACCTATGGATTTGACAACAAGTAGATAATACTTCTACAAGTCTTTGTTGCCACAGATATTCATGCCTCTCTTATTCAAACACTGAGATTTGTCACTGGCCCCTCTAACATAAGCTTAATTTTTGTGTACATCTGAAGCTTTGCATTTGGGATTATATGGATCACACCAAACCAGGTAATGGTAACTACAGGGCTTTTTAGTCAAAGATTCGTAAATTGGTGCTTGATTTTTTACTGGATTTTTTACTTGATTTTTTACTTTTTTTACTGGAAAGAAAAATACCACATAATATCTAGGATTTAAAATGGTATTTTGTTTATTTAAAAAGGTATTTTGTTTATTTAAAAATACAGGTGTTTAGTTTATAAGACTGAAAAATTGCTTTTTAATTCCCACCTAATGTTCTCCAGTAAATTTTAGTGTGGCATTGTCTGCATTGGATAGGTCAATGAATAGTGCTTTTATGAAAATGTTTAAAAAGAAGAACTCAGTTCATGGAAGTTGTTCAAATAATCTTGTTAGAATGAAGCCTTGACGGAAGGCAGTAATTTCATGGATTAAACCCAGAAGGGGCTGTCTAGGCTGATCTCCTTCCTATCACAGGCCACGAAGCTTTATGCAGAGACTGTCTAGGCGAATACTGGGTAGCTACAAGACATGGGGGATTTTGCATGGCCAGTGCATTGAACAACACCATGAAACTAGAAACGGTGGAACTTTTTGATGACAGGGTAAATGGGAGCAGGAAGAAAGAGTATTTTTACAGGCAGGTTAGTAGACAGTATAAGGTGGAGTTATGGCATCTTACTATGTTCAGCTTTTCCCTAAAAAGTTACCAATGAAAAGTAAGAGAAACAGTTTTTTCCAATCCATCCTTTTCTCTTGCATGCCGCCTGTAGTCCAGAACTGAGCAACATGACGGGCAGTCCAAGTACGTGAAGGAACACATTGATTTGTACTTCTGCAAGTCTGCAAAGCAGAAATTATGAGTAAAAATCCAGCACTGTGAAACCTGCAAAGAAATAGGGATGGGAGAGTACAGCGTGCATATATATCTTACATTTTGATAGATATTTTTCCTTTCACAAAAAAATTAAATGGCGTTGACATATCTTCTGAGGCAGCCTGTATTTTATCGTGGTCCGTGAGAACTTTTCGTAGACAAGAACAACAACATTCTGCTTACATCTTTTCAGGGGTGTCAGATCTGATTGTGGATGGGCACAGTACTGTGATGCTGCTGTTGGCCAGTGAGATGTGAGAGGGCCTTTAGGCAAAAAGAAAATAGGGTGAATACAATCTGTTGCAGTAGCCACTTCTGGAGTGCAGTGAGCAGGTGGCAGAGAAGGAGGAGAAACTGCTGGAAGAGTACTTTGGTGTCCCTTTACCATAAAGGAAGATGACTTAAGTGACTGATCAGTGCTGTGTTCTGAGGATTGCTCCAACAGTGAAGCTGCAGGTTGTAGCCCTGAATGTGGCCAGACGATTTTCTGCTGAACGTAGGAGCAGACCATGATTAGACTTCTTCCCAAGGCTGCTTTGGATGTGTAGGCTTTGCTGGAGAAGCAGCTTGGGCAGCACAATGAGCGTAAGAAGTCGGTGAGAACAGCAGTGTAGCATGAGGGCAACATAAGATCAACGTGTATCGAAGGGCTTCATTCTCCCACACTATGCAGATGATGATTGGGCTGCAACGTATTGGCTCACTCACTGTAATCCTATATTGCTTTATTTCTCATTAGTGAAACAATGCAGGAAGAAGGAATGCAAGAAAATACAAATTATAAGGATTATGAAAGAAAATAAGTATTCTTGAGGGCAATCTTTTTCATTTTCCTTAATATTATTTTTTTAATTCTTGCCCATTATTTAACAAGCTTTATTTATAATCTGCCTGTGCTACAGATTGTAATACCTCATGATATGCTGTTTCACACATGATAAATCATGTGACTTTTGAAGACAAATCGTCCTGAGTTAAATAGTCCATTGATTCATTGTCACTGTATTTAGAGAATAATACAAACATCATGCAGTTGAATTGCTAACCGTATTAAGTATGTATGGACAAAGTAAGTAGTGTTGTCTTCGTCCAATTGCCCAGGTAACCATTAATTTACTTTCTGGCAACTGCTAGAACGTTAGCATGTAAATGCACTCTTGAGTCTCGGGAAGGTTTTGTGGATCCAGGCTGGAAACGAGAGGTTTGGTCTCAGGATAATATGAGAGTATATATGTACCACCCTCTCCTAAAAGTCAAAGCTTGTCCCAGTCTCTAGTACGCCAGCGACTTCTGCGGTCGTATTTGTGATTGTCTCTCCGTGCTCCATCGAAATGTTGTTAATGCTCACATACGCTCAAATGGCACATGCACCGTCATTACTCCCAGCGTGGGTTGGTAAATCCATTTGGTCAGTCTTCAGTTTTGGAGACCTCAGGTTTAACGGCCTGGGTATAAACCCCCGCAAAGCTTTTGGTAATTATCCACTGCTACTGCATTGCCACTTGGCTTGCGTGATGGAGCTGTAGCCATCAGGGGTGGGCAGCTTCCAAATAAAAATTACAGTCTGGCCTTAAGATGGTATGGCATGCACGTATGTGGTCTTTGATGTCAGACCTACTGGAAGAATTAAGGGGGCTTTATGTATTAATTTGACCTACTTAACTTTGTGGCATCTATATTTGGGTTAGGTGACAGTGGACAGGGTGTAAGGAAGAACCGTATCAGAGAAGCTGGGGAGTGCAGGGTTCTCTTTCATGTACTGTAAATCTGAGTTGGAGCAGCTCAGTTGCCATACTGCAAGGAGCCGTGGGACTCCTGGCAAGAAACCTCGCCCGGCCCGTGCGCAGCGCTCTGCCAGCTGATCCAGCCTGGTGGAAGTAGACATGAAAGAAGTAGGTACGAAAGGCTTTGAGCTAAGGATGCCCCATCCGCAGTAGGCTATCCTGGGCTATCTGGGTTGATGCAGAGACAGGATTAGGCAGTGTAGTCCACTTTGGTTTAATAACTTTTGCATAAACTATATGGAGACATTAGCTGACATGTATGCCCTCTCACATGCTATAAATTAAACGAGAAATTAATGAGTAATGCACTTGTGAGTAAGAAGTGAACTGAAGAAAAAAATCACACTCTGTTGAAAGGCATAGATAAGGATAAAACCCAGATACAAGAAAGCAAAACTTTGTATAACTGAAAAGGAACGTGTGTCGTTAAATCCTTGAACAATACAAAGTTGTTCATAAATTTTGACACTACTTTTTGCACCTTGTAGGTCAGTAATAGCATAATTTAAGGGAATAATGTTTTGCATACATGTTTGAAGTGGACATTTTTTAAGTTTCACCGTTTCCAATCCCAGCTTTTGATGGAGGATGCACAGTAGTAATTTTTAAAATATCAAATGATAAAAATTACACTGAGAAATTCTTACTGAAATTACTCATTGCCCTGAAGTTAAAATAGAAATAACAACCATGTCTTTCATCACTCATTTTGAGTATCTATTCTTTGTACTTCACTAACTCTAAACAAATTTTTTGTCTCTAGGGTTAGATCCTGACTAATTCTTCACTGTGCTAATTTTGCTGGGACAACACTTAAGCGGCTGGTGATTCCAAATATGAGTAAGGACAGCGGGCTTGGGCTTGTGGTAATTTTGATGAATAAATTGGCTTCGAGAATGACAAGTCGTATTAGCACTTTTCACTTTGTAATGTTAGATAGCCAAAGATGTTAACTGTGCAGGGAATCAGCATTAGGCAGTGTTTGGAATTGCTTATAGGGAACTCTCAGGTGCCTAGTCTCAACAGAAACTTGCTCTTAAAAACCTTTCTCTATTTTTATTTTAGTGAAAGACTGGTGTGATTGAGAAGCTAAGCGTTGAGAAGAATTTGACTGTAATAGCAAAATGTCCTTCCTTTTGTTTTACCCACTGGGTTTTTAATAAGGATATTCCTTTGCCAGTTCCTTTGAATTTTCTCGGTTCTTAGTTGGTGCTAATGATCGCAGTAATAGTCCTCTGCGTGTGTGGTGGAGGAAAAGAAAATAATACCCCACTGGTATGAGATTTTTTGCAGTTGTCTTTTGTGGGTTCACAACAGTGTTACAAAAGGTGCAGTCTTGATTGATTTATTGTCTTTTATTTCTTTTATTTATACATTTATTTGGCCTTCAGGGTGAGGGATGCAATTGTATGGCAGGAAACAGCCACAAGGGAAGAGATGGATATTAGAAATTTAGTTCTAACATTGTCCCTGGGAGTATTAGTTGGGTGCTTCTCTGTCTTGGTCTGGTCAGGGCCCATTTCTGGATGAGAGGCTTTCAGTTCTTCCAGTGGATTGTGGGGTTCCAAGAAAAGAGGTGATAACAGCCATAATGGGATAGCTGTTACTCTCAGTTTTTATTGCATTAGCCTTATCAAATTTGTTCCTTCTGGTTAATTCACTGAATTAAAGAGCCCTGAAAGGGAATAATAAATGGAATATCTCATTTTCTTGCCACTTTGCCAATTTGGTTATACAGATTTTTTTGTATTACAGATTTCTTACCTAGTAAGTGTAGCCATTGTCTGAATTTTATCTTCATCCTTTGCTTTTGTATGTTAGGCTGGTTGGTATTTTATAACTTAGGGCTCATACACTAAGTTATTCCGTCTAACGAGCCCATATTGTTTTTGTTTGGTTTTAGCTCCTTGGCATTTGAACAGTCCTGTTAACAGGACTGCTGTGGAAAATTTGAAACGTTTAACTGCTGTTAAAAGTTTTTCTGATTTATGGATGGATGGATCCAGATGCTAGGTTTGAATCTGCAGGTTAATGAATAAGACCTTGCTTGAGCCATGAAATTTTCTGCGTGAATTTTTGATAAAAAATACAAAGCTTTTTACATTTTTGTCTTCATTTTCCAGGAAAAACTACATGCTTTGACAAAATTCAGAGTACCGGAAGGCTTGTCTGGAAACTAAGACTTCTTTGTTTGAAAAATGTTACTTAGTCCTCCTCCAGCATTATTATCTGGACGTCTGCTGGTCCTATTCTGCAAGGCTGAGGCTGCCTACCACCTTCGACACTGTGCCATGATCTTTCCTCTTTGATGGGAGTGCTGGAAGTAGGGAACACCTCAAAGTGATCTATTATCGGAGTTCTCATTTAAATGGTAAGCCTAGTTGATAGAGGAGATCTGCCACATAAAGCAGGTAAGCCACAAATTTAATGAGATGCTGCACTAGCATTTCTTAATAACATTTTTTTGTTTTCAATCAAAATATTTTGGTTTGTAAGTTTGGCTTTTTGGTAAGAAAAGTATATTTGCAGAAGTGCATAGTTAGACATGCCAAAAAAAAAAAATCCAACCAAGAAGTGTTTAGCTGAAAGCCTAGTTTCCCATCAAAAATAGATGCAGTGGAAAATTTTCAAGCAGCCCTATATTTAACCTCCTTGGATCAAAATTCAGTTGTTGGACTGAGGGAGGCTCACAGAGGTTTTTTGCTGCTTTTGTTAGGGTGTCTGTTTTTTCACTCATGGCATCTGCCTGCTTTTCCAGCTATATTCAACCTTGTTATAATTCTTGCTATTGCAGCATTTTACTGTGCTCAGAATGCTGGATCCCACTGGACTCAACTTGCTGGGATATGTGCAAACTGGAAGTTTCTTTCAAGGAGTGCGTCAGTCTTGCTATTCTATTTTGGCTGGGTTTGAGTAAGCAAATGTGAGTAGGTGTATCCACTGAACACTGAATATGCGCAAAACGTAGCATCACTGTGATACAGTTCTTTGTCCAGGGTAGCCTTGCTTTGGGATGTTGTGGATGCAAACAGCATATGTGAGTTCAAGGGGCAATGGGCTAAACGCTTGAAAGGGAAGACTGATTGGACAAGCTAAACAGATAAATCACATCAGTCTCAGGAATTCCTGGGTGGAATATAGTTGAAGGCTGGGGAGTTATTCTGGGAAAATACTGTATTTGATTTCTTTGCTCATGCTCTCTTCTGTTGGCTCTGACTTGTGACTGCTTTTGGAAGCAGGATACTGAGCTAAACGGACCTTTGATCTGAATTGGCATAGCCATCCTTGGGTAAGGAGAAGTACGCTGATAAATGCGTAAGTGTGGGCTTTGGCAATCCGGAATTCAGCAAAATTGATAGAAATGAAACTCCTTTCTCCAAAAAAAGTGTAAGCTAATCATAAAAGATAAGAGCTTGGGGACAGTGAATTTCATCTGAGTAGGCTGTGATTCTGAAGCATCAAGATTTCTATTGATTTTTTATTGCTTTTGCAGCTTCCATTTCTCTTTTGTATCTTCTTGTAGCAGTAAGAATTTGCTACAACTGTGTCTTAAATACAGCTGTGAGCCTTTTTGGGTGTTCTTCCAAAGTGGGTGGGTAGAACATTAGTGTAAGTCTCCTGCAGCGTTCACTGGACTTTGTATTAAGAAGAGAAAACAAAGCGAATATTGAAATTCAGGGAAGAAAGCTGTTAATATGACCTACATTAGTTTTAGTATGTGTTATGTTCTGTCATTAGTTCAGTGTTAGAATGCAGTCTGTAGCCAGAATCTATCAGCAACTGGCAACATGTGGTGTTTCTTAAGCAAAAGTTGATTGTTATTCTTTATTGCTTGTTTTGCATCTTAGCACTCTTACAGAAATATCTTTCCAGATATTTTTAACTTTGTTTTCATGGCAATTTAATTTAGATCGCTTCATGACTGCTAAGCAATACTATGCTTTTTTAGCCTTCAGAGGCATTAATGATCAAATCTGTAAATGAGCGTATGCTTAGTTTTGTAAGACAGCAGCTAATTTTTTTCTATATTTTTAATAAACTCTTCAGAAGTTTTACCGTTACCTGAAAGTAGATATATCTAGTTATAATACTGCATACTTAAGTTTACTTGTTAGCTACTTTGACCAAAATAGATGGGGTGTCTTTTATTTCTTTTCCTGACAGGGTATACATTTTTCCTTCAAATTTCTGTCAGCAGAATTTGATTATAGTACATTGTCAGTAGATGACCAGTAATTTCACTCTTCCCTTTATTATTTTAGAAGTATTTTAAACAAATATTTGCAAGAAGAGATAGTAGGCAGACAGTGTTTGAAGGGAAGAAATAGTTTGAGTATCGTTGAGAAAGAGATTCATCATTCTAATACCAAAATTGTTGCGGGAAAGAGGACGGAGAAAGGAAAGCACAATGTTGAAGTATAATAGTGAGGTCCTGTGGTACCACTTTCCAGCTGTTCATGTGTGGAATCCAAGTACTTTTTGGAGCATAGTGCTACACAGTCAATTAGCTTTACTTCAAGTAATCATTGTATAAGGAAGAAATTTTAGTACATTAGAATTCATGAGCTGGAAAAAGTAGCAAAAAAAAATTATGTCCATGTTTCCCTAAAAATGCAGTGAAAATATATAAATTATTTTAAAATTAACTTAGAAATTCTGTGAAGTGAAAGGAGAGATTGTAATCCTCTCTCTAAAGTGTGTCAAGAATAGCGAGAATAGTGCAACCTCTTTCACATCATTTGTATGCCTTAATCTGAATCTTAATGATAGTGTCAAGAAGTGAGAAGCAAGTAGAGTTGCCAAATCTGTCCACTCTTTTGAAACTGGAAGAATTGAGGAAGTAATTGGGTGCGAAATAAACGTGTTCACAAGTAATTGGACTGAGACTATTAAATTTCTTTCATTTAAGTGGTAGGTAGTAACTACTCAAACTTCAAGGAAAAGAGAAGACTACATCCTACAAAACTTTCTCATGCAAAATAGTGTATCCTCATGTCAGTGATCCTGGCTACTTTAAAGTGTCTGCTTGCTTGAGAAAAGGTTTGTCAAATCAGATCTTTAAATGGGAGAGGGGATTAGGAAACAACAAACAAAATCCAGCTTGCAGTGGGAGTTAACTTTTGGGCGTGTGGGGCAGAGAATGGACAATGAATATCACCATCTTTTCAATGTTCAGTGCTATCAAGACTGTTTTTCTTACAGGTAACCCTTTATTGGCAGAAAATTTGTGAAAGAGTCAGCTAAGGAAAATGCTGTGGTAAAATACATATAAAGAATCTCATGCCAGAACCCAGAGAGTTAAGGGATGTATCTTCTACAGGTTTAGGAAATTATGAGGGTGAATTGAAAAAGTGTTTCTGTGCTTAAAAAGCCTAATTGTCATTATGTATATCAGTCTCTTGTCTGTCTTATACAGCTGTTTGTGCTATCTCACTGGTGGTTTCGAAACAAACAGTATTTTTACAGGGGCCACTAATTTGAATTGGGGCATAAGAAATAGTTGTTATTTTTATGGGTAGTGAAGCTGAATGTCATAATTTGCACTTTTAAATAAGCTGCTTCATTCTGTATGTAAAACAATAACTTCAACACAGTTGGTTTTGTAATTATAAAATGTAGAGTTGATCAAAAATATCTTCCCTAGTATGGTGCATGGAGATTAGGTTAGACTGTGTTACAGGATAATGTAATAATAATGAGTTCCTTAAGAGAGTACAAAAGCAGCATCTAAGTTTCAGCTGATGTTTATTGACACACAGCATCAGTTGGGAGCCCCATCAAACTTCCTATTCTTTTCTGTTTACCACCTCCTGCTTTTATTTACAGTCAGCATATCTGTTAATTAGCCTCAGGTAGAGCCAGTTCTTCTAAGAAGGCGTCTTGTCTTCCTGGTGATGGCCCCATGAGGTGACCTTGTACACACAGTCTGTGAGTGAATTAATCTTCAACTCATTAATTTCAGTGCCTGATTCTGTAATGTTTAACTGCTGACTTGGTTTGCAGTTTGTGTTTGGAGAATTGTGGGCCTTGACTCCCATTGACTTCAATGTCACGAACACATCCCAGTGAGCTCTCAGCATCCCATGGTTACCTCACTGGAAGTCATGTTTTCTTGTAGTTTTTTGGTTTGCTGTGATTGGATCAGAATACAGATAGTTCATGGGTGACTTCCAGGTAAATGCTCTGTATCACTGAGGTTATTTACCTAGTTTTCATTGCACTTTTGCAGAATAAAATTACTCCTCCACTTCCTCAGCTGTCTCTGTTGCACAATATCCGAGTTTAACATTGTGCAAAAAAATCTGATGTAACAGTGCGATGCCTGGATCTCACAAAGGGGTACTCTGTAGGGAACCATACTATTTTATAGAGTCTCAACAACCTCAGTTAGACCTCTTAATTGTACGAAGCTCTTTATAGCCACAGCTTGAATGCTAGAGGTGGTGGTTGTAGTGCACTTCTCTCACAGCATGGTTTGTTTATTAGAAAAGAAAAAAGTTTCAGTTATATTTGCAGGAAAAATTCAGAAGCATGATTCAGAGATCTCCTGCCCAAGTCTACAAGGTATGCTGGAAGTGCTCTGAGAGGTGTGAGCTGATCCGTGCATCTCACTGGGGTGTTAGAAATCTTGTCATTTCAGTGTTAATGGTTGTGTTTGTTTCATCTGAAACCTAAGAAAAGAAAGACTGGGCCACTTATCTGCACAGTCAACTGTAGGTAATGTCTTAAAGTGATGACCAGGTTCCTGGCTTTTGCCAGAATGACATTTATTCCTTCTCCATCCTCCAGCTGAGGAGTAACTAAACTCTAAAGATCTATGCATAGGTTACAAGTGCCCTTGAAATCGTGCCTGGAGCAAGTGCGAGTATGGAAAGCCATAAAGTACACACTGGGGTAGTGTGAGCATTTTCATAATTTAATGAGAGCTTTACTGATAGAAATTCACTGCTTCATTTAAAAAAAAAAAGTGACAATAACAATAATAATAACAAAAAAACCCAACCCTCAACCCACCAACAGTATAATCTCTAGAATACATCCAACTTTTATACTGGAGAAGTACCTCAAAGTAGTATGACTTTCTTTCTTCAGTGTGGAAGTATCTGAGCTGATTTAAAACATTTTATGCCGGCACCACTGCATCCCAATGTCTAATTTTTGTGGATGGGCAGACCTACGTGAAGTAACTTAGTTTTAAAGGAATTAGAAAACCTAATTCCTTTAAATCAAATGCCTAAGACATCCAGGTGTCCAGGATGCTGTGAAGAGACACAAAAATCGAAAAAGAGAAGGTGAATATTTCCTACTGATGGCTTATGGCTTTGGAGGGTTAGTGCTGATGCAGTGTTGTGACAAAAAATCAATGAAAAAATACCAGTGAAAGTTTCCACCATCTTTAATTGTAAGAAGCCAGTGCTGACTGATCTGTTAATTTTTCATGGGAAAAGTCGACACGGAGGGGAAAAGTTGGGAGATATTTCTTCAAAACATGTTAACTGCTTCTATGTATTCTGTGGCTGAAGGACAGAGAGATAAGAGATGCTGGAAATGTTTTCTAGAATTCAGTGGCCCTTCATCAGTATTTTATAGGTACTGTTTAAGCCGTCCTTGTTAAGGAGAAGCTCTTTTACTGTTAGTATGCTGTCATCTTTCAAATCTCATCAAGGCAGCACCAGGATTTTTTTTTTTGCACGGATTTCCTTTGACATACAGCCTCAATAATAATGGAAATACAACTTAAATATCTTTTTTTTTTTCTTACAAAGCAATGCAGTGCCCAAATTCATTGAATTTCAACTTTTATTTTTTCTTAATGTTGAAAGACAGATATGCAAATTTTACTAACAATATGCATGGTTAAATTTAGCTGTAAATTCCAGTCAGGGATTTCTGCTTTGTTTATTGTCCAAGTCGATATGTCTGTGGAGAAAATCTCCCACTGTGCAGGAATACATGGTCAGCTACTTGGAAAAGTGGAAGGTTTAATTATGAGAGTTTATTCTTGAAAAAGGTACAGTAAAACAAGCACTGTTTTTTTGTTGTTTTTTTTTTATTATGACTTCAACTAACAGAAATACAACATATATGGTTTGTTTTGACACTAACTGTTATCAGACAAACCACTTGATTTTTCTTTTAACCTGGTCATCTGTGTAACTGAGGGGGTCTGAAAGAAAGTAGAGGTTGTGAATAAATGACGTATTTCTTAAACTTGCAAGGTAGATCATGACATAAATGAAAAAAAATCCAAGTGTGAAGAAAAAACAGTATAAAGACATGTATTGCTGAGAACATCTTCATTAAAATAGAGTTTACCCTGTGAAGATATTAGTGTCAGGTTGCCTGAAAGATGCAAATTTCCTTTGTTGCTTTCTCGTAAGTTATTTTGATTTTTGTGCATGGTAACAGTGAAGTATCTTTACACAAAGTTTCTGAGTGGAAGGGTAAATAATTGCTGAGGAATATGTGTTACAAACAATACACAAACATATTCTCATGTTTATAACAGAAAGCTCTCCAAGATTTTAATAACTAGAGTGGTTCCCATTTCTTCAGTTTTTATAAGTCATTTACGTGGAATACATTTTATCTAGCTATATATTTAAATAAAACATTGCAATGCAAAGATAGCCTTTCTCCTGCCTACCTAGAGTATATGTAATACTGTAACAATCTGTATTCCTCCTTGTGGTTCAATGCATATTTCTCCTTTCTGATCATCTTCAGCTGTAATATGAAGAATATTTTCATGATAATTCTACAATGGATGATAGCAGGTTTACTGTAAGCCAATAAAATTTTTTAAAATTGTGTTATGGCTAATATTTGGATTGCATGACTTTCATCAGATGTGTAGGCATATTCTTTTTTTCTTTGCATCTGTGTAGGACTGATCCATGACCTGAGCTTGTAGGTTCTACCGTAATACAAATGGTACATGATAATTGTGTGTGAAGAAAGGCTGGCAGCTTTACAGAGGAAATTTCTGGACCTGAAGGTAGGCTCAGGATAAGCAATTGCCTGTAGCTTCCCTTCCCCCATACTCTGCATTTCTGCAATACAACTGCTCTTCTAATGCTTTTACTGAGTCTCATTAAATGGTCCTGTTGGTAGGACATTAAATGTATTTATGGTAGAGTGGGAGTTTTGTTCTGAGTCACTGGTGCATCAAGAGTTTCTTCATAATATTCTTCTGGTTGCCTAATACAGCGAGACAGGCACCAGAGAGGCATGTACACTGATGCCTTATGGTAGCGGTCCTTGAGCCCGAATCCTGAGATGTGGAGGTGGCTAATTTCCTGTAGAACTGAGTAAGAGTTTAAGTTCCCAAGTAGGATTTAGGAGCCTAAATACCTCAGAATTCTCCATGAATAAAGTTTAGTTGCAACATAGCCCCTTAATTCTCCATACATCCCTGCATTTTTCCATACATGTTCCTCGTTGGCCCTTTACTGTTAATTGGCAATTTGGATGCCTAATTATGCTTTTGTTTTGGGATATGTTTCTTCCTAGTCTTATGCTGTATTTCTCTGGACTGTCTGTTTCTTTTCAGCTCTTTCCACTCTTACATTTTGTGTACCTAATAAAGGCACCTGCACACTTCATTTCCAGTGACTAGCTTCCCTCTCACATTGGCATGTATGAAACATATAACCTTTGGTATTAATAGAGCTAGCTACCTTGTAAAGATGCTATAAAAGGAATCATTAAGGCTCAAAAATGACAGGGATTTGACTATTTTGTCCACTCATTCTGTTATTTGACCAATGTATGCCCAATATGCAAGCTGTGTGTTACCCAAATTCTACTTTGTAGGGGTGGGTGCCACAGGTAGTTAATTAATGCAAAACCGTATGTCAGTCTAGTGCTTTTGTCCCTGAAATGACTCTGTCGGTTGCCCTTCTGAAACTAGTAACAGTAAATCAGGGCATAAATCAATCTTTCCTCTGGCTGTGTATGATCCAACTTCTCTGTTCTTGAGTTCACTACACAGGTTATCTGTAACTGAAGTGCACAATGAAAGCATAATGCTTGCTTCCTGTGCTAGACTTTTGACTTCCACTATACAAGTTTCCTTAAAGTGTAGCAGAAGTGGAAAAGAATGGAAACAGATGTGAACAAGGACTCTAGTGTTAAAGAATGCTCTGTAAAATCTGCCATCCTTCAATCGCAGTGCATCTTTTTTCATGTGATCATGAACCAAGTTTTCCTTAGGAGCACCAGTGGTGGTTGGCAAGAGGGATCTCTTGCCCTGTGTCCTGGCAAATAACCTACAGATGTTGGCTTCTGCTGCTGCCCAAATGATGAGCTAGACAACTTTCAGTAGCTGCTCCAGGGGGGATGATGATGGAAAGAGAAAGCTTCTAGGCCTAGGAGGAGCAGGGAAAGGGTGAATGAGTGGAGGTGGGGAGTCCCGATTCTTTCAACACAGTTGGTATTGCACCACACTCCTTTTTTAAAAGATGAGTAAAGTTATACCAGGGGAAGGAGAATGGAGGGAGCGGTTTCCAGCCCCTGAGTGGGATGACAGCATTGTCTTATCTGTGTGGCTTATGGATTTAGACAGAGAAAGCCTAAGAGCACACCATGCTGAGGGCGTATAGGCCACCAACCATACAGGAAGGAGGAAATTGCCCTGTCAAGGACTGGTGTGCAGGGTGGTAGGATTTTTGGATGGTGCAGCTAAATGGATGGAAGAAAGAGTGTTGGAAGGGCAGTGAATAAGGTGAGGATGGAAGGAGGCATGTGTTCTGTGTTGCTATTGCCTCATTGCAAAATTGTTCCCCTTCAGTGTTGTTTGCAAGAATAAAGCTGATTTATGAGAGTAAATTGGTGTCTGGACTAATACCAGTGTTTTTCTCAGCTAGTGGCATGTGAACGGTTTTTATACAATCCCAGTTCTGCCACAGTTCTGGCTATGAGTAATCTTAGTGGGTTATAAAAAAATGCTAAAATAGTTTAAAAAAAAGTTTTATCAGTAGGATACAGTTTGCAGTAGTGATTTTAGTGCTTAGATATCACAGATGGCTTTTTGCTTGCAAAACTAGTTTTCTTTCTGTGTATTCAATAAAGAAACTTTAGTTAGTTAATTAAAGAAATAATGTGATTGACTGTTTCTTGTAGCTCAGAGACTCATGCTGCTTGGCTAATCAATGGCCATGAGTGTTGCGTATTAGAAACGCTGTTATATTCATGCTGATTTTTATCACAGGGCATCATCGCTTGTACTGAGGAACACCCCAGGTGGACCATGGCCCTTGCACTCCACCTCAGTGAGGGGTGCTTTCAAAGGGCCTTATCTACTGCCACATCAGTGCAAGGCCTAAACGTATTCCATAAATAATCTCGTAGGATCAGAGAGCAACTGAACTGAAGATGATAAGAATATGGTAAACTAGGTTAGGAACAGGTACAGTGTTGGTCATCCTTGAGGGATACTCTGCAACTCTGCCTATGGCAGCATGGCTTCTTCCAATCTTCTCTTCAGCTGTGGGCTTGTTGCCTAATGCCATATGCTAGCTCTATGTTTTTAATTATGAACCTTGTATTTAAAAGCTATCTAGCTGCTCTCAAACCAGTATTGTTAACTTTCTACCTAACGATGCTGATTAAAATGAAAGATGTTTGTACTTGGTCATCTTGTTTCATGATCAGATGCATCTGGGAACTCAATCTGTAGAATCTCTTCTTAGAATCATCTAAATCTTTCTGAATGGCAAATGCAACCAACTGAAATGTGCAGAGATTAATAGACTTAAAATTATTTTTAGTCTAATCTAAAAATCACAGCACATTTTTACATAGAATAGTTGGTGCCTCTCAGGCACTGGAATTTTTGTGGCTTTAATGTAGCGTAAATAAACATTTTTTTAGATGGGAATGCAGAATATAAGTGGCTTGTCAACTGATATGATATTTTCACCTACTCTATATGTGTTAATACAGTACCATATTAGTACTGTATTAATCAGTGCTCGTGAGAGATTATGCTGGTGGAAAACATGATCATGGGATTTGACCTCCTTGGTAGCAAGGGCTTTTCCAGGTCATGAAAGGCTACGTATTCAGCTCATGACTAGTGTAGAACTCTTTCTCTCATAACTGAAATACTGACACCTGGTTTGCACTTAAAAGTGTTATCAAGGAGGCCTGTCAGTGAGGGATATGAATTTTTTGCTGACATAGCTATGCCAGCAAAAACCCTAGTGCAGAAGCTGTGTAAGAAGTTCTTTTACCTGTACATTTTACTTCTCGTGAGGGATAGGTATAAGTTGCTTGGGAAGAGGAGTCTTGTTAGTATAATTTCTATATTAACCTTTCTAGTGTAAATCAACTGTAGGCCTCATCCTGTAGGGACTCATATGCGAGTTTACGACTGCACACAGAGATGATATATCATAGCCTATGCTTATGTTGCTCTGAAGAACAACCTCTAAAGCAGCTCTAAGAATAGTACGTGATCTCTGTGTCCTGTCCATCTTCTGTATACAGGGTTGTCTTACAGCTGGAAGTTGCATGAATAATGCCTGGCAATGCATGAGTTTTCATATTTAGCACCTGTCCTGTTGGTGGTTCTAGTCTTGAAGATACTTCTGGGGCCACACTTAGGGGACAGTATAGGCATAACCATTGTTTAACTGAACTACTTGCAGGAGGCTGGATGCAGATACAACAATGAAAAGGAAGGAAGGAAGATCCCTAGCAGTGAAGCTTGTGATGTGCAACACACAAACTAAAGGATAAGAAGTGCAAAAGTGGAAGGAAGTTGCCTGGGGTGAATCAGTTCCAGAAAAAATAAGCACGTGGAAGCACTTGATGGATCAGGATTGTCCTTTGCTGATCCTACATGCACACCATAAATCACAAGTAGTTCTAAAGAAATTGGTAGTGGAACAGGAGAGTAGAAATGGTGTGAGTGAACTCATATTATGACTTGAAACCTTCCCTTGTCTCTTAAGATGCAGTGCCTGTATGCCTCTAATCATCTTTCATTTAGATGTTCTACCTTAGTGGGAATTGATGACCTAAAGAGTGAGCTCTTAGTGTTTGTCTGCAGGAAGGACTCCCTTTTCTCTCCTGCAGAGAGAGACCCTAACTAGAAATTACAGCTAGCCTCAAGCATATGCATATTTTGTATTTGTTCAAGTTATTTCATAACATCAGAAATGAAGGCTGGACCAGATACCAGAACACATTATTTGCACTAGCAGGAATAATTTCACATCACGCTTTGCAGGCATTTGGACTTGTTCTATTTTTGGGCTTGAAACGGGAATAGCTTCAACAAGCTAGGTGATGTTTTATTTGAGACAAAGGTTTTCTTTTTCCTCAGAGATTTTTTTCAAGACATGTGGAAAGCCCATTTCAAATAATACTGCCAGAGCCAAAGCTGCACATGTAAGCTCTGTGGTCCTGCACTGAGGTTGATTAATCAGCCAAGGTTAATAGAAATGGGTATTTTCACTTCAAGTCCTAGAGACTTATGTTGGAAATGCATGAATTTGTAAGCTTGCGGTCTCCCTGACAGATGAATCTAGTCTTGAGGAGGGTAAGCAGAGATATAACTATGGCATTGGATGCGATCGTAATCATAAAAGGGAGATATTTTGAGATACAGAAATTGCAAATTCAATCCCTGCTGTTACCAGTCCAGCCACAGGGGCCATTTAACAAAAGATCCCCGAGTTAATGATTGCTGTTCTATGACAGGGATATTGGACTTATTATACACTGAACACAAAGGTCTCTGATCCATATTCGTGCCTTGTTTCCTGCTTGGGATTCAGCACCACATGGTGGTAACTGTCCGCTTCATGCAGGAAAGTGTTCTGCTGTGATATCAGTGAGCGATAGTATCAGAAGAACATCCATTTTCCATGAATTTAAACTATTACCGCAGTTAGGTGCAATTATTGAGAATCCCTGTAGAGTCGTACAAAAAATGTTGTCTCTGTCCAAAGATGTTGATTCTGGAATGTAGCAGTGCCAGTCTATGACATTCGTAGTTTGGGATCTCAGTGGCTGCTATAAATTGTACCCTGGAAAATGGTTACTGGGACTATAAAGTATAGTGCTGCATTTCAAGCCCTATTTTAGGTACCAGTGGCTTTGTCAAACTATACATGTAATTTAAATCAAATTTATATGGTGAAAATACGTTGAAGATGAACCAATGGAAGAAGATGACTTGATAACAAAGAATATTGACTTTGCATATTAACTTCATTAACTTAATGCTGTCTCTTGTGTATTGGAAAATTGTTCAAGTGAGAATAATAGCTTTTGAACTACTTACAGGCTAATAGGTAGTGATTGTTGTCACTAAGACGTTGAATAGCTGTGGCTGTTGATTACACAGATTAAATGTGAGTGCAGTTTTCAATATAGCTGATTTTCAAAAAAACTCATTTTCTGTCCTTCCTTTTGACTTTCATGGCTAATGACACTGACTTCTAATGCATATTAAATTCTGGGAGTGGGAAATTAAATTCCTCTTCCTCCATCTCATAGTAAAGACATGAGCGCAGAAGCATGCCATATGCTTATTTTAAATTCTTCCAGATTGAAGCTATATTAGTCAAATATAAGATTGCATTAGTGGTAATTCCCATACAGTGGGACATGCTCTGTTTAACCAGCTGATTGGTTATAGATGTTTGTAGTATTCATAGCACTAATTTTTCATGCATTTCATCCCTTATGTTTTTTCTCCTCATATCTGAACTGTCTGTGTGTCTGTTTGCATCCACTGTGATTTCTCAGTGAATGCTGGTTCCCAAGTTCTTTCTCTCTTCTCTCCTTTTCTTTTTTTTCTCCAGGGCCTAATTATGAAACAGCTTCAAATAAATACAATTTTTTAACAAAAAACATTCTGCTTCCTGTGAACAATGGGCTGAATTTTTCTCTTTATTCTTGGGGAGTTCTTATTCAGTTGGAGTGCTTTGCAGTTGGCTAGGCCTGAGATTTCTGGGAGCTGTAATTGTGTCTCATTAATTCTTACAGTAATGTAGGGTAACTATAAGGAGCATGCAATTAGTGGTCTGGTCAATGAATAGAGCAGTTAATCAGCAGACAAAGGATGGGGCTCAGGACCTATTAGGCTGAAAGGAAGTGTTACTATTGTCACAGGCGGTAGGAATGCATGCAGACATGCCTTAAAGTTGAACTGTTTAAGGGAACTGTGGATGTCTTTTTGCTAAACCAGTTTTCCTACCTGTTCCAGTGCTTGAGAGAGATTCATTTAAGGTTGCCTCTTAGAAGTCAGAGACCGTATCAGAGGTTTTGACGGACTGAACAGACTGCTTAGTGTATTCTCTCACCTTAACGGAGGCAGCCCCGGGGTTCATCAAAAACAAACAGTGGCCAAAGAGATGTAAGGCATCCTTAGCGGTTCTTCCCCGTCAGAAAAATGGTCGGTGAATGGAGGGGACCGATAAAGTTTAAATTGGCCATTGTGTAGATTGTCACTCATACTCTGCATGTTTGTCTTCATAATGAACCTTGTTTGTTCTGAATGGCTGTGCTTTCAGTGCATGTAAATGTATGCAAATACTCATAACAGTTTAAAAATGGTAGCTCTTACGGTAAAAAATAAGCTTTCCTACTTTTATGAAGCCCTGTCTTTTACTATAGCTAGGGTTTAAAATGCAAAAATTACTCCAGCTCTAGACAGTGCTTTGGGGTTTTTTGTTAGCTCCAGATCAAAACTTCCAGTTGTTTCTGCCTTTGAAAAAATATGAACCTCATGAATCGTGTGAAATGTTATGACATATGATGATTACAAAGAAAAAGGCTTTATCAATAAAACACTGCCCTCGAGTAACTCTTATTTCTAGTAGGCATTGCTTCAAATAGAAAGTCATTTCTTCTCTTAAGTAAAACAGACACTTGGCATAAAAACGCAGTAATTAAAATAACTTTTTTTGGGGGAAAAAAAGGGAATTGAATTTTAATAATTAACATATCCAGAGCCTAGTGTTTTTCTCAAAACTGAAAGTAATTTTTTACTGTCTTCTTTCTATTAACAGGTCTGTAGCTTTATCTCTTCTCATGGTTTTCACATCAGCAGCAAGTAACGTTAGAAGAATAAAGTCTCTCAGGCTTTATATTAAGGATTCAATTATTCTATATAATTAGCCCAGATTTGTTAAATATTTAAAACATTTTCTGCTCTTAGGTATGGAACAGCATACTGGAGTGATCAGAACCACAAATGACTTGTACCTTTACTCAGAAAATGCTTCTTATCAAATAATAAGGAAGATTATGCCTAAGTCTCTCTCTCTCTTTCTGTTTGGATTTTATTCCCACAAGAAATATCAGTTTTGTGCACAATATCTCATGTATTTCTATTCCCTTGAAATACAAAGAGGCAATGGATTCTGGTATAAATTAGGTAGATTTACTGAAATTTATGAGTTGGAACTTGTGCCTTGAATGTTAAACATTTGTGAGGCACAAGCTGTTTTGCTGATGCCATCATTGTCACCTGTCTGGTTTTTCATTCTTCTGTGCCTGTTTTTGAAACACTTAGGGGCTGTGGAGTCTCGGGAATAACAGTTTTTGTATGCCATACATAGCGAATCCTTCCAAGGTCACATTTTCTTTTACCATGTCTCCTTTTGAGGTAGCAGGGCAAACTTACCCTGCAAAATGAGAAAATGGTACTACTTCCACACTCAGGAACTGGCTCTTACCTTATATATATGCTACTTTTCGATTTAAGTAGAAAGGGATTTCCCATCTGGTGTAAAACAGCATCAAAAAAGTTGGTGCTCAGTATCACTATTAAGCATTACAGGTTCAATAGAAATTACCTTCCCCCCCCCGTGAAGTTTTTCCTATTGAAACACAGGTTTAGTCATGGGGGGGCTATTGATCTGGAAGGGGTCTTAAATAATTTGAAAGTCACTGAAGTATTAATTGGGGAGGTAGCAGATTAATTGTGGTCTTCAGTAAGAGCACAATGTTATGATAGAAATGATAAACACTCCTTAATCTGTAAAGATTGATTAAAGGTCTTTAACTTTCTTCTAAATTAACAAAAAATCCATCTCTATCTCTCTTTACATAGACACACATATATTTTTACTTAGCAATAAGAACTAGTGTTACTCTGATGGACAGTGTAGGGCAAGGTAGATTAAACAACTCTGTTGCTGTTTTAAGAACTCTTTTTCTCTTCCATAGTATAGTGTGAATCTTATCTGGTGTACCTGGCCTGTTGCACAACTGTCAACTCTGCAAGAATCCCAGAGCAGAAAAAGTTTATAGCTGCTAACTAGAAATGTAATATCACTGTATTTTAAAGTGCATTATCTTTAAAGAAATCCTTCTGTGTATGTTCTGTTTCTTCTGGTACAAGATGACATTGACATAATCACATGGATGTTGCTCTCTATTTTAAGATAGTTGTCTATTCTTAATCTGTTGTCAGAACAGAGAGAAAGTATTGCCCTCTGGCCAGTTGTCCTATTTTAATCTTTGTTCATGAGTATTTTTATTCTTTAAGTGGCAGGTCTGTCCTTGTTGAAGTTGCTGCTTAAGCTGGTACCGTCACCATCACCTTCCCATTGTGAAAGAGGTCCTGGATAATTAATTAAGAAAATACTGGTTTTTAAAAGATGGCTGAAATGAAGTGAAGTGAATACCTCCATAGTGAAAACCATTCCATTGTAACTATTTCATGTATTATTTATGCAGCATTTCTATCCTGAAGACTCATCTTGGGGATCAGGCTGTGGTGCACACAACCACTAGTAATTTTCTCAATCAGTTGAGGAATAATTTTGTAGACTGTACAATACAGCTGAGAGAAACAGATCACTGAAGTCTCCCTGTTTTTTTACCTAAAATGGGATTTGGAAGAGTAAGCTGTTTAAGTCCAAAACTGTGCCTGTGAGAGTGCCTCCTTAACTGCAGCCTAGCCCTGGAGACACCTAAGCTCCCTGAGCAGCTTTACCATTCCATGGTGCCTGGCATGACAGCCGGGTTTCAGCAGAGCTTGTTGCCCTGCTCCTTAAGCTTGGCTGGGATCCAGGAAGCAGATGTTCGGAGATCAGAATTACCTGGGAGAGCTGATCTGGTAAATGTTCCCAGAGCGCACAATATCCTTGGAGAGCTTCATCCTCTCATGTGACAGCTGCTACTGCTGGGAGAATGGTGGTGCAGCTCCCTTTTATACAACATTATAGTGGCTAGATAGTCATCCAGGAATCATAGAATTGCCTAGATTGGAAAAGACCTTTAAGATCATCTAGTCCAATCATTTAACCTAGCACTGACAAGTCCCCCACTAGACCATGTCCCTAAGCACTGCATCTACACGACTTTTAAAAACATCCAGGGATGGGGCCTCCACCACTGCCCTGGGCAACCCG
>JAVKLA010000073.1:30665163-30678256 GCA_034782735.1 Sagittarius serpentarius
CCCTCACCAGCTTCGTTGCCCGTCTCTGGACACGCTCCAGCACCTCAATGTCCTTCTTGTGGTGAGGGGCCCAAAACTGAACACAGTACTCAAGAAATGTTTGAGTGGGCTTTCATCCATGTTGGTATTGCCTTGCAGACTAACCTAGCTCCTAGAGTAGCGGCCAGTCTGAGCTAGCAAAAGAAAATAGTTCTAGTCCTTTAATGGCTTTGCATATGAAATGGTTTGTCCGGAATTTGAACCAGAATCAATTCAGTGACCCAGAAGAGAATACGGAGTATTGGTGTGTGGCATGCTCTGTGCAATTTGTCACAGCAAATAAGCTGCTGTATAGGCTACTTGCTGCAACTGTTGTATAACATTTTCTGTATACAGTTTCTTTAGCAAGTCTGCCTGTCTGTAACAAGAGCATGAATTAAAATGGCTTGGAGCAAGAAAAGGTAGTCTTTCTGATGGCTGTACTGAAAGAAAATTTCTTGTGACTGTTGCTCCTCGTTTTGCTGTAGTCTTAACTAAAGTGGGAAATAAAACCCTTCCTGAACTGTTGTTCCAGCTGTGTTTGAACGGTGATGATTTGGGCCATCTATGTACAACTTACAAATTATGCTTGACATCGTGACACTGTTACTATATTGCAAAATATCTCTGCATATCTGCTTTTGCTTCCAAGCGCCTGCTGGAGAGATAATGGACACTGTACTTAGTGAATATGTTTTGACATGCATATGAGAAGGACTGGTGGCACTGGGAAGATTTGTTTTCTTGCAAAGACCTAGAAAATGCAGAGCAGAAAATGTCCACGTTGGCGACAGCATGATGACAGATGTTAATTCACAGACAGAGAGGAAAGTAACCTTTTTTTTTTTTTTTTGAAAGAATGAGATATTTAACTGAAGGACCAGAGGAGGGTAGGGGAAGTGGTTTGACTACAGAGGTGCCCCATGTCCTAAAGAGAAGTCCTGAAATGTATGAGAAGGATTTTGGACAGTATGAACTTCTTCCAGGGGCGAAGTGCATAGTGAGCGGAATTTGCCCAGAGTTGACACCCCTCAGTTTGCATCCCCTCACTGTCGGCTTCTATGCCTGCATCAACTTAAAGTTTCATGTGATCCCCCAGAGTTGCACATAACTTTCTTCCTATCCACATTTATGTCTTACTATCACAAAGTAAGAACAGTCATACAGGATCAGACTAAACATCTGTCTAGTCGGGTATCCTGTTTCTGACAGCAGCCTGGGGGAACGTGTAAGAAAATGTCAAGCATGTAATGATCTTTTCTTGGTGTACTCTTCTACCTTCTACTGAATCATGGCTTTGGGACTTTCTGAGCCAGAGATAATACTAACATTTTTCATCCCTGCTCTCAATTCCATTAGTGGTGCAAGCCTTGGAGACTTACTTTCTGTTTTGTTTAAAACCATTTCCTTATTTTCTTATATGCAGTATCTTATGCAAGCGCTCTTACACTGAACTGTAAAGTTCATACATCTTTTTTCCCTGTTTAAATTCCTGTTTGGGATACTCTTCTTCTTTGACATCTACCAGGATAAGTTAGATGCTAATTTATTTCTATTTACTTTGTTAGTGAGCCACTCATTAATGTGAAGGGAAGGGTGTGGGGGTCCCTAGGGAAGTTGCTGGCTATACAGGCTCAAGCAGGATGGCTCCATTTTAGCTGCTGTGCTAGCGAACAGGGAGGAGTTAAGGTGCTCAGTCCAAGACAAAATAATTGAAAACTAACAGTTCCAGGAGACTTTCAGCTCCAGAAACCTAGCATTTCTGTGCGAGACAAACTTGTTGGGCAACCCAGGTCCCAGTATGACAGGAAGGAAGCCAATTGCCACTTGCACTGTTTTTGGATGATGTGGATAATCCAACAGTAAAATCATTTATTTGGCTTCTGGTACCCAGCAAGTTGTGGCTGGTTCTTTTCTAAATCAGACCTTGTCTGTAAAGGATAAATGGTGCTACACTGCACACTGCCTCTCTCTCTTCTTTGCAGCAGGAAGTAAATGCCTCTGTGGAAGAACTGTGTGAGCAAACACAGTATTGAGCCAGGAAGTGTTTATGCGGGAGCATGTGAAAACCTGAAGGAAAATGTAGATCTAAAAAAATCCCATACCCAACAACTACTTCCCCCTCCCCACCAAATGTAAAGGAGTTTAAAGTTACTTGGTATTTCAGTGTATGTGGATTTTTGCAAAATAAATTCTAGTAGTACTATAATTCTGAGCTAGAGCAGTTCTTTCCAACTTCAGTATTTGCTTCTTCTCTTGGAGAACTCCACCGGCCAGTGTTGGTATCGGCAGGAAGAGTGGATCCGTATCCTTTGTAGCTGTAGATGTGTAAGTCTCTAGGCTCCTACATTTGAAAAAATTGCCCTTACTACTAAACTGTTATAATGGTAACAATTCCGACTACTGAAATTCTTATCTTAATGTTAGATGGGAAGGAATAAGAAGAGAGGAGGTAATCTCTAAAAACTTCATACATAGGAAAGATGCAAGAAGTACTACTGACTCATCCGTTGTCACATAGTTGCCATCTCCAGCTATGACAAAGAGTTTATAATTTTGTTCCATTGCTACTTTTATGTGCTGATAAGTTTAAGCGAAGCAATTAAGCTAGTGGAACACAAGGTGCAGTCTGTCAGCTAATCCAGCGCTGACCCCTACTTTCTAGTCTCTGTGGGAAGGTTCTTTTCTGCTTCAGCATCTTGTCCGCTACTTTGAACGCTCTTAATCCTACTACTCACATTTTGTGGTATAGGCCAGGCCAAAAATACGTCCTTATAATTCAGTCCAGGCAAACCAGAAGATATTAAGGCCCATGCTGAAAGGGTTTACCTTCTAGGCAAACTCATGATTTTATTGTTCAAATGTTTCACTCTGCCCAGTGTCATAGCAAAAATGGGCTGAAATCACCGGCTTTTCCATCTTCCCCTTCACTTCCAGCTCTCAATAATTTTTGATGCCATGCAGCTCTCTTTAAGCACCTCTATTTTTCAGATCAATCCCCCTCCTCCACTTTACCCTTAAATTTAGAATCTTCCTGTTCTTGTTGCCACATGGCCTCCCTGTTGCCAGACATCTCTCAAAGTCAGTCAAATGTTGCTGTTCTTGTTATTGACAAATCAGGTAAAAGAATCTGGTGAGCAACCTGGCTATAATAAATGGAAAAAAGGTCTATCATAAATAAGTTATGCCCTGCTTTTGATTCTGCTAAACTCTTGCTTGTAGAGACCAATTTTCAACAGATTGATCATAGGTTAATTTTGCATTTTCTGGATCTGAACTACTTTTGGGTATAATAGGTTGGAGGCCAGTTGTTAGAGGCCTACCAGCAATGCTAATTATTCTGTTCTCTTTTCAGGTTTTCAGTCGTACAGGGTGATATACTGGTTAAAAAAGTGTGTTCTAAATTTCAAGGATGGGGATTTTTGCTTAGGCCAAGGAAACCTTCCTGGGCTTTGGAACAGAAAACCTGGTAATAAGCTAGGATTTGGAGGTGAGAATTTTTCATATGTAAAATGTTTGTTTTATTATCCTCATGGACTGGACTAATATCCTATCAACAAAGCAGCTGCTAAGCTCGTGGCAGGGTCTGAGCTTTAGGCATAATTTTATGAGTTACTATTTTGGGGAAATAAAACCATACACATTTTAACTTTTACATGAATGTCTCTGACTTAAACTACTGCTTGCAGATGCAGTACAGTACTCCTCCTTTTCGTCCACTTGTTTTCATTTTGATTTATTTGAATGGAGGTGACTATTGAGCTAGAGGACACAAACATAGACAATGCACGTATGCCAGAACCTCAGTTAGGATTATAGACTAAAATTAAAATAAAAATTATAAGTGCATGCAGCTGTGGTTACATGCCAGTTGGCATGTTTTCTCTGCTGGTCTGCCATTAACCTTTAAAAATTTTTTTGTAATAATGACAAAAGTAGTGTTAGTTTCTAAATGTTGAATCTTTCCCTGCATTTCTGGTTTGGAAAACTTGCACTGTGCTTCCTCCTCCTCCTCTTGCTACTACTGCTACTTCTACTATTATTAATTTTAGGTAAGTAGTGTTTAAGATGCTAGCTACTCCAGGAATACACCAAAGAGGTGGTTCTTGCTTTGGAGAACTTACCCTCTGACACAAGAGACAAACCAAGATACACAGGTGGAAGCTGCAGTGAAACTGTATTCAGTAGTACAGCATACGGAAGCTGAGCATATCATTAGCATTATCGTTACTGAGGTTTTTGAAGGCCTCAAGTGAAAGGGGAGGATGAAGGTAGACTTGAAGAATAATGCAGTTGCCATATAGTTATTTATGGGGGTTTCCTGCCTCTGAGGGAGAACATTGCAGAAGTCACCAACATGGTTACTTAGAAACAACTAGGCATGGGAGGTATCATGGGTGAGTTAGGGGCTTAAGTCAGTCTCTCAGTGTACAAAATAGATACGAGGGTCTGAGGAATGGGCTACAAATGCAAGTAAAGATGAAGATAAGTATCTTAAGTTTTATGTAGTAGAGAGGGCTGTATGACGAGTGATACCCAGATTAAAGTGAAGGAAGGGCATAGGTCCTGTGAGTCATGGATGAACTAGTCTCTAAGGTTAGGTTCAGCGCTCTTGGGCACTGCCTTCCTGTGCTGATGGTCTGGGGAGGTGGGGCTGTGTCTTGCAGACATCTAGATTCTGAATCCACTCCTCCATTCCTGCTTTATCTTCATAAGATGGAGTGGCTGTTGAAATACGACTTTGTGTGGGTGCTAATCATCACCTGATTCCCTATGAAACTGTATTTCTAGTCTTTCAGTAGCCCTGTCTGAGCTGCTCTATCCCATCCCTGCCGTATTGCCAAGACTGCACAATTTGTAGCCAGCCACGGATTAGCTGTTGCTTTGTACAGTGTAGTGGTGTTGGTGCTGCTGAAGTTGTGTTTGAAGTCCACATTCTGGAATTGTACAATGATGTTCATGTGCCCATTAATGGATGTTGCTGCTACTCTGAATTGTTCGGGTATTGATGTTCAATTGTGCCAAACACAGAAATTGAGGAGGCCTTGAGTAACCATAAGCAGGGTGGACAGTGGGTACTATATTCCAGAGCACCTTTTAATGGAAGTAGAGGCAGGCTGTTGGCATGGTGTCATACAGGAATGGCTGAAACTTACCTAATGGGTTCTAAGGAAAATTTAAGACATTTAAAAATACTTTTTTAAAATAGTCACTTTATCTGCCTGTGTGTTGAGAATTCACTGCATCCTCACCATTCATCCCTCTGCCAGATTCATTATGCTGTAACTCCACTCACCGTATTTCCTACCTTCCAAACCAAGACTTAGATCCTGCGCGTCTCCTCTTCCTCACCCTTCTGCATGAAACTTGCCCTGCCCCTGACATGCGTTGAAAAGACATGGTGGCAAGTGTCCTGTGTGTTGAATTAGAATGGTGACAATGAAAGACTGGGTAATTCAGCCACTTTGCTGTCCTTTTCGCTTCAGTTATTATGAATTTTATATCATATTCATTCACTGAAACAATATCTAAGTTGTACTGACTGTGTAGTTTAACACTGGGCTTATTTGCTACATTTTTAAAACTTAATGCCTGCTATCTTATCCATTGTTTTATAGATGTGTACAGGCTCTGAAAGCAGTTACATAGTGGAATTTAGCAGTGCATGGTATATTTTATTAGGATTAAGAGCTTGTAAATTAATATAGTAGTTCTGAGAGCTTCAGGATATACCTACCTGAAAAAATAGCAATAGTAACTTGATGTGATATTTGTATGTTTGCTTTTAGTTTGCAGAATGTCTCTGAGAGACAAGGTTCCTGCTAGCCAATTTATTTTTTAGATAACAAGGACTGTCTAGAAGTAGATTCAGAAGGAAAACACAGTAATTAATTTGTCACTGAAACCTGAGGGGTCCTCTTCCTCATATAGGTGATAATGAAGGTTTTGCATGTAATTAGGAGGAATAATTAGCACATTTCTGGTAACAAATAGACTGAGTGGTTCTCTGCAAATAAATTAATTGTTGTGCTAACACAGGCAATTGTCTCTTTATTGTCTGACAATGCCCCTTGTTTGCACTGAAGCCTATTTCAGACCTTAGCAGCTTTACACAAATAGGAAAGAGAATCTATAAAATTGTACCTCATCCGTCTGCTTCTGAGAAACTTCAGGACCACCAAGGGACTTGTTTGTCAAGACTTGTTAAACAATTTGTAATCTTGAACGTGTGTTTCACTATATTAACAAATGAACTGTTCAAATCAACTTAGTGGGTAAGCCAGAAGAACCACACTAATCAATCAAATGCTGACTCTGGGCATCTAGGGGAAAAAAAAGTCTCTGAAAACTAATATAGCAGTAAATTCATAGCAAAACTGGACAAATCCCAGAATTCCATATACAGTCACACAACCAAGTGGAACTGTTTTTATGCGATAGATGTTCCTCATAATGCAAAAGCAAACTGTGATGTGTGTGCCTTTTGCTTCACTGCTGTAAAAAGCTAAGGCTTCACAGGTCTGCTACCACATATCCTCTGAGCAGCCTTAATTTAGACAAGGTTTAGTCAGCCCATAATCTGTCTTCATTTGCTCTTTTCAGAAGACCTAAAAAGCTACTATTGAGCTAGTCTTTCTACTTCAGGTATTTCATTTCATCCCTTTACTCTCTTTTTCCTGTGTTTCCTTTGCTTAGACACAACTGTCATCTCAGCAATAAGCTTACATTACCTTCTGGATTTTCATAAGTATGGAAGCTGTCGGTTATGGTGAAGTCTGCAGAGAGGTTCCATCCCTCCCATATGTCTGGAGAGGAAAGAGCGAAAATGCAATTTGAAGAGGGGACGCTGCAGGTATAGGGTTGGGTAAAACCATAAATTTTGTTTGTGGGAAATATTGGCTCTTCTATTTCTTGTTACAGTAATAATTCTCTAGCCTTCCTCTGGAAAGGAAACAATGAAAATATAGTTGATGGGTGTCTCTTTTTCTTTGAGGGCAGGGTTACTGTAGTTTTCCAAAACAACAATTCATAATTTCATTTCCAAATGGGTATTTTTATTGATGTGTGTTTTGATTTTTATTTTTTCATCATTTCCTCACTTTTCTGTATTAGCCATGGCACTGTGCAGTGCTTTTATGAATCGATGTTAGAATAATAACAACAGTGTAAAAATTATAGTAAATCTCAGAATATAGTGCCATCAATTTTTGGGATGAATTTCTAAAACTGCACCAGAAGAACCAGTCCTGCATTTTTTAGTGAGAAACGTTGTTTAATAGAGAGGGTTTCCTGACACCTCCCCCTGCAAAAATACCCAAAACACCAGCAGTTTCCTAAACTGATGTTTTCTGGCATGAAGTGCTTCAGTGAAAATTTAACCATTGTACCTACACATTCCCTTCTCCTGCCTTATTGGAGAAATGCTACTCATTGTACCATTTCCATGTTCTTCTTGTAGTTGACTAATAATGTGTACAAGAATATGAAAAACAACAACAAAAACTGCACAGCCAAGCACTGCTTTTGCAAGTGTCTGCACAATTGTGAAATTTAAGGCTTGTCCATACTTGTAGCTGGTTGAATTCAATCCCTTTACACTAGTGTGGTGCATGTCAGCCAGCTAACTTCTGTTGTGAATCATGTCCAGTGGTATACAGCTTTGGGAGTGCGGAGATGTTGGCTGAGTTAAGTAAAACCGTGTAAGTATAAAGGTATTCCCTACTAAGAGCACTGTTTGTGCATCTATCCCAGGGATATCCTGCAAAAATTTGTTGGGCTTCCTCTACTGTTTACTTGTGTGATCATCTAATGTCAGCAGTCATCAGTGACAAGATAAACTCTGTGTATGAATGATGTGGAGAGAGATGTAAGCCGTGGATACTGTGCAATCAAACCTTTTACTTTTTGCATGAAGTTTCTCAGTCCTGAGCTAAGATTTGGACTCTGCTGTCCAAATAGGAGAAAACTTGTTAACAGTGTTACTTAACAGTTTATATGGAACTGGAGAGACAAATGGTTAATGAAAGCGGGCTCAGCCAGCATAAAGTAGGGAAGAGGGGTTCTGAATGGTCTGCCTCAATACTTAGGTCAGCTTTAGGGTCTCTGAATTGTTTGGAAGGTGTGTGGCTTCCGTGAGATGTGAAGGCTTCTGTCATTCAACTTTGTATCCTCTTTCTGCCTGTTGGATTTTAGGCTACCACTGTTTTGCTTGCTTGGTCTAGTGTAAATTTTCTATCCCATTTTCCTTCCCTCTAAATATGCAAGTACACAGCCAGCACTTAGGGTTGTGGTGTCTCTCTGCCAATATGCTTGTATCAAAAAAACTAGCTGACCAAGATGATGGCACTGCATGCGTTAAATAATAGAAGGCTTGAATGAAAACCAGATTTATTTTAGCAGCAGAGGCAGAAAAGCATTTGAATTCTTATGTCTCACAGTTTCATTAGTGCCCTCAGCTTTGAGTCATCATGAGGCATTATGAGGTAATTTGGCCAAGTCATACTACATAAGACTTTTCAAAGAAGAAAGATATTTTATGGTACTTTAAAAATTTTGGTCCTTTTTGGTTACTGGAAAATTCTGTTTATCTTGTATTATGCTGATTATTGACAGCTAGAAAAGAGAATTTAAGCCAAAGGATTATTTGTATTGTGGAGGTGGCTATAGCAGTCCTGGTACAGCCCGGCAGACTAGTTGACACAGTCTGTGATCCGCTCTGTACTCCCTTTACTCTCGGAGGGCCCCTCGGCTGTACTGGGTGCCAATGTATAACCTGTCCTGCGTGCCTGCAGCCCCCTCCTTGCTGCACTCCCTAGTGCAGCTCTGTGTACATTAAATCTTAAGATGGGGTTGGTAAGCCCAGCTGTGTAAGAGGGATATATATATTCAGTCATGTGATGAGATGTATATATTTCTGTGGGGGTCTCACCGTGGGGTGCACGGTCCTACGTTAGCAGTACACTTGGTTCCAAAGAGGGGCCAAGGCTGTGGTAGATGGCCTTGATGTGTGTTGCAGCCACAGGGCTGGGCATCACGAGACAATGGGTTAAGTGACTGCATGATTTGTGCTAGCGACAAATCTTGACAGAAGAAAGATAAAATCTAGGATTAATATTGTTCTCATTAAATTGTTTCCTTTGGTGCTAATTCTGCCTGCTGAGATATGCTATTCATATTTGAACTGCTGTCGTACACAGAATTTGGTAGGATGAACCAAGTGTAATTCCTCAGCTTTTAAATAAAGCATAGATTTTTTTAATAAAGTCAAGATTTTTTACTTATGTTGCTTTAGAGATTTCTATATGTGATGACAGCATCGTGGTGGTGAAATAGATGTCTTTTCCCTTTACTTGTGTTCGGTTTGTAACAATGAGCTAAATTCACATTCTTTGTATTTTGCTTTATGAAATCACTTGCAAAACTGTTATGCAATACAAATTAAAGTATCAGTTGCTGATCCTGCATCTCAGTGCTTTATCTACATTTCACAAAACTGAAATAAATCAGGGCGTGATAGACGGATCTTAGCAAATTTCTACAGTGACTTTATAACAATTTAATAACACCAGAACTTCTTGGGTTCGCACACCACACGGCTGTAAACAATAGTGGGTAATGCAGACACAAGAATTTGTAAAGTTTGACCCAGTCGTGTTCTAGAAAGTTCTCTAATATAGTCCAAAATCCAGGATAGAGTGGGACAACTTTAGCAAACACGTAGTTTAACTTTCCGTGCTGGTTTTCTCTGAAGGCTCAATAGTACCGATAACTTTCAGAAGCCTTCTGGAATTTGCTTTTAATCGTTGCTGGTAGCCTGATGTTACATGGTAGGATTAACTGAGGACACTTACAAGAGCTGGAAAAGGTTTTCTTTGGCTGTTGTTTAGATTTTTTTTCCTCTTGATTTAGTTTTAATCTAATCTCTTCTGGGCACCAAGCAGAGCTGAAAAGTGAGTGACTTTTTATCTAAATTGAAGTGATAGCAATTGATCAGGTTTTCATCATCTGTCTTTGCTGTCATTGGAGCTTCCTCTGTGATCTGCAGTTGACTGAAAGGAAAACTTAATTGAATTCTTTAGCTTGCTAGATGTTTATTTATAGTGATGTAGGGCAGAGTTCTGTTTCTTGCCATGAATATAAAAGCTTTATTGATTTCATTGAGAGCAGGAACATATTTGACTTCCATGAAAAAGCAGGATGAAACAGCTTTGTACCATGACTTGGGAGTTGGTCATGATGACTGACAATAGAACAGAGAACTGGGGCATCCTGGTAAGGTTTCAGGCAATGCTTATCTCCCACCTTTTCATTTTGTTACTGAGTCAAGGACTGAGAAGGTTTTTAAAGAACGCATTTTGCAAAAGTATGCTGGTCCCACTACCTTGTGGAATTTGATAAATACCTTGTAGAGTCTTCAAAAAGTGTTCCAAAATTTTGTTTTTACTTCTGCTTCAGTTTCCCCTCACATATAAAGACACTGATATGGACACCTTATTATACAGGTTTTGCACCATTAGAAGAACAGCATCACTGTGCATTCAGTAGACATGCAGCAGAGAGAAATTCAGCCTTGTTAAATGAAAATTCTTACATGTTTGTAAGTAATAAGAAGCATGTAAAAAGCATTTACCAGAAATGCTTCATTTTTGTCAGCTGCCAGAAGGATTAACTTAAACTGGAAAAGCATAGATTTTAATTGCATTATGCTGCCTGGTCACTACAACAAAGTTTTCTAAGGTCTTATTCCAGGTAGATATATTGTCAGTACCAACTCTTCTAGTCACTGTGCATCGATTCCACCGACACACGGGGAATTCTTCTAGTCCAAGTTAAATATTAACATAGTTTTCTGCTTGCAAGCTCTGAGCTGCTTTTTAGCTTATAAAGTAAGCTCCCTGACCAAGGATTTGATCAAATGAGGGAGGGAAAAACCCAAATCACCAAAATAATACCTTAAACTGTAGTTTAAGTTTGATTTTCTTTAGAATGGAGCAGGGCATAATTTCAACATTTTTTTCATTGAATAATTACATTTCCAAATGTCATGACATTGAATCAGATTTAGGAGTTTGGGGGTATATATGATATTTTTTGTGATAAATGTCCTTGAATTCTTCTTGCTAATTCACCAGAGCTGATCTAAGCATTAGAGCAAACATTGACAGCTCATGTTATTAGGAAGTACAGGAGAAAGATCTGAAAATCAGCAAAGGCTGTTGTGTACTGTGAAGGTAAAAGCTTTGCTTCCCCCCACCCCCAAGTGTTGATGGCTTTTCCCCTGTATTCAAGGGCAGAAAAAATGTTGGCTCAGAGCAACATCCTTTTTTTTGCTTGGATCTTTCCCCATTGCTCCTTCTTAATAATGCTCACTGAAGTTCACCAACAAAACACTTTGAAACATTTATTCACTCACAGTCTACAAATTACAAATAGCAGCTGAGCCTTAGTTGGGCTTTTTTTAATATTCCAGAGGGGTAAAAATACTTTCTATGAGCATTGGAATTTAAACATTCCTAACACTAATCAAATGTTTCCAGCAGTCAAGTAAACAACTCTTATTGAAGTTATGGGTAAAACTGGAATGTGTTTCATAGTAGGAAGGCAGGTTCTAGGGGCAGTAGCTTCTTCTGCCCCCTGAGGGTGTTATTAATTCAAATCACTCATCAGTTGTACCTTGTCATTTAATCTGAATGAGTGCATGTAGTATGAAAGCTGCTGTGGATGGCACCGTCCGTTTCTAGTCTGAGGAGTGTTTATTGCTTTGATAGTAGAAAATGAAATCATATGCACTGAGCTAATAAAATGTTACAGATGCTGTCACTGTATGCTGAAACCTAAAGATATGTAATGAAACAGACCTGATTATGTCTGTAAGCATTCAAAGGGATATCTGTAGATTACTGTCATCAATTATTCCTGCTGCTTAATAAGAAAACAACAATAATGAATAGCCTTAAACTTCAGCAGGAGAAAGAAAACTCGTATTTTAAGAATAATTAGAAAGCTTTCCACTCTGGTGGTGAGAAATACAAACGGACAAATTTTTCCCTTTTAATTTTGAATTCATTGTCAGGTTGAGGGTTCAACCACTGAACCTGCTTTTTGTATGGAGGAGCTATGAAGGGAGGACTGGAGTAGAAAAGAGCAAAGAATGGCCTGCTTTCAGAACTAAAGGTGTAGTGGAAGAACACAGCGATGTCACAGCAAAAATCTTCCCATGTGTTCAAAATATTAAGTATCAACCTAAGGTAGACTAGCTTTTTCATGGCTGGTAGGAATCAGTTTCAGTTATAAGAAAAATGGATCCCAAATTTAGATTTTATTTTTGTGACTCCTCAAAAAAGAGGTTAAGATATTTATCAAGTTTCAAACTCTACAAAGTCAGCTCAGCCCTCGTATGAGTGATTATGCAATAGTAAAGGCTGCCAAGGGCTGTTTTGTAACCAGTATCACTGGAATATGCAAGACTCAACAAGATGCTTATCTGTCAGGGGTGGTGTAGGATTAGTGAAATTATGCTGCAGGAGGCTTGGAATTAGATAGCCTTTGAAATCCTACAGACTGAAATTTTTCTAGCCTAGATGATTCTAGGAATACATTGTAAGAGCTGTTACATAATGGGATCAGCATTAAAAAGAAAATGTATATATTTTTCAAAATATTTTTAATATTTTTGTTAATCTTTTGTTCTTTCTTGCAAATGATGTTAATTTTTGCCAGCATGAATATGTTTTACATAAAGTGTCTGATATTAAAAGTGAAAAAGAGCAGAAAAATTACACACATGTACAGAGTTTAATTATGATTAACCTTTAGTAATGATCATTGACTGTTTTCAAGTAACAGCAACTCTTCATAACCATTTTTCCATGAGAAGAATAGGTGATCTGGAATTGATTACTTTCGGCCTTTTTGCACCTGTCCTGGTTTCAGCTGGGATAGAGTTAATTGTCTTCCTAGCAGCTGGTACAGCACTGTGTTTGGGGTTTAGTAGGAGAAGAATGTTGATAACACCCTGATGGTTTCAGTTGTTGCTAAGTCATGTTTAGACTCAGTCAAGAACTTTTCAGCTTCT
>JAVKLA010000073.1:30678362-30700848 GCA_034782735.1 Sagittarius serpentarius
GGACATCATGCCCAGTATATAACATGGGGGGAGTTGGCCAGGGGACACCATGGCTTGGGGATTGGCTGGGCACTGGTCAGCAGGTGGTGAGCAATTGTACTGTGCATCACTTGTTTTGTATATTCTATTATTATCAATTGATATTATATCTTCCTTTTATGTCTTATTAAACTGTCTTTATCTCAACCCACAAGTTTTACTTTTTTTTTCCGATTCTCTCCCCCATTCCGATGGGGGTGGGGAAGTGAGCTAGTGGCTGCGTGGTGCTTAGTTGCCGTCTGGGGTTAAACCGTGACAGCACCAAAACAGACTAATGCAGTATCATATAAGGGATTATGTGGCATTTACTGAGAAACAAGGTGTTTACAAAAACTTCTGTCCCTGAGACAGAGCCTTTAGATAGGAAGTTACTTCCTGTATAGGACTCCATGTGTACCAAGGGCTCTTTCTTTTCACAGCCACGGTGAGCATTCTTATGGGTCTGGTTGTAGGTTCTGGGCAATGGATGTATGAGGGCCATTGTCCTTTATTGAAAACATTGGCTTCCGTGGGGCAGTGCATTGTATTAACCCAATATAGAATGTGGTCCAAGGAGCTTTTAATTTCTAGGGAGGTAAGATAAGCTTCCTAACCTGATCGATTTGTGAAATTGTGAGTCTTAAAAACATTCTAGAATCCTAGAATAATTTACGTTAGAAGGGACCTTGGGCATTTGTCTAGTCCAAACCCCAGCTCAAAGCACGGTGAACATCACAGTTAGACCTTGTGGTAAAGAATGAAAGAGAACCAGAGCAGTTCATAGCCTGTATTGCAGAGGAAATATATGACCAATCCAAAATGACCAGTGAGTCCCAGAAAGGCCAAATGGCTTTTGTGGATGCTGAATTGCGGGCTACTCCTCAAATGTACTGAACACTGTTCATGTTATCTGCTTTTGTGCTTACATACACTAGTAACAATTTTGCCACTTCTTCCTGGAAATTCATTATTCCTCTGTTCACAATGCTATCTTATCCTTACTCTTCCAACTTATTTTAATCAAATTTTGTATGTTTTTCTTTGCTCATAATCTATTAATAGATCATCTGTAACAATACTTCCAGTTTTGTCTTTTTTTTCAGAGGTCTGTGTAGGTTTTGGAAGTGTCAAGGAATCTCCTCCCATGACCACACGTTCTTTCTCTTTGAATGAGCCAGCTCCGTGGCCTGTTCATACTAGTTTTGGGGTGGGCTGTCAAGCAGAGGTTGAATTATATGTGGAGCAACTGCTGTTTCTGTTGAAGCAAGAATATCCCCTGAAGGATAAATTAACTTTGAGATTGTCTCAAATAATTAAAAATACTAATTCATAAATTTTTCTCTTCGCAATTGCTCCAGACTCTTGTAAGACTGATGTGACCACAATTTATTTCATATAACTTTATATATTTTGCTAAAGCATACAAGATGAGAGTGTAGGTAACTCCTAATGATCGATGAGCACCTCCAGAGGGCAAGTCAGCTGAGCAAGGCTGACAGCCTGCAATACAGGATTTCTCTGTTAAGAGCCATGTCCATCTTTATGTCCCCCTGACCTAGCAAACCATTTTGACTGAGAGCCTGACTATATATTGAACTAGTCAAGAATAGCCACTCCAGAATTTTTTCTGAATAATCATGTGTGCCTATATATTTATTCCAACTACATCTCCCTACACTCTTGGTTATTCCTAGTTGTTCATAATAGCCACTTAAAATTCACGTGCTCTTTTAATCCCAGTTGAAGCATAAATAGGCTCTAAGGGAGTCAGTAATGTTAGCATTAATCTTTTCCTGAAGTTACAATGTTTTAAGCAAAATGCTATGACTTGGGCTTATTGCAGCTAATTCTAGCACTAGACTGAGCGAGTCACTGCTAAGGGTATTCTGTTTTGTCCTCTCTCTGCAATTAGATGCCTGTGGATCAGGATTACCCAGAAAGCCAGTCAGCATGTCTAATGGATGTCTGTGTCTCTCTGTGATAGCAGAAGGCTCCTGAGAAGAGAGGCTACTTATTTAAGCACCTCAGTTAAATGCCAGTGTTCTGCAGGATGAATCAGGACCAGGGTCACTAACACTTCCAACTGCACAGAAGCAGGTGTTCAGGCTTACGTTCTGACTGATACATTTGTACATCCTCTAGGACACGAGGAAATCTTCCAGGTCTCCTAGTGTAATTTTATTTTCCACAGTTCTCTTCATAATTTTTAAGAACAAAATTACTGTGTAGTCTGAATATGACTGAAGCAGTGATTTCTGCTCTGCTTTCAATTTCATTGTAGTGTGGACTCCAAAATTCTATGATTTTCCAGTTCTAGTTAAACTTGTAGTTAGTATGTGGTATCTCAAATGGGGCAAGTGAGTAAGGAGAATGAAGGTACATGTGAAAGAAAGTTCTTGTAGATAAAGAAATGTAGAGGAAAGAATCTAAGACACAGGCAGGCAAGAGGAAACCCAAAGAGTTGTTTCAGGAGAGCAAAGAAGCAAAAGACAAAGGCAGTGCCCTGAAGTTGATTGCATTTTTAAAAAAATGTGCTGGATAGTGAGTTGTGGTGGCTGAGTGTCCTCATGAAATTTCTGTTCCTGCTGTAGGTGGCATGGAAGTTGAGGCAGTGATTTCTTTTGATTCCATACCCAAATCTGACAGAATTTGCAAGCTGGAAACTTAATTCAAACAAAATGCTCTAACTTGGCATTAGGAATGAGCGATAGTCATCTGGGGAATGCAGTATGCTAGCTCTGGAACACCATGGTGTAAGGTAGCAGTGAACTGTATCTTTTGAGGAAACCTGTTGTCTTTTTGTACAAAATCCATTTTTTGACTGTGAGGGTATACTTCAAGGTGATATCCTTCAAAGACAACCCTTCCTCCCTCTCCAAGCTCCCCACCTCACCAATAAATAGGGATATGGCTTTCAGCAGCCACTCCACTGCAATTAAAAAAAACAGTCATACTTATAATTTAATGACCTTCTGTGTATTTTTATCTTTGAGGCTCAGGGAGAGAGCATCTTCATTACAAAAATGGTGAAACTCATCTAAATTACCTATTGACCTTCTGGAAACAATCCAGAAGGTGATAGCCGTTCATTTCTGTACACAAAGGGAAGAGGTGGGTGTGAGCCAGAAGCATGTTAGGAAAGTGAACTTTCCTAGAGTGTAATGTCTATTTACAGGAACCATTTGTTAAGTAATTTCAGACAGGCCCATTTGCATCTGATGCGTCTGACTGTGGTTAATTTACAGAAAGTAAGTCCTTAAGTTAGTCAAGTAAATTCATCCGGATAAACTTACCCACTCCTTCTGCATTTGTTCCAGTTTTCTCTCATGGAAAAGCTTGCCTGTTGCATTTAACCTCACCACTTACCCATGTGACATTTTTCTTCTTTATTTAGATAGAGCCAACAATGGTAGACACTTTTGGTGAAACCCTGACCCATTGAAATTAGCAGGAAAACTCCCGTGGATTTCCATAAGGATTTCTCTCTTCCAAAAGAACCTTTCTGAGAAAAGCAAAATACATTTAAATTTTTGCTTTATGTTAGACAGTGAATGTAAAAACTGTGACCGTACCTAATTAGGTCACATTCTCCATTACACTGCTTTCCTGTTATTTGACCTGTACTTAATTAAGGAATTACCATTTCTGGGTGCATCATTCTACATGTGGAACTTAAAATTCCCATATCACCTTGAATTTATATTTTAATCAAAATGTAAATATTTCTTCACATTTTAACCAGTTCCTAACCTCTGATGTTGATGGCAATAGATGGATTTCATCTTTTAATTCTTTTCTGTAAACTGTTATTCAAAATATTAAGAATAGCGATCTGATATAAATCCCATGCAAAACAATTCTTGCCATGTTATGGTGAATGGATACTTTAAATTCTGATCTGCTTTCTGTCTATAAACCTATTATTTAGTCTCATCATTTTCCTTATTCAGTCTCAAAATTTTCCTTAGGGTAGCTTATATTTAATACTGTATGCACTAATCCATCAAGTGAAAAATTGTCAAAGGCTTTGTGAGAGTCTAGGTATATGTTGCTGCTATAGTTCATGTCAATGGCTATTTCCCCTAGAACCTTGAAGTTAATATGATGTTTTGATGTAATTTGGTTCGTAAATCCAATATGATCTGGTTTTATGCATCTTTATGCAATAAATACGTCTTTTATACCTTTAACACTTCTGCTACTGGCTTTTTTTAGCCATTTCAAGTGGTATTGAGGCCAAGTTAAAGCCACTGGAATTGAAGAATTAACCTATTTGAAACTCAGTGAGTTCTGGAGAACATTATTTTTTCCACTATTTAGTTTTAGAGCACAGGTATATAACAAATTCTGTGAAGCAGTATGCTTGGTAACATGTTAGCTTAGACCAAAGTTAAATTAAACACAATTTCTTTTTCCTTTTTTTTTTGTGTGTTGGTTTTGGTTTTTTGTTAACTGTGTGAATTTTTTATCCTTAGCCTGGTATGTTCTTGCAGAATCTATTAATGTATATTTTAACATTTATGAAAAACTGTATGACCTGCACCAAGACAAATGAGGAAAAATGTCACTAAAAAGCAGTAACAATTGCTTAGATCTGGACAGCAAGTGGAATCAGAACCAAGAGAGTATACCAAGACACTTCAAAAGGGCCTTAGCAGCTGAGGAGTGCTAGATATAGTAGATGTGGATGACAAATTAGAAAGGTAGCCAAAAGTAAGGGTAACTGTTATTGTTGTGTGTATATGGATGCTTTTTCTTAAAAATTTTAGATGCGTGGGTGGGTGGTTTTTTTTTCTTTTTTTTTTCTTTTGGTAAGTTTTCTATAATCCAGCCATTCAACAGCCTCAAGAGTCAAGACATCTGCCTTGGAGATGTACTCATGTTTTGACGAGCCTTAAAGCATCGTGATTTTTGACATAATGTTGAAATGAAATCTTTGATGCTTGACAGCTGCTGGCTGCATGGAATGCTCTTTTTTTTTTTTCTTTTTTTCCCCCTTTCAGCGTGATGTTTACTACACATAATAGCAATATGCATCATTTTGAAGAACAGTTTTAATTCCCTTTATCCAAAAATCTTTCTGTAAAAGTGATAAATTCATAGGAGTTAACATCCTTTTGTTGAAGAATGCTGGCAATTTTAACAGCTGGAGATGTAAGTGGGTAAAAGTGCAGGCTAGAGATAAAAGGCTGAGTGAGGTTTTGCACATGGTAGCGGAAAGATACCATCAGATGTAGTGCTGGAACTGACATTATCATTTTGGCATTCCTGACCAGTTCTCACTGTACATTAGAGAGGAGCTGCAGTTGGGAGGCTGTCAGGCTTCATAGAAACAAAAGTGAATGTCCCACAGAAGCAGTTGCAAATGCTGTTACAGTGCTACTAATGTAAGCTGCAAAGCCAGATGGTATGGCTCATATGGCTCATGCATATGGGTGAGCAATGCAGGAGTAGTCCCATTGTTGCAGAATTACTGTGGCCATGGAGACTTGGGGGAAGTATGATCACGTAGCAGAGGAGTGGACAACTCGTGTTGGCAGTAATGGCTGCCATCTCTAATCTGCAGAGTGATCACAGATCCAGTTATGACTGATAGTTCACACTGATGCTATGACAGCCCTTAGGGCAATTTCTGTGCAGCATTTTATTTTGTGTTTATTAAAGGTGGCGTCTGCCCAGCTGCTCTTCAGCCAGTGATAATCACTCTTCACTGGAGCTAAAGGGAAAGAACAGTGACTTCTGCCTTTAGGGGGTGGTGGTAGAAACAACAAGAAGCCAATGTCCAAGACTCTGGAAAAGCCAAACACGAACTAAAACCAATGGGATAAGAAATTTCAGAGGGAATGCTTGCCAGTTCAGCTGATTTGCAGGTGTCTGTGGATGAGGGACATCAGTGAAGAGAAAGTTAAATGAATAAAGAGAAGCAGAGGTGGCAACAGGGAACACGGAGATGTTTGCAGAGCTTAGATGTACAGTACTTAATGGAAGGGCAGACTTAGATTTCAAAATAATTATATTCACCTTTGGTATTGGTTTTTTTTTTTCCTTTTTGTTCAGTAAAACAGGGCTCCGAGCACATTCTTTCCTCCTCCAATTAGGAGCAAGTGAGCAAGGTCTCAACTACTGGCAAACTCTCAGAAAAATGGGAAACAAACTTTCCTTAATTTAATCGAGCCTCAGTACCTATGGCAGATTTTTGAGCATGCCCAGGCCTCATCGCTACACCTGGGGTCACTCCTGTGAGGTGCTGAAAACTCTGGCCCTAAGTGAGCAGCACGATAGATTGCATGAGGGCTTTTAAGTGTGCAGATAGCCCCATGACTTCAGTGGAACCATTTATGTGCTTAAATTAAACATGTGCTGAAGTGCTTCCCTGCTGCAGAGCTAGAGTGCCTGATGCCTTGTAGGACCGAGTCCTTGGAAATCTAATAAATACATTTTAGAGCCAAAATGGGGACAAAGTTCTTTTGAAAGTCTGTCCACAGAGGTAGGTGTCTAAATGTTGAATGCTGAGTTTTCCTGAAAATCTAGCCTTTAAATATCAACCCTGGTAATTTTTACTGATAACAAATTCAGCAGAAACATGAGGTCAGTATTTTTATTCCCATTCTACATGTCATTTACACATCCTAAGGTGGGGGAAGTGATGCGAACTAAGTAACACATGGGCTGCTGTAGTGTATTTGTTTTGTGGCTTTAGACACACAAATGTAGGTCTATTCCAAACAACGTAAAATCTAGTGTTGAATTAAATTAAAACACTACACATTTCTGAAAATGAAGTTGCCTTTGATTTTTAAAAATAGTCTTTTCCGAATGTCTCAAAATCAATTTCCAGTAGTAGTCAATGTGGTTCAGATCACATCATGCTTTTTTCATGCACATAGGGCATCGGATCTGGTGCTAAACCAGTGTTAGCCTTTGCTCTACTTGCATTTAGGAAACACTATACTGCTAACTGCTACTTTATGGATGTGGCTAAGGCTGTGTTTATCTATGCAAGGTTTACTGGTTGTGTTATACTTACAGATTTCCATAATTAAGACTGCAACTTCCATAATTACAGCTGCAAATGAGAACCATTTTGCCAGAGCGTATTTTGACTGTTGACTTCATGAAAAAGAGATTTTTTTTACGGGGGGTGATACCACTTCAGTTACATCAGTCTTTTTATCGGTCTACCATAATTCTTTCCTACTTTTAAGCAAGCTATGGCAGTGAAAGTTTCAGTTGTAGGGAAGTTTTCTGTTTTGTTTAGTTTTCTTGAGATTCTAGTTGCTACCTTGTAAAATAACCAGCCATTGAGGACTTTCTTGGAAATTGAATATGAAGCTGCATTTAACTTGACTATCCTTACATACGTACTCAAAATATAAGCATGACGGAATAACTTTATGGCTATGTTATATAAAAAATGAGGAAAACTTAGTATTATGCAGCAAAATCATGATTACAAGCAAGCAGTTTAAATGACTCTTGTATTTTTTCTATATAAAAAAATACTGCCCCATAGCATGAAAAATGTTTATGAACTTTATTCATCAGCAACCTATGATTCGTGGTTTGTGACAGTCTTATACTCACAGAGGTTGACTCAGTGGCACAGGAATTTCTCTAATGCATCAGAAGCAATTCAGGCTTGCAATTTTGCCACTAAGAAGTATTGTCTTTAGTATTTATATATTATTTATATTTATATTTATATTATATAGAAAGTTTTCCTCTATTAGTGATGAGTCAAAAATTAAAAAAAGGAGAAGTGATGTTTGAATAAATCCTCAACATGGCACACAGTGCAGTTCAAGATGTTACTCCTTGTCAGGCTGAAGAGTTCAGGACAAATTCAAAGTTTGTGTCCCGTGGAAGGAAAAAAAAAACCTACTGTAGTAATATTTAACTTCAAAAAGGGAAAACACATAAAAATGAGAAAGCTTCTTGAAAAGAGATTTAAAAGAGCAGCCAACAGGTTACAAATTATTAAAGACCCTACATTAGAGGCTTAGAGTAAAAGTGTACCACCTATCAAAGAAAGAATTTAAAAAAGAACCTTTTCCTAAAACCAGCTTGGCCAGCAGTACAGCAACAAGATTCCACTCAGAAGTGCAAATGACAGATCAGCAGGATGAGATGAATTGTGTCCCAGGATTCACAGTGCCGTTGCAGGAGTTCCAGAAGAACTCAAATATGGAAATGTTAAATTATTAGCTGCAGTGTGGAATTTATGTTCTAATCAGCCTCATTATTAAAGGAATGAATAGTGTTAAAATGTGTTGCCTTCTTATAGAGTAATAACTAGTTAAAGATTAAAAACAGGGTAGAAAAAAATCACAGTTTTTCATAAAGGGGTGGTCAGTGTGTTCTCCCATAGAGTCTACAACTACTCAACATATTTATAAATAATTTAATAAAATTTTATGATGAACTGCTAACCATAAAGGAGTGGGTGGATGTAGCTTTTGGGTCAAGCTATCCCTAAACTGCAAGTTGCCAGAACTGGAAGGATACCACAGAAGAAATTCTTGTTTTGTTTCTATAGTCTTTCCTTAAGTATCCTGTGCTGTTCACCTTCTGGTACGAGGTAGACTTTCAGTCTGACCTTGTTTGGCCAGTTTTATATTCTTAAGAGCCGAGTGTGCCTATTTTCTTGATTTGTAAGACTACTGAAATGGGGAAAAAAAGTCTGGTAGTTGCAGTGGTTGTTTCAGTCTGGAGTCTGTGGAGACTGCGTAGAAGATTTGTTACTTTTTTACTAATTAATTGACAGAACTTTTTGTCTGGCAGTGGTTGCTGAACCCTGTCAATTCACTGTTCAACTATTTCCTTTGTCACTCAGAGCTCATCAACATTGCTGTATTTCAGGCTGATGTCTCCAAAATACACTTCTTAGGAAGTTCTTTTCATAGATTAGTTTAGGCCTGAAACAACTAGATGTTTTTTTCACACATCTAGTATTTCCAAGAATTGATCCTGATTTCTTCCTGAGTGAGAGAGAAATGGGCCTGATATCTTTGAACATTTCCTATCTTCTTACTCTTATATATTTTCCTGAAAAAATAATGATAAAAATGGCAATTAAAAGCTTACCTGATGATTCAGTCCAGCAAACCATACATATCTCAAACACTACAGACATATGCACTATTGATTCTCTATTTAAAAACTGACCATGTAAATGTAATTTAAAGGCTCTGAGGCCCTGCAGTGTTGCTGAGTAAACATCTAACAGTAATATTATGTTTGATACATGAGTGCCAGTGCTAACTTAATTCCACTTCAGGATATCAAGAATCACAGACACCTTCCCAGCTAATTGCTGTGTTTAATTTATTTGCTCAAGTAACACAATACTTTGGATTCTGATAGAGACCAAAAGGTCTCAAACCATTCATTCCCCAGAGCAAGCCAAGAAATGCAGGAGAGGCCCAAACATGTTGAATATCCATCATGAAAAGCAGCTAGTTTTTTGCCATTTTTTGATAACAATTTGCTGACATGAAAATTTACTATTATGTAGAGCTTTTGAAATCCTCCTATACTACGAGTTCTTTAGTTTGCATGAGGGAAATATCTAATGGTAGCAGACTACTTATTTTGGACAACATAAAATGACCTGCTGTAAGTATCTTAAATGAAATGCTGGCTGAATAATCATGAGATTAATTACAATTCTGAACAATTTTCTACTGTGCCTGCCATTTGGTAGCTAGCAGGTGGAGCAGACATGGTGTTCATTGGTCACTGATACTATGGTGCATGCATGTGCATCCTCTGAATATGAGCAAAATAAGTGTTCAAGGTAGGAACTCATCATCCTTTGGCAGTAGTTTTAGTGGGTTAACTCTGATAAGCCCATCTCCTCTGAACAGTATTTCAAATTCTCAGGGTACTGGCACTGTTGAAATTGAACCTGTCTAATATTAAAGACTTCTATTTAGCCTAAAGTCAACAGGCGCTAGGCTTTTGCCTTCCTGCTTCCATCTGACTAGGTCAAAACTTTCCACAAATATGAGCTGTCTGATTTTTTTCTTCCTAAACAGAAATACCTATAACTTCATAAAAATAGTGTAACTTAAGGTTTCATTGACTCCGAGGTATCCTTCAACATCAGTTATCTAATCCTTAGTTGGGAGAGTCTCCATAAAGGAAACTTTAAAATTAAGCAAAGCATAGTTGCCCCAGATGACCAGAATCTTGGGAAGGTGCATCATGAAACTGCAAGTTCTGCAACTTACATTTCCTTGCTGACTGTATTTCTTTGCTATTCTTTGATACCTACTTTCAAGATTTCTGCTGTAGCTGGAGTAAACAGTAGATATGATGTAAAAGATAACTCTTACCACCTCCAGAGGGAAGCCATAATGGCACATATAATCCCCTTGGTAAGCAATGATTTCTTGAGATGATGATTTATGTGAAGTTTGTGTGTGGTGTGTGTATTTAACCAACAGGACTGAGCATTTACAGCTTAAAGAGGGTATATACATTTTGCTTACAGGTGCTGAGTGTTTTTCCTTTCTGTTTTTTTGGAAGAATGCACTAAAATCTCCCTTTTTCCCAAGTTTGATACACCGAACATATTCATAGCTAATTTCTGTCAATATGAATGCCTAAAGAATTAATTGAAAACGTCTCATTCACTTTGGTCCTGAAGGTTTCTCTGGAATTCATCAAGTGGACTGACTATCTGCATTGCCCAGTCGCTTGTAAAAATTTAGCTCGCTGTCATGTCTTCAAGTCAGCAACCTAGAATGATGCAGCATAACTTTGGGAAACAGCAGCATTAAATTAGAGATGCAGGCTGCAGACTGTAATATTAAAAATGTGTTCTCCTGCTGTGGCCTAATTTGCCTTTTTCTTTTTATGCTGATAATGTATCTGAACCCACACTGTGAGCAGTGTGTAATAAGTTTCTAGGCTTTTGGCATCTGTTATGGACAAACTGTGGATTCTTTGCGGCTTCAAACAGCAAATGAAATGAGAAGATCGATGGAATTCTTGTCTACATGTGTGACATGGAAACGTGCCTAAACAAATGTAATTTTGCAGCAGGAGCATTTAAATTGTGTTGAGGGTAAAAAAACAGATCTTGCTTATCACATGAATTAATTAACTGCAAAACATTTCTTTCTCCTGTTGTTACGTGAAGCAAAGGGCTGGGGATTTGAATCCTGTAATTCAGCATATAAACCTGCTGTCAGAACCTCTGGCTCAGGAAGTCTTGAGACTGCAGGATGCTGGAAGTGTAACCAGGGGAAGGATCACGCGTACTTGCCTTGCTCTGATACTTTTCCTTAGGCATCTGCTACTGGCTGCTGTCAGAGCCAGGATATCCAACTAGGTAGACCTTTGGTCTGTCCCAGCATGGCCACTCTTACGTAAGAATACATGTGATCACGGGTGGTTTTGATCTCCAGCCACTTCCAGGGCTGGATCACGACTGAGGATGAATGAAACTGTGACTGGAGTTAATTTTAAAACACTCTTATTCAGGTTTGGAGTCATTTCAAGGAATGTTGTGCTGTCCAAAATTATGAAAATCCACTGGATATACAGTCCTACTCAGAAGAAGTAAATTATGTATGTTCACGTATTCTAAAAAGATTTGGAGTAATAATGAGATCGTTACCTTCTGATTCAGCAACATGAGATACCTTGATGGGTGATACACTTAACTCTCTACACCCTTCCAGCATAGCCTGATATGCGTGTGCCTCAGTTTTACAGTAATCATCTGGAAATAAACATATTTATTCATTCTTTTGTTTTAATAATACACCCTCTTCCTGAATATCTGCTGTCGGGAAAGTAGGCTTGGCCCTGGGTTATTGTCTCTTGGTGAGTATGGAAGAAAAGAGGCCTGAATTTGACGCTGTCTGTCAAGTCACCTTCCTGAAGCCCACAGTCAGGGAAAACTGCCCTGGAAGGGGGCAAGTGAATTCAGATTTGACTCCAAGAGAGCATGGTCAAGTGCTACTTCAATCATGGCTATTCGTATTGCAGTGAGCAAAAAGTGGAAAAAAGGGGTGAATACCATTGTAATTTTTAAGCCAGTAGCTAAGCTGTTTCCAGTCTCTGGTTTTAGACTGGATGGTGTTTGGACAGAAACAAGATGTTTTGGGCAGCTGATGTCAAATAAGGGAACTTTTTTCACTGTGAGCACGTATTTTTATTGATACTGACCTTTCAGATGTTTAAAACAATGTTACAGCAGTGTAACTTCTCATGGAGATGACCAAGCTGTCCTTTGGTTAGTGCCTGAGAAATACCAGCTATAATTAAAAATACAAAGAATAGTTTGGAACAGTTTATTTGCTGTGGGCAGAGCTTCTTATCCCATGCAGTTTGGTACTGCTGGCCTGACCGAATTAGGTGCAGTTCTCCTTCAAATGCCCTTTGGATAGCATGATCTAAAGGTGGCAAGTGAACAGGGAGCTAAATCTGTTCTGCAGTTTGTAGACCAAAAAAGGAGAGAATGTTGCAAAAGAAGCAGGAAGTCTGAGAAAGGCTTGATTTAATTTCCATAAATGTTTGTTCTAAAGATACAGCAAGTAACAATATGAAAAAGCTATTAAAATAATCCCATTTCTCCCCTTTTTCTGGAATTTTGCTGATTACAACTCCTTCTATAACAGTTGTGGTTTGTTTTTTTTTTTTCCTTTGAGTGCTGTTATGTTGTGCAGTTGTATGAGCCTGTATCTAAAACTAACGCAAAGGGGAAAAGAAAATCCTGCAGTCTCACGAGTACATATCTAGAGGGCCACAGTTTCTGTTGAAGTAAAGTTGTTAATGGAATTAGAATCACAGTGACATACTGTGAAAGGCTTCTTTTTATTGCACCCCTAAGATTTATGAAGGAAATGGTCCAGACTCCTACAAATTCATGTGAATAGTGAAGAATATATATGTTGGTGTGCCAGATGACATATATAGGTTATATATGCAAGATTGAAGCGAATGAAGTTTTAGTGTAGATTTCAGCTGGAGAAGTGTAGATTTCCTTCTGGAGAAGTTCAGTGTCTTTCTCATATTTTTAAAACCCTGTTTTATTGATCAGATCCTTGAGAGCAAGAGATTGAACTAATTCAGACCGAATTAGTTTTATCTGAATCTTCAACAAACTTTAAGAGAGTACCCTTTGTCTACAGCAAATGAGGGACATGAATTTACTCAGTTGTCTGAACTTCTCCCTTCTGTTGTTCATTTCAAATGGTTCTACTTTAAGCCAATATGAATTAGAAAAGTTATGAAATGTGGTAAATATTTACTTTTTCTCTTTTCTTAAGTGAATTCAGACTTTGGGCAAAACATGAGGCTAAAAACTGAGGCAGGTACTACTGTTATTAATGGCCATGTAGGTGTTGGTGTGGTAACGATTTGCCTGGAGACCAGTTAAAAGCGACCTTCTCTGTGGAATTTGGGTAAAGTGACTGACCAACGTATAGGAAAGTAAGCTATTTTATTGCACTTATTCCAGCATAGCTTCCTATGTAGGGATTCTGTTACAGAATAAAATTTGGTAGTTTATGAGCAAAATTGTTATTTTACAACGCAGTCTTCTTGTGTTGTTCCAGGATATTGTGTCTCCACAGGAAGATATTCTGGAACAGGGGTGACAAATACATCGGTCTGAATCTTCATGTGGTCAAGATGCTAAGGTTAAAGGGGTTAGTTCATCTCTATTTTGCCTTTACACTGAGGTTTCCTATATGAGTGCCAAGACTGATAGGGTGTCAGTGACACAGCCAAATGTCTATTAAGATGTGGAAGAGAACGGTTCCTCACTGCCTGTGGCTGGGACTACACTGTTGGGAAAGGCTTTTTTTTGTTTGTTTCTTTCTTTTTTATAAAAAGAGAGAAGAAAAATAAGGAATCCAAGTGTTTAAAAGTTCAGTCCTGAGCATCAATCATTATTCTGAGTTTTTCTGGAAAAATAAGCCCATATCTATCTTAAGCACATTCATTTTCATCTAAGGCCATTAAAATTAGATTCCTAAATTAATTATTGTATTGCTGGTTGAAAATGACATTTTTATGTTGTTCAGGATAAAATGTGTTGAAGCTTTCTCTTTTTGTTCTAACTTGGAGCAAAACTGAAGTTTTCCATGGGATGGGAATTCTGAGAAATATAATTTTTAAAAGGGTGAATCGTTGTAACCTGATACTGAAGTGATTTTGCTTTCTTAGTATTGAAACGTTCCACATATCAGTATTTTAAGGCAAAGGTGTAAAATAAATGAAGTAATGATGTAGAAATATAATGCAAATTAAAAAAATACAGCAGAAATTATTCATTAAAAACTATCACATCTAAGATTTCATCAAAATTGACAAAAACTTTGTGTTTTGTTAAAATTACTTTTTCCAGAGAAAAGTACCTGATCAAATTTTCTTTGATCTAAAATGTTCTTAGATCAGTATGGTAGATAATTCAAAGGTGAAGTGAACAGCTTGTTGCCTGCTATTTGGTGCCCCATTTTGAAAACTAGGCCACCATTAATATCAACGAGGATTAAAGGTGAAACAATACATAGTCATCTTTGGTCATCATTACCTGATGATCCATCTAGCCTGAAGATCAAGCATTTGCTTTAAAAAGAAGTCAGTTCTTCACATTAAGGAACGCCACCAGCAAACTGTATCAATTCCATGTGTAATGGGTTTGAATAAAAAATTTGAAGTCCAAATTGCCTATACAGTTGTGCAAATACATAGGTGAATTTTTGTATACAGTATATACAATAGATCTCTAGGGCATATCTTTGCAGTGGGGTTATGGGATGCAGGTGGTGAGTTCTAGTTCATTCGATCCTGAGGAAACCGCTGTGGATATGAAAGAAGAACTCAGTCCACCAGATACAGGATTTGAATCCTGCTGTTGCAATACATTACCACTTCTCTTTTCCTGAGATGTGATATCTGAAACAGCCATCGGACCGATATTTGCAGATAGAATAAAAAAAAGGCTTTGGTAGGATTTACACATGATATTTTATAAACAATGAGAAGGACTGGTATGAGTAGTAGTAAATTGTGATGAGGCTGTGGAGGGAGAGATCAAGACTGCGGAGGGAAAGGGAAGAAAGGAAGCTTCAGAGATTAGATAAGCAGCCATAATTTTCAGGGCATACTTGATCCAAACCTCAGAAGACATTGTGGTTCATATATCATTGGATTTTGACCTGTGCTGGAAATTCTTTTTAGCAGAAATACTGTAATGAATTGGCAAAAAACATACACGTTTTCTTTGAAACCTTTTGTCTTTATGCCAATGTAAGCAAGAGAAATGCTTTTACCATAAGCCTTTAGCTTTCCTATAACCCATGATCTTTGTTTCACTGTTAACACACTTAAGCAGTGGTTAAGGTTTTTTTCTTGCCTTTTTTTTTTTTACACAGGTTTAGGAATTTTTCTTGTAATGTGTGTGTGGGAATATCCCACTGGCCAGTTACTTTTTGTGCACCTTTAGGTCTGTCACATTGAATGGTCATAGCATATCGATGGGCAGCATTGAACATAAAAATGCACAAAGTTGAATTAGACTCTTCAGCCCCCAAATGGCCCCATAGGCAGAAACCTCCCTGAAAGAACTGTCATTTAGAATACAACTAGCAAATAACATGTATTTTAGGCTGAAAGCACAGAGGCATTTAAAGTTTGAATTGTAATTATAAATGAACAAGTATCAAAACCAGTGGTGGAATGAAGCCAAGAATTTATCAGTTTTTGAAAATGCTGTTTACAAGAGGCATTTTTTATTTTTCTTTGGTTACACTTCCATAGATATTATGCAGGCTGCATACTGAATCATGACAGAAAGATCTTTGGTGTATGAGGTGGTGGGTTTCGTTTCTTCAAGTTTTTCCTTTGCTGCTGTTTAATCTGGAATTGGTCCCTATTCCCATTCATTTTAATTGTCTGCTATGAATTTAGAGGTTTTATGTGGGTATACTTGGCATACTTCCATTTTATCCTTCCTTGCCACGCTGGAAATGGGCTCTGGATCAGACATTGCGAAGGACATGCATTTACAATCATTCTTTTGAAAAGGGGCCTATCCTCAGAAGCACACATCTGCTGCTTGATGCTGCTTCACAACTCAGAGTGGTTGTCATAGGTGCAATCTGTCAGTGTCTAATAATAGTGGGTGAACCGATACAGTGAGAAACTCTCTCTCTCTAGCTTTACTTTCACAGGTGTTTTTACGCTATTTGTGAAGGCCAAATGATTGAAAGCTTTGATTCTGGAGCATGCAGAATCTTTACCTGATTGCCTCCATCCAACATCAGGAGCATTTGGGTATTGCAGAAGAAAGAGTGCTTTCTCTCTCTTTTTGTTTGAGACGTTTCTGGTCAACTGAAGTGTATACCTTCTTTGTGTATTGACTGACGTCATTTTTCTTCACAAATTAAATACAACATACCTGGAGACACCTCCTGCCAGACATGCTGCCTTGGGTTGTTCTTGCAGTGGATCAATGATGAGTTACTTCATTTCAGAAGACAGCTCTCCAGTCACACTTTCTCAGTTTTGGTTGATCCCAGTAGCACAGAGGAATACTCTGCTTTGTGGCACAGGGCTGGTGTTTTCCATCGTGGTTCTACAGATGTGTGGCTGTCTTAGCATGATATATTCTAGTCTGTGCATTTTGTTACTCTGGAGGAGTAGTGATATAGCATGACCTTTTCCATTTTGTGTTTTTAACATCATGGCAGCAATTATATTGTCTCTAATGCTAAGAGTCATTCAAAATTTTTGTAGAGAAGACTAATCTTCAGCCTCCGTGTCATACACTAGGAACAGAAAATACTCTCATGGAGGGGAGGAGGATTCAGGTGTGAAAATGCGTGCAGTGTATCATATGCTATGTGCCAACCTCTCACACTTATTTTAGTAAATAATCACTAACTTCCAGAAATAAGTCAATAAACTATTTTTCGACCACTTTGGTATACCTCATAAGCATGACCTGATTCTGTTCATGCACATCCTCCTGAATCCCACTGCACTTCTCTGCCTGAAAAGTGGGCCTCAAAGAGACAGGAAATATATCTGTAAAGTCTCTCAGTTCCTGCCGTGTGACCACATGAAAGTGAAGCAGAATTTGGCTTATTATGAGAATTTTCCTAGTAATACTATAGAGGACATTTAAAGGAAACCAAAATTTTCTGCTTGAGTAAATTTTGTTTTGCTGATGAAACCTGTGGTGCTTAAAGTGGAAACCCTCTTTGGTAACTGAACAAAGCCATCAGGTATGTTATCTGACTTGACAGTCTGGTGTTTGATTAATCAAACTGTTAATTTGATTTTAAATGACTGATGCTCTTTTAGCATGTCTGACTTAAGTGCCTGTTTATAATTACGGTACTGAATCAAAGGCTCTTCCCAACCATTGTACAGATTAGTTTGGAAAGATGTGTTTTGATTTTAGTAGTTGTAAAAAAACTAGCATTGGTGTGTACTTTAAAGCACAAATATGTTCAAAGAAACACATAGTTAAAGTGATAAAGCAGTGCCCTCACACTTTTTATCTGAAAAAGGAATGCAAAGGTGCAATTTTTAATAAGTTATATAAACAGCACACTTTATCTTCTAAAGAGATAACCAGTTTGGGGGCATTCATAGCAGTTTGATTGGTGGGCACTTAGCTTTGTGTAATGAACATATATCATGCAAAACTTTTGTAAAACTGCTGGAGGCAGGCGATTTAATCTTGCGTGCAGCTGTTTGCGTCTTGTAATTTGCTGGGAATTTGTAAATTCCCAGTGAACTTGGAAACTTAAGTAATGGAATGCTGTAGCATATAATAACTCTGTGTGCTGTGGTGTATTTTCAAGTGGATGCTAGTAAATGTTCAGATATTAGGTTATCTGAATGTTTGAATATAAGTGAAGGTCATGCTACATGGGTAAGGTCCTAATCCTATAAAGGCAGCCAAACACATGCTACATTGAAGTCGTCTGTGTAGTCTCATTTGGCCTGATAGTTATAAGAACTCTTAAATGCAAATCAGATCTATCAGTTTCTGCGGGCTTCATGTATGATTTCAAGGTATATATCTATAACTCCAGGAAAGTGCCTGCATTTGGAAAAAAACCCTACTAATTTCTGCAAAACCACTCTTTTGAAATAGTTTAAATTATGGCTAATCACTAATGTGGTAAATTCAATGTCTAGTAAATGTACAAAATACTTCAAAAGTATCAGTCTTGGTATAGGAAAGAAACATGTCTGGAGGCATTATTTTTGCCTATTTTTAAACTCTATGTGTCTCAGATAATACATTATCATCCCTAGTTTTCCTCATGAGCTGCTTGAATATCTCAGGGGTATATATTGCAATACTGTAACTATATAGCAGATAATCCGATCCCTTAACAATGACATTATTTTTTCCAAGTGTGTTTTTTGGCATTGTAGTTACATGGGTGTTTAAAAAAATAGTCTAAATTTAAAGAAAGTTTTCCATGCCTCCTTTTTTGGTTTCCCAGCTATATGCAGTTTTAAGAGGCTTGATTTTCAGAGGAAAGATACTCGGCACTTTCTGGAAATGAATCCCCACAAAGGCAATTCAGGCATTGTAACAGCCAAAATCATTAGTCATTCTTGAAAATCTTGGCTGAAGGACACTCGACAACACAACCTCTGTTTCTGTAGGGTTTTCTGTTTTCTGTTTCTTTTTTCTCACATCATAGTTTTATAATTTTTTGAGTCACCGCAGCCTTTCCAGAGTACACAGACGTGAATTTTGACTGTAAACCCAAGCTAAACCAGCTTCTTGATTCTTCCCTTTAGTTTTTCATATATCATATAGAGGAGTATGAAAGGATGAGAAATGATTGTTTTTTCCTTAGCAAGGCATCTTTTGGGGAAAAAATTAGTCTCTCAAGGAAAGGAGCATGGGGAAATATAGTTTTGTCTCTCCTCCACCCCCATCCAAACCCTAGACAGCTGAATATTCTCATTTAGCATTCCTAAATGACCCTTACTTTGTTGGCATGTCACTCGCCGGGATTTTTTTTTTTTTACCTGGTTTATTGAAAGACTGCTGAACTTGGCTGAGTTCATGGAGCTTGGAATGAGGTTCTGCAAGGCTATGTCTCTTGACTGTAGTAAAGTGTATCCTGAGAAGAAGTTATATAAATACATGGACCTGATAATTTTTTCTGTTTCATGGCTCTATATTCGTCCCGTGTCAAACGCACAAGCAGATTACTTACAGAGCAAAGTACATTTGTGAGAGTTGTGTATCCTGGATGTCCTCAGGACTCCAGGGTGGACTGATTCCTGGGTCGTGGATGCAGATTTACTCTGGGCTCTGCTTTACTTTTTCCATCTGTGTTCAAAAACACCGCAGGTTTGCAGTGGGAAGCCATGTCATTGTTCTTTTTATTCCACCTTAGACTGCTGAAAATCCTTCCTGGGGTGTGCTATGACTTAGAAATGGGGTGAGTTTGAAGTTCAAGAAAGCTAGCTAGAAATGGCCACCAGGAACAGTGAACGCGGTCTAAGGCAGTGGTAATGGTTGTGACTCTGTGAAGCCATGGCACCAGTGAGAATGGTATTTTTCATAGGTTGCCAGAAGCCCGCAGGGCCAAGTGAAAGACAGGAGCATCTGTCCTATGTGTTTCTTGGGTTTGTGAGTAGAAATGTTTTTGAGAATGAAGAGAAAAAAGAAAAACTCTTTTGCTGAAAGAACCCTAGGGACTGGGGCCAGAATTAATTTCAACTAATTGTAATACCCAGCTGAGATTAGGAGCCCTGTTCTATAGCCCATGAGAAGAGGCAATTTTAGAGTAGCAGCACTGGATTATCCTTTAAAGCTGTCTCTCAGCAATGACTTATACAGGCAACCTTTGTTGATGGGGCTCCTAATTAGGCACCCCAGAGAAATTCCTGCAGTTAGTGAGATGAATTTGGATCTCAGTGAAATAAAACTTCCTCAGTTTTTTCTCCTGTACACAGCAAAAAATTATATAGAAGAACATAAGAGCATTTAAATTTAACAGAAAGGTGTATTTTTAATCTGGAGAGTTGATCACTAAAACTTGCTTTGATAAGCACCTTGCTTTGCTTGGCTAAGGAGATGAGTCAAAGCATAGAACTCTTTTTTTTTCTAGCTGATTTTCATTTGTGTCACCTGTATTACTTTTGAACATATTTTTACAGTCTGAAGTTAGAAATTTCCATTTATATATCATAGTTGATGAGTATATCATATTTGATGGTGCTCTGCAGAAATACTGCTTGATTTGGATGACTCTCTTAAGGAGAAATAGAAGTAATGGTACTATTTACCTACACTGGCAGCTGTAAAGTCCTGAAAAAAAGAGGAATATTTAACATACAATAATAATGCATGTGAGTAAACATTCTTTTATAACAAGAAAAGAATAGGGTCTTTTCAGCAGCCCAAAATCTGACATGAGGTTTTGGATATACTTCACTCACTCTCAATCTTGTTCTAGCTAAACTTAAAATTTAGATTGCAAAGAGCTTAATTATACTTTTTCTTTTCATTTGCGTGTTTTATATGGATCTCTTGATAGGCCTGCACAAGGGCAAGAACTAGATTATTTTCAGATTAGATAAAATGCTTCAATGTGGCAGAAGAGTTCTGTATAGAGGATTTAATATACTTAAAAAAATGTTACTACCATCATTTAAATAAGTCTGTGCAAGTTATCCAGATTAATTCTTGGAGCCTGGAATAGGCATTTCCTTGCAGATAGCGCTGTCCACTCTCTTCTGTAGCAGTGACCTCCCAAAGAAATTCTTTCACGAAGAAGACATTTCTGTTGGGAAAAGGAGGAATGTGAACTGGTATGTCCTGATAAGTTGCTGCTGCTAAACTATTAACTGGGTATCTAAGCCTCTGTTCTGGTGGTTCCAGCTCTTGTTCTCCTTCAGAGCAGCATTGGCTTTAAGTGTAATAATTGTTAACTGTGACAGGAAGACTGAAAGTGAAGGGAACTGGAGTTTATACTTGACAAAAAGTCCTGCTGCAAACCTGTCTTGTTCGGGTGTCCTGACCATTATAAATAAAAGTCTGTGTGTTATTATGGCTGTAGTCAGCTCATTATTATTTTTTTTTTTCTTCTGGTGAAGTGAAACAGATTTTTATATATGTAGGTAGGAAATTGACCCTGTACTGCCTATGGACGGAAGTCAAAAGCTATTAACTCCAAGTATTCTCAGTTTTAAATACAGTGAGGCAGAGTATTTACAAGAAAAAAAGAACACCTATATGGATTTACTGCTGTGTGCAGAAAGGAGTTGCTGGTGCTGGGTCGCACAATTGGAATTTCTTTGGGTATACACAGCATTTAATGGTGAGGTTGAAGGAGCATCTGCTGCTGGGCAGGTTCCTAAGCACGGTTTTACCTGCATGCCAGTTTTGGCTGGGAGCTCATACTGGTTTTAGTATTATGCATTATTGGCTTGGATTTGCCACATCCTGGGCTTGCCAAAGTGCTGGTGTTCAGTTCTGGATTGGTCACTGCAAAGAAGCTCAGCTCAGCTGGAAGAAGTATTTGCTGTGGTATGGAAGGGGAAGGAGTTTGCTGAACAGATTATAGGAGATCTGGGACAGTAAATACAGTATGGACAGGGAGCCCAGGCAGCTAACATGACAAGGGACTTCAGAGGGATTATTTTTAAAGTTTTTGTTTGCACCTTTGGTCAATATATTAAAGATCTTCACTTAGAAGAAGCTGATGCAGAGGCAGCACTGCCCAGTTGGTCTCAAAATTTCTATGGATCGCTTTTTTTCCTAGTCAGACCTGGCCATCTGCCCCAGACTGTATGGCTCCCCCAGAGCAGGGTGGTCTTACAGGCCTGCAGTACTTGCTCCCACCTGCTCGTACTCCACTTTGCTTTCTGTGCAGGGTTGATGGTTTTTGCTAATGCTGCTTTGACTTTAACATATTAACCCTGCTTGAGAAATCCTCTCTCTGTTTTGTAACTATTCTGGACAGAGTGCTTGCTGCCAGCTCTGCTGGGTGAGGCTGTCAGGGTATTCTGTTCTCCAGGGTGGATGGACTATAGGAGAGTGAGCGTTCAGGTGTCTAAGCTGGTTTTAACTGAGGTAATTTCTGTGCAAGGGTTAATCCAGTTTAGAGTTTTGTGCGGGTTAATGTTGTCATCACCCAAATTATCTTGCAGAGTTCTGTGCTCTGGAGCCAAACTGTTCTTGGTGCTCATACTAGGTTTTTTAAAGCTGCTTTGTATATTTTCAGACTGCAAGTAGGTTAGACGTACGTTTGTGATCCTCCCCTGTCCCCTTCATGTGTCTAAATCCTGAGTGAGGAGCCTGAAAATATTCCTGCCTAACTTCTAACAGAGGCATCTCATTTTTTCCCATATAAAGCATGTCCCTGAGCCTGTCAATCTGTGGATTCCTCCCGTGTGTCCACGTGTCTAATAGTTACTCAGTTTCAGTTACTCACTGCAGTGCTCTGAGTTAGGGCCC
>JAVKLA010000073.1:30700948-30720602 GCA_034782735.1 Sagittarius serpentarius
CCCCCCCCCCCCCCCCCCCCCCCCCCCCGCATTAATGAAGACTTTAGAGGGTGTCCTGTTGTCTCGGTGATTCTTGGAGCATTTGAGGAGTGAGGAGGCAAGAAGAAAGTGATGTGTATATTCCTCTCAGACCTTCTCCCCACAGGCAATTGCAGTTTGGTTCATTTTGCAGATTTCCACGTTTCCCTGGTGAAAAATAAGTTGAGGGTCTCCAGCTCCCTAGCCTGAATACAGTCAGTGCAAAGGATTTATAGCTATCATGTTCAGGTTATCCAGGACTTCATTGTGTTAACCTACTGTATTCTAGTAGGTCCTGATTTTTTGAACCACTATCTGAATTAAACAAATTCTTTTTTTTACAAACATACTTTAATCTATGGCTTAGTCACAGGTTTTGTCTGCTTACTTGCTGTTAATTGGTTGAGAACAAAAGCTATGATTTCTTCTCCTTGACAGAATAACTGATTCCTCTGTCGATCAAGGAATTAAATTAAAGACCATTCAAAATGGCTGTGTGGGAATATTTGGCATGTGTGGATATGTTTTGGTAAGTATTCACAAGACTCGGTCATGTTAACTTGCTTGCAAATGAAAACACAGGAACGATTATGAAAGAATTGCTGTCCAGCCAGGGTGTACACATTTCTGCCAGGGAACCACCACGGTACCGCTGTGGTATTGCCACGTACCACGCCAGTGCTGGGATGAGGTGCTGAGTGTACTGGCATCCTGCAGAGCCAATGTATCACTCTGTGATTTCATTGTACTCCGATTCCTTCGTATCTCTCAGATCCATTTGGCTCACTCGAGTAAGAGAAATCTTTCGTTTAGCATGCAGGCACCACTGAGCAAACTATGTTCCTAATCGTAGTTAGAGAGAAGAAAATATGTATGAAATTAGTGGTGAGTAGCTGGTCACTGCAGTTCAGACCAAGGCTTTTTTAGGTTAACTGGAATATTTTCCTTGTCTATTACACAAGTTGGGATTGGATCCTCAAGGAAGGTTTTATGAGTGCCATCTACAACCTAATATTTTAAAGCTTTTTTTACCATTTTTACCAGTTTCTAAACTCTGTCAGTGTGGGAGGGAGAATATTCCACTGAACACAGCTATGCTGAATATGTTCTCTTAATAGATTTGTAGATGAATGTAAGAGACTATTATAATTGTCTGGCCTGATGTTATTGAGATGACAAAATTTTATTCAGTAATATTTTTAGGAAGCCTATTACTTCTCTTTGAGCAGTTGTGTACAGTACAGAATATATCATAAATATATATATACAAAAATGTACATACATGCAGCTTAAACTTAATGAATGAGAATTTGGTTGTGGTAAAATTAAAGATGTGGTTTTCTAGAGAGATTACAGTTGCTAAAGGGTAACCCTAGCTAGAAAAGATTGATGTCATTAAAAACAGACTAGTGCAGATACATTGATAATACTTCTGCTCCAGAAACAGAGCTGGCATGCCTTCATCTATAGTGTTTATTAAAACCCCTCCTTTTTGCTTTGATTCTCTCATGCTGTGCTTACAGCTCCTATCTGATGAGGAATTAACATTCACGTTTCCTTCCCCAGTCTTTTCTTAAGCTTGTATCAGACAAAACAAAAGAAAAACAAAGATTGTCTGGAAATTCTGAAGTAATTTAGTTTTATAAATCCTTTCAGGAGATCCTGTGTTTACTAAGTGAACTACATGGGGTTAATTTACTAAAGTGTTCTGAAGGACTTAGCCAAATGAGAAAAGAAACATTACCTAGAGTTGCTGTTCTTTGCCAGGAACAAAAGTAAAACAAATCAGTGGCAGGATGAGTGGATCCGGTTAAATAATAATGTCTCTCCAGCAGGAAGTCTGTCTATCAACTGAAAGGTGAGACAGCAACATAATGACAATGCCCTGTGGATCAACTCTGAGAGTAAAAAAAACCATCCCACAATACAACCCACTCCTAAAAACCTCTCAATGAAAATATAAGATGACAGAATTCACACCAACATTTTTTTAGTCTTTAAGCTCAAGTGTCTGGAAACACATTTCTTCTCTAGGTTATTCACATGCAGATTCCTTCTTGTGGTGGAATGCCCCAGGGTAACTGAGAGCAGAATTTGGCCCTTTCTGTTTGCTCAGTGAGGCTAAGTGCTGCTTTCTCAGTGAAATATCTGCCTTAAAGCTGTACAGCTGCGATATGCAAGAGTAGCTTTGGCATTTCCTTTTTTTGGGTATAGGAGGTGAGTCCTGCAAAACCTGAAGACTTTTGCATGGGAATGAAGCGTGCAAGGGTAAGTATCACGGACGAGTTTTGGCCCGAGAACTTGGGGCGTGGGGATGCATTTGTGACAGCAAAGGTAGAAATAAGGCTTGACAGAATTAATATCACATTATTAAAACATTCGCAAAAGCTTTTCAGTCTTTGGTGCTCTGTTATTTGTATTTCAGTTCCAGATGAGTGCAGTGCTCCTAGGGCACGTGAAAATTCCCTGGAATTCAGCCACAGTTGTAAATGCTCATTGCCTCCGAGAGAAAATCTAGTTATTTAATATACTTAAATATAGATTTAACAGCTGACAGGAGTTTGAGAACTTTGTTCTCCATTTCTAGGACTTTCAACATACTGTTTTTCAAAGTCAGTGTACTAGGTTTTTTTTAATATAAGAAGTCTTCTCACATTGCTATCAAGAAATTCCAAACTGCCATTTGTGTGCCTAAAACATCTGCAGGAAACAAAGGTGTTGGGTTGTTTTGCAATGATCAATTCAGTTCTCATTTCCATTTGGTAATTGCTGTGGAAGATTTACCTGCTGTAATGTAGTTTATTTTGTCTGGAAACGCCTTTGTTTCTGTGTGTGGCTGCTAAGCAACAGGCCAGATATTTACTGTCAAACAAATAAAACAAAAGCCTCATCTGCTATTTGGAGGCCCAACCTCATTGTTACTGAACCACTCAACTGGGTCATCATCTTTGAGAGTCAGCTCTAAACTTAGTTTTCCACCACACAGTAATTTAATTGTAGGAATCCTTTCAGTCCTCACATTATCTAGTGAGGTTATAACTATATGGGAGTATTCTAATGTCTCACCTATTACTTATTTTAAATGATTTTTTTTCCCCATCAAAGGGGAAAGGAAAACTTACCTCATGAGACAGTCTAGTTTTCAAAAGTAGAGTTACCTTCTTGGTTACCTTGGAACAATGAGGGATTTCTTTAATAAGTTCCTGCTGTGATTAGAGCTGAGCCCTTCCTTTCTATTACCTCCTTTGCTCTGCCCAAAACAGTAATCAAAATATATTTCTTGGAACCAACCTGAAAAAAAAAAAAGAAGATCAGAAAACCCAAGTCCCAGAAGGAGCAGTCAGGCAGAAATGCTGCTGTCAAAGGGAAATTACCATCGAGGCAAGTAGATAATCAATAGTAATCAAGCCGGTGGCTCTAAAATACAGCACTTTCCCTCAAGACTTGTATTATGTTCATCTGCAGTGGGTCAGAGGCCAAGGCAGACTGATTGCAATTGAGGTAAGCTTTTCAGAAAGGTCCAGGTGACATGACAAAGCTGCAGTTTTTAATAGCTGGAACTTGTCACCTTCTCCAAGTCTGCGGTTGCTAACTGCAGCCTCTGTCACTACGAATACCAGCAAGTGGGTTGCTCCTTCTTGTTTCAGCACATCTGTGTTATGTTCTAGTCAGTCGTTCGGGGGCTAAATAGGGGGAGGCCGTGAATCATTCTGAAAAGCACTGGGAAGTTTATTGGGGAATAATTTCAGTAGTGTTGCTAAAACCTGTTGCCAAAAGTAGGCACCTAATATCTATAGCTCCCATGCACTGTACACCTCATTGTACAATAGGGATATACAAATATTTACATGTAAGCTAGATAAATGAATTTTGGTCTTTTCACCAGGTATGCACTGGAAATGAGTGCTCCTGGCATTGTGAAAGAAATACTTGGGGAAACCGTGGCACCAAAATACCAAAGTATTCCAGAATTGCCTTTTGTTATTGCAGGTTTTAGCACTTGTAGAGGAAATAATAAGCAAGGACTGAAAAATAAAATCCACTAAACTGACTTCATGGATTTTGAAGCAGTCAGTACCCATACAAAGTCTTGCTGTGTATGGGTTGGAATATTAATTTTACAGGCTAATCCATCTGGCCATCTGCTCATCTGAAATTCAAACAGGGCTATGTATTGCAAGTTAATACCCTATAACAACCAATAGCTATAAATGATCAGCAGATTATGTCATTCTGTCATGCTCCTCCATCAGTGAATGAGTATGACATGTCATTTAATACTTCAGCTACTGATTATTCCTGATGGGGGGGGTGTGGAATGGTGAGAAAGCAAATGATTGAGCTGGTAGTGATGTTTGGCATGCATCTTGTGGATCCACTTTTTTGTTGCTCTCTCCTATGGTCCAATTATTATGGGTTGTGCCAAAGGCTACAGGAAAGACTGTGTTTAGATCTTCAGATTGGAAGTAGCGTGACAAATAATTTCCTCTGAGAATTACTTTCCTGTGGAAAGAATTGGTCTTGACTGGATAGTCAAGACCAATATTTCGAGCTCTTGACTAGTCTGTGGAAACCATGAATATATGCAGTTTTTTTCAAACCTAGTAAAAATTTGATTTGACATGGTTCCAACAACCAAACCAAGGATTTCTATGCAGAATTGAGAAGTATATATTGAGCTTTTTAATTTGTACCTGACTTTATTAAACATTCAGTAAATAGCTAATACTCTCTGAATCAACATCGTAAATCACTAATATTTGTCTAATGTTTTTAAAATTCTAACTCAGGTATATCAGAACCAGTCTTTGTCCTTGTCTTTTTTTCTAACTTTGAACCTAAATTTTAATTACTATGTTTGACAAAGGATGCCTTTGCAAACTATGCGATTTGAGTAGATGCTGAAGTCTTTGTCATGTCAGTGGTACACTTGAAATGTTTAAGCTTTTTGGATATTATGATTATAATCTTTTAATTTATATATCTTCTTGATATGATTATGGCATTTGTTATGTAATAAACATGAAACTCAGCAATAGCTATTCATTCTTTATGTTCTTATAGTGCAGTAACACAGCAAGGGGAGGATTTACAGAAATAACATGTGAAGTAGGATCCAGCTCTGAGGCTTTCTGTAATCATTATGTGGCTGACCACCTTTTGTGCCTTTGGAACTCTTCACCTATGTGAGATACTGAAAGTCAAAGCTTTTTCTTAAAAGAAAGAAACCTTGGCTTTCTACCATTTTAAGTGAAGTTGCTTAATGTCTGTGTTTCCATTTCCCATTCTGCAAAATGCATACAGTCAAAATTGTTTCACTGAATTGTTAGGAAAAAACCTATTGAATCAGAACCCAAATTTTCCCTGAACCTAAATATAATTTGCTTTTGGAGTAGTTCCATTTATTTTCCTAGTCTGTGTGGGGAATGGTGGCAGGATCTGAATCATAATGTTTGGAAAGAACTTTAAAGTCTTGAGAAAACTGTAAAATATTATTAACTGTAATTAATTACTCCAACTCATAGTCTTCCTAACGGGTTTACTTTGTTGTTGTAGTAAAAGAAGAAGTTAGATTGCTCTAGGAAATACATTTTTGTAAATTTTGAAACCACAGCAATTTAGGTAACACATTTTAGCCTAGATTATGGTTGTGAGTTGCTGCATTACAAGGATTCCACAGAAAACCACTTCATACCATAAGAGGTAACGCCTTTATGTAGATTAATAATAACCATGAGAAATCAAATGGAGACTCAGAAGAAATAAAAAAAGAGGAAGCTGAGTGTATGTAAGTCATCACATCAGGAAGATGAAATTTTCATTGTCTCTGCTGTTAGTTAATACTAAGAGGAAAAAAAAAGCCTCGTTTTTCCTTCATTTGGTATTGAGGAGGAGTCAGAGAAAGAAATCCTTTCCCTAAGAGCTCTGAATTAACTTATTTTTGTTTGGAACCATTCAGGTGCCATAGACCAGGATAACAAAGAAAGCTTTCAGTTTGCCTTGTTGTTGAGGTTCACGTGAAAGCAGAGAGTGTGACTGAAGGAAGAGTTTAGGTAAAGCCTTGGGAGGCAATTAAGTAATTTAAATATTTCTGTTTACTTTTCACTGGAAGACAACACAGAGTTTGTAAAAGACACAATCAAAAACATTGTGCATCTCCCAAGCAAGCCAGTCTTTGCTGTATCTTACTCAGTCATTATCTGAAAGGAAGAAGAAAATTTTGATACATTTAAAACCAATACCAAAATGCTAAGTGCAAATAGAGATTTAATTCTGTTGAAGAAAGAATGATAAATGGAGCAAATTATAATATGGATTTTAAAAAATCCCTGATACCTTTAACCTTTTCTGAAACAATTTTCACAAATAAGTGACTTGAAAATCTCATTGTAGATATTAGTAAGGAATTTGCTAATCTGATGAAGTGATTATACTGAAGACACACTATTTTCTTTTCAAAATATACCTGATTTGGCTTCTCCTTCTATGATTATTTTTACTGAGGCTTTTCTACATTTTAATATGACCAGAATAATTTTCAAATTATATATTAAATACTTTCTGGGATTGTTGAAATCTTCATTTAAGTTTGGGCCAAATGAACAATTAATATGTTATTTGCAATGCACTGATAGTGGGTATATCCTCATGTCTGTGTCCCAAGTAAAAATCTAAGAACTCTGTTACTGGCTTATTTTCCATTTTTCTGTTGTTGGTCTGTCTAATGCCTATTCTGACAACTCAAAATGTTGAACAAAAAAAGTAAATAAGCACTATGGAAATCATAGATCATAAAATATTCATATGCTTAGGAAAAAAACATATTTAAGTTTCTTTTGGTCTCTTCAGGATGACTTTTGTTTCACTGTTTTGGTTTCAATAAAAGAGACAGCATGCACTAAACAGATAAAATATCCATTATGTTTAAGGATATTGAGCCAAGTTTTGCTATCAGCTGTACTACTGTAAGTGTGTTGTAACTTCATTGGAGTTACTGTAGTATTATCTTGACAGAAGTAGACAATGATTAATGAGGAATATAGTTAATGTATATTCTCGGAAATCTTGAATAGTGATATCTAACCACAGGCCAGATTTCTCCCTTCATCTCCAAATAGGAAACTAAAATCAGACTCAGGTTCTAGGTGCATTCTGTAGGTGTTCATGTATTGCTCTTTGATGCAGTGCAATGCCATACTATAGCACTTTGATCAAGCTTTAATTTAGTGGTTAGGGCAGGAGGTGAACACCTTTTATCTCAGGAGAACATATTATCCAAGTCTCCTCGGATCTGAATATATGCTTTAGTTGCCTCACTGTTATTTAAAGCAAGGGCACTGACAATTTTTCCATCAGTGTTAAAAGTGTGCAATATGTCCTCTCACAGGAGAGAAACGGATAATCCACCTCACTGCCCCCGTGGTGGAGAGTCCCACCATTCATGAGCAGTGGCTGTTTGTCTGGGATTTCAAAGAAATAGAGTCGAGGGGTGTGAAATATTTCTACATGAATGAACTTGTGTTGGTTCCTCAACTCTCCCTCACCAAAAAAGCAGTGACGGAAACCAGAAACTTCATGATCAAAATATTGATGTCCATTTGTTGGGCTGTAGGATCAGAACTATTAGAACACAGTAGGAGCTATCGTCTTTGTAGGATACCTATTAGACGCATGGCGCAGGACATCAATGAGTTTCTACTTTTTTCAATCATTTACCCAATAATTCTCGCTGTCCTGGGTGTGTAGCAGGTATTATAGGCAGTAAAGAAACAAAAGACTGAAAAATGCAGTGGTTTTCCAAGGTACCGTAGAGCATTCCCAATAATAAGAAAAAAGAAGAGGGCAAAGGCACTGTAGAAAGTGAGATTCCTTGGCTGTAGACCTTGCTGTATTCCAGCTGGAGAATAAAGGGAATTTGTACCTGCATTGTAGTCAAATATTCGGACAGGAGGATTTACATCAGAGGAGCTTGTGCTGCTGAAATGTCATCACATGTTCTACAAAAGAAGTTATGATGTAAAATGTAAATGGTCCCTACAACTTCATGGTTTGGGATAACTAATCAAAATCAGCTGATAAAATGTCGAAGCTGCTGACCAGAAAGAACCATCAAGCTAAACTAAATCAGGGGAGATGTGGAGAGGAAGGAGGAGCATGTCAGTGATGTGGCAGCTCCTGGGTGGACAGGCAAGCTGCATTTGTAGTGATGAGTTGGTGTGAATGTGACAAGAGAAATCCAGCCAATAAATTTGATTGATATCTTTCCTTCTTCTCCCCTGCTCCACTGCATGTTAGGAATAGATTATTTTAAAATCTGAAATGGATACCTTTAGCCAGACAGAAATATCCCTCGGCACAAAAGAATGAATGAAGATTTCTTAAAATATAATAGATTTCATTAGACTATTCTTTCTGTCCAAAGTTGCTGTTGCTATTTCTCAGGTAATCCTCATTGTTTTTATTGGATGGTGGAACATGTTTTTCAAGTACTATGCCTGTTTACGAAGTTTAAGAAATCTAGTCAGAGAACAGACGTTGTACTGTCTGACTGGTAGAACCAGTCATGTGGCTGGAAAAGTGAATTCCAAATGTTAAGTCCACAAGTGAATAAAGAACAGCTCATGTGCATCCACTTACATTTGCTTTGTTTATAAGCAGTGAATACTAAATGACTATGAATGATGCACAAAAATTATGTCTTACTTGCAAACAGCCTAAATGTGCAAATTGAGCCAGTTCCTTGTGACAGGCATTTAACCAGATTTAAGTGTAAGAAACAGACGTTCTCTGTTTCTATATATATTCAAATGAATTAGTTTTTACAAAAAAGTAGATTTTGTTATTGTTCACATGCAGTCAGGAAATCCTGAGTAAAGACTGATGACTGATTGTCTCTGCTATCTTGCATCTTATCTAGAGGCCTTCACTGTGCAAAACAAGCGTAAAATGCCACCGTGCAAGCATAAATGATAACATGATAGAGAGAGGAACAGAGAATATATCCCAAAAGAGTTGTGGTTGTATTAGCAATGTTAGGCCCCGAGTAAGAGTCTAACAAAGTTTCACTTTTAAAACTATGACTTGCAACCCAAGTTACTTATTTAAGTTACTTGTGAGCCCTCTATTTTAGTCTACAATAGCTGTAACAAGGTAACTAAATACCAAGACTAACTTCACTAAATCCAATGTCAAATTTCCCCACCATCTGTCTCACAGATCTAAAAAAGTTACAATGTTGGTACATAGGATTGAATTAATTTGACTGTCATCTTCTGTGCTGGCGAGGTTACCAAAACAGAATCAGAATGAAACAATTTGTAGATGAGAACTCACCAGGGAAGGAGATTGCTTTGCAGTATGAACAAATCTGGATTATCAGCTTTAACTCTAGATTTCCTCATTGTTCTTGATATCTGTCAATATGCTGTTGTCACTCTTGTCACTATTAAAAAAATTGATTTTACTGTTGAAAACAAGTATCCCTCCAGGCAGAGGCCCCACAAACTTTTTCAGATACTTCTTGTTTCATCTGCAGTGTTTGGGCAGAGGATTGATTGTTCGCTTTAGTATTTAAATGGAAGAAATACTGATCCATTAATTCCTGCTGATTCGGTACAACAGGAATATCTGCTGCACTGCTGTTTGCAAATTCATCCATCATCTATGAGTTTTTTTCTAAGGAAGCAGAAATCCTTGTGCTTCTTGTTCAAGAATATGATAAACTTAAGTTTGTGGCTTCTTGTGTTACCATTAAACTTTGTTTCTTCTTGAAGTCTGTAGGAAGTGTATGAAGAAAGTCTGTAATAGGATTTACAGCGGGAAGTTTCTTGGATGAAAGTTGGGCCCTGGCAGTGGTCACACAGACATGTTTAAAAGGATGTACATGTTTGTAGTTGTCAGGTTGGCCTCACCATATCTGAGAGATGTCTCCACTGATGTGTATTTTGTGTGTGCATGTGAAGAGAGTAGATTTCACTTAGAGTGAAAAAGCGTCTGGGATAATTTTTTCCCAACACTTTTGTGTAATCACCAGAGCTTGCCACCTCCTTTAACTAATATTTGCAGTAACTTTATATGTTAAAACAAGGCTATGCAGTAGCTGTTGGTAGCTTAACCATGTGGCTGCAAAATTAACCTTTGACCTTTCTTAGCCTAATCAGGAAATTGACTTTAGGAGTTATTCCTTAACCCAGGATATGTGGTTAAAGTTAAACATCACTAATAGGAAGTCTAGTAACAGGAAACGTGTGAATGCTAATCCATACAAACACAAACAAACCTTTGGCTTACATACAGTTTTATTGGAATTTTCCTCTTGACTCCCTTTCCTTCAATAAGACAGAAAAAATTACAAGCAGCTTGTTAAAGTCTTTGAAAAACTTCAGCTTTTTGTGGCTATAAGTTTATTAGATTTCTACTTATGGAAGCTCTAAAAGCTGGGTAGGATTTTGTCAAGAATTATCTCTGGGCAGGTACACGTAATTCACTGTAGTTCTGATTAATGAGGTATTCACCAGAATAACCAGAATTTTCAGGTGAAGGATTAACTAGGAGTGTTTCTTTTTGTGTAACTTAAAATTGGGTAATTTGGAGAAAAAGTGTTTACAAAAATATCTATTTCCATAAGCTCATTTTGAAATCTTTTTAGGAACAAAATTGTCAGAAAGTCACTGAAATGAATACAATTCCTGTACAGAAAAATATCTGTGAGAATTTGAAACATTTTTATTGTTCTCATTGGATTCCTGTTACATTTCATTAGGAAAGCAGTCTAGTGTAACTTGAAGCTAAACACTAGCCAGTTAATCACTGTAGATAGAAGTACAGACCTTACCTTGGAAAACCTTTGAATTTTACTTTGCTCTTCATACTAAATCCACAAAACCTTCACGTTCATATTGAGCTCCAGTGAGTTCAATGGGATATTGTGTATGTCCATTGACACAGATCAGCTTCCAGGATTAAGGCCAAAGTAATTTTTCTCGGAGGAGTTTCCTTGAAGTCAAGAGAAGGATCTTAGGGGAGCAGAAAAAAAATCTAGTCTGAAAAAATTATTTCTCAAAACAGAAAAGAACAAGATAACTGTAAAACAGTAGCCTACAATCTCTGTATTTCCTCTCTTGACCTCTCCAGAATGAGTAAATCAGTGATGTTCACAAAAAACCTCAGGCAAAATATTTACTATGCATATTAAAGCAGGAAGGGGGTATATATGGCATCAGAATAATGTCATAATGATACGTGTTCACTTCATGTGTATTTACAAAATTGGCTAACCCATGAGGCACACAACTCATGGTGTTACTTTGCAGATAATTTTGTTCCTAAAGGAACGTTTTCAACAAAGTTCTTAAGACGTACAATTATGTTAACTTCAATAAAAATGTTATTGCATGTAAAATGAATATCAGATGATTATATAAAATGTGTTTAATGATTAACAGCTGTGAAGTAAACTGTAGAAGAATCATATCAGTCCAGCCTTGTTAAATACATTTTGGATTAATTCAATTTGCCTTGATATAGTGTCTCCTCTAGAACTCATAAAAGCTTCGCTTTGGGGCACTGTAAAGTTCCACTCCCCTTTGAGTATTTGGTCATTTTTCTGTTTTCAGAGCCCTGTTTGCTGGCAGATGTATTGTAGTCATTCACACCCCTGTCATCCAAAAGCTCTTTGCCTACGATACCCAGGCAAACATGAAAAATTGATTTTGATCACAGCTTCATTAATCACATGCTTTACAAAATGACAGTGATGTGTGAGGGAAATGCAGCCTGCAGAAGCCCTCCCACTTAAATGTGATAATGTTTAAAAAAAAAAAAAAGTTGCTATGTAAAGGTGTGACAGTATTTATACAAGCAACTCTTAGGGCCTGATTCTCTCATTAGTCTGGTGCTGTTGGAATAATTCTTGAAGTCAATAAATTTAAATATACCTCAGGATTTGATCATAAGTTAATGGAATTTAATGAAAAGCTTTAAAGAAGAGGTGGAGTGAGACTCAGAGTAGTATTAAGCCGCATTTTTTTTTTGTTTGCTAGCAAAAATCAAAGCTTTTGTTTTTTATTTTACTATTTAGCAAGGGTTTTCATCAGTTCCCTTGAATAACATTTTTTATAGTGAATTTCAATCAGGCAATAAATTTAATATTTTAAAATACTTGAACCGTGTGACACTAATCTTTTTCCACAGGAAAAAACTCCTTGCTTTTCTTATAAATCTACCTCTTTTTTCCCTGTTCAAATACTGTTTTGTGTTTTCTCTTAAAAAACTGCTGGCACATTTGAGAAAGACTCTGTCTTTATGAGGCTTGTTTTGATAGAATAGAAATTGCTGTCAACGAGTTAGTGTGAGGCACGGTCCTTTTCTACTTCAGTGCCTTAAAGATGGCATTCTAATGAGGAATGTAATTTGCCTAATTAAAAGTTTATGTGTAAAATGCAGCTATCCCTTGTGCTGTTGGAGTGAATACAGACCTGGGCGGGTGTACCTGGTGAACCTGGGTATCCCGTACTCCCCCCCCAAGAAGGAGAGGTCTGGTAATTCATCTGAAGACCAGTCCTGAGACCTTGTAGTTGTAGATCCTGGAAGAAATGATGAGGAAGCTGTCCCAAGTTTTATACTTCAGGCACAAGTTTAACTTCTAATACCTCAAAACATGGTCTGCCATCCAGAGGGACCTCTACGGGCTGGAGAAGTGGGCTGACAGGAGCGTTATAAAGTTCAACAAGAAGTGCCAGGCCTTGCACCTGCAGAAGAACAACCCCATGCACCAGTATGTGCTGGGGGCTAACAGCCTGGAAAGAAGCTCTGCAGAAAAAAACCTGGGGGAACTAGCGGATGCCAAGTTGATCATGAGCCAACAATGTGCCCTTGTAGGAAAGGCTGAAGGTGTCCTGGGCTGTGTTAGGAGAAGCATTGCCAGCAGGTCAAGGGAGGTGATCCTTCCCATGTCTGAAGAATGGATGAGGCCACTCCTGGAGTGCTGTGTCCAGTTCTGGCCTCCCTAGCACAAGGGAGACATGGACATACTAGAGAGAGACCAGTGAAGGGCCATGAAGGTGATGAAGGGACTTGAGTATCTCTCCTGTGAGGAAAGACTGATGGAGCTGGGACTGTTTAGCCTGGGGAAGAGAAGGTTCAGAGGGGGTCTTATCAATGTATGTAAATACCTGAAGGGAAAGTGCAAAGAGGACAGAGCCAGCCTCTTTTCGGTGGTGCCCAGTAACAAGAAGCAATGGGCACCACCTGAAACACAGGAGGTTCCCTCTGAACATCAGGAAACGGTTTTTAACTGTGAGGGTGATCGAGCACTGGCACAAGTTGCTCAGGGAGGTGGTGGACTGTCTGTCCTTGCAGATATTCAAAAGCTGTCATGGTCCTGGGCAACCAGCTGCAGGTGTTCCTGCTTGAGCAGCAGGGTTAGTCTGGTTGACCTCCAGAAGTCCCTTCCAACCTCAACCATTCTGTGGTTCTGAATGTGTGCTGTATTTGTTTTCCAGACTTTCATAGGCAGTGGATCCAGTGACAGATCAAATGTAGGCTGTATCAGAGAATGTTGTTTGAACAGCCATTTATTGATCATGTGGAATAAAATAGTTGCCCAAGACTTGAGTGGAAATGGAAACCTTAAGCAGAAGAATATGTAATGTGTGGTTGCTGGGTTGCTAGTTTTAGTCTGGCTTTACATTTAGTGACTAAGGATGTTACTACTTCACATCTGTGCAGTGGAATGAGTTTGTGGGCTCACCTTACCCCTAATGGGCAGGTATCCTTAAACTGTAAATTTACATCTCAGTTAGCTCCAGATGACACCCTTTCTGGTGTTCTCAGACTTAGATCTGGTATTAGAAAATTCAGCACTGTGTTCACTGGTCCTCCATCTTTAAAGACCATTGGAAGAAGCACGCCCTTTGCTTATGTTGTATTTTGTCTATAGGGTGTCATCCTCTAGAGTCATCAGTCCAGAGCAATCCTTTCACAGAAAAAAAATCAGTCAATAATCTTGCTTAATTGTTATATTCTCCAAAGATTTTTATACATCATGAATCACAAAACTGAAGCCTTGGCTTCTACAAAGGCAAACCAACATTTTCCAAATGGTTACTGTTAATGATGTTATACTGCATACCTAAATAAGCAGTGGGTTCTAAATGAACTTTTTCACATCAGGAGTGTCCCATAGCCAGAATCTGTGGCTCAGTCCTCTTTCTATCCTGTATGAACACTTGTGAAACAAGGGCTGTTTCACATTCATAATGCTCACAGTGGTATCCATTCAGAATTAATGGCAGTAAAGGTCCATTAATTTCAAACCGTTGTTATGATCGTACTGGCTACACAATGCATATTTAAAAGTAGTTTGAGTAAATGCTTACACAAAGGATGTCATGAGTTATTGCAGATTTACAGTTTTAGACACGCTGAAAGAACAGCAGCAGTTGTGTTGTATTTTGTAAGCCTAAAAAGCATTATAAATGGATATTTCTATCATAGCATTATGGTGATAGCCAGCAGTAAAACTGTGTGAAATCCCTCTTAGCAAAACCAATGCAACCCAAAGAACTGTCTTTTGGTTTCGGGTACCCTAATGGATTCAGAACTGCTTAGATTTAATTTACATCTCAATGAAAAGATGGAAGGTGAACTCTCCTGTCCTCCCCCACCACCAAAAAAAAAAAAAAAAGGGGGGGGAAAACCCAACCAACCAAACCCCATCTGCATGGTCTTTCTAGGAAAAGAAGTGCTATAGCAAGTTCTGTTCAACATGATCCTCACAACTCGAATCAGTTTGGAGCTCCTTGACCATACTGGCGTGGTGGGAAAGACCTACTAAAAACCAGGGCTATCTCAGGAGCTCTGAAACGGATGGTGGCCCCAGCCTGTTATCCCTTCCCCATTATCAACCACTCCCTCATGGATAAGGGTCTGCAGCACATGTATTTGACAGCTGTTTGGACTATACAGCACCCCCAAAGTTTGAATTGTAAAATATCTTAAAGTAAAAATATTTTAAAGCCAGAAAGTGGGAGTGGAAGCTAAAATTCCCTGCTGGTTTCCATTCTGCCTTAGTCTCTGGAGTTTCTTTTTTAAGAGCTGCCAGTAGCTTAAATTTTGGGGCATGGTATTTAGTCTACCCAAAATATTATGCCACAGCTCCCTCTATTTCCGAGCCCTTGTGGCTGAACTCAGAGTCTCTGTGTTTAGCTTGTACGTTTTTTGTGGTTTAATATGTTTTCTTCTCTTCCTGATGTAGTTGAGGCATCTCTGTGCTGAGCCATCTCATTCAAAAGAGGCTGACAGCATATGAAGGCAGAGAAGTATTCTTTGATGAGAAAATGCAAATCCCAAACAACACATTTGCAAAACCACTAATCACCATTTCCATACAATTGAGCAATGATATGGTATTTGTTATAGAATGATTCAAAGGTGAGGCTTACTCCTTATAAGAAATGCAGCAAATAACTTCATATACACCCCCTCCATTTATTTCTGCACCAGAGGCTAATTTTTACCTCATTGTGATTAGTGTCAGAACTCCCTCTGTGTGCGGTGGAACCAAGGTTTGATCTTTCTGGTCTAAGGAACGCCTTGTTAGTAGTTTGAGGAGTTGTATAGTATAACAGGAAACTACTTTGGCAAATATTGTCAAAAGGAGTTTCTAAATTTGGAAGAAGGTGTGGCATTCTGGATCTAATAATCACAGATGCTGGGTAACCCCAGCTGTCGTTAGTTTTCATGGTAGTGAATTCAGCGCTTTGAAATGAGGGAACTGGCCTTTCACTTTGCCTGGTGATGCAAAAGTAGAGGTAGCCAAAATCTCAGACAGTTTGGAAAGTATTGGTCTTATTTTAAATTTTAGTTCTTTGACTTTACTGTAATAATTATGGCTACTTCATTAATTAGTGTTTACAATGCCATTGAATTAACAAAAAAAATATATATCAGAGAGCGTGTTTATTTGGTATTTTTATATGCATCCCTTATTTAGTTCAACTTTTACCATACCACCTACAGGGAAAAATAATTTAACTTAGCAGAAGCTGTTTTCATTCTGAGCAAACCTTGATTTAAAGCTGTGGGGATTGTAATTACATTTAATTATAATGAGTTTGGGTTTTGAAAAAGCCTTGTTAGTCAGGTTTGGGTTTGAAAAAACCACATCAGTTCGTGGTGGGTCTGAAGACTGATATTCTACTGCATTAGATCCCATTTTATTTCTACTGGTAGAGCTTGGCTAGGAAAATGAATTCAAACCGAGATTCAGAATTTGGCACTTTTCTGTATCTAGTAGAACCTGGAGCAGTGAATGCGTTAAACACACTTACTTTTCTGATTTGGATTCCCAAAGGCTGAGCAAAATAATAAAGCAAAATACCTTTTTGCTATTCTGCATTACAAAACTCATATAAAGGAGCTAGCATGGAGAAAGCCAAAGGTCCTATTTGCTGGTAGAAAACAAAGTGAAGTGGAGGACTCACACCTTCTGTGTAGGGTATATGTGGAGTGCTAGGAGAAGAATTTATACAGTCTGATTCTAGTAACCTGCATATGTCTTGTCTCCATTGTCAGCAGAAAGTTGCATTGTATGTTCAAAATATCTGAGCCAGTAGTTATGCTCCATTTACCAAGTCAGACAGAGACTGAGTCATTCAACTTAATAAAATTTAAGGTGTGATCAATCTCATTGTAATGTAGATCAACTAAAATAGGTCAGATGAATCATCTTGAAATGCTTATTTTTCTTCTTTAACTTTAAAAAAAACCCCTAAATTAACTAGCTGAGATATAGACATCTACACTCTAGGTGATTAAAATAAGGTGAGATGTCCACCTGAAGTATTCACAGCTTGGAGCTAGCTGATCCCAGGTGGGTAGAATAGGCTGTAGTATTTTTGGTCTGGTTCAGTCTTAGTCTTTCCAGGACATGTGACTGAGATACTGGTCTGTACTGAAAAGCTAATTGCCATCTTTAAAAGCTTAAGATTTTGGGATAAATTTCTGTCTAAGTGCATACCTGCAGCTAAGCAGTGTGTTTGTACTTGGGCTTACACATTGGCATAGACCTACTCAAAGAACTTAGTTCAGTAGAAAGAAACGCTGTCTCCCTCCGGATTTTACTTCCCTTCTCACCACGACTGGCCAATGGGTCAGCTTTCTCAAAGGCTTTGCAGACAGCAAAAGCAGAAAGTGTTTGCTAGAGACTAAGCTCAAGGAAAGAAATATATGGGGAATTGAGCTCTCCCAGGTTAAAACATCCCAAGAGAAGAATGTTTGATCTGGGAAGCTTTGGATTTACTTTTACAGTGTAGGAAAGTAACTCAGACAGGGTTAGTGTCGTACTGGATGGGTGGCAGAAGGGGTACCCACTAATTGTCACTTCTGTTAAAGAAATGCTGCACCTGTTACCATGCCAATTATATAAGGAGCTCTTTCTGTAGGTCAAGGGGCTCTACATTATTAATCCCAGAGTGCATGTATCTGAAAAAAGCCAAATACTGAGAACATTAACAAAGTTTAGGTGTACAGATTTTATTAGGAACAGCAAAGGTTGTAGGAGTCTCTGAGTGTGCTGAAGGGATTATTTTCTTAGGCTTTGTGTTATGCTGGTTCATTCCTTTTGATTTGGAATAATCTTTTTATTTCTTCCCTTGAATTCCAGACCAATTCTTTAACTTAAATCTGTTATCTTGCACTGTCTCAGGGAAAAGAGCTGAAACTTCTACAGTTTTCTAGCTTCTTCCTCTTCATAGCTTTATTTTCACAGTTTAACTCAGGATTCACCAATAATTAACTGTAAGTTCAATTTTTTTTAATCAAACCCCTCTTTTTAGTTACTTTCTGCAGTTTTCTAGGCTTGTTATTGTTGCCTTGACTATGAATAATGTAAACAATTGGATCTCTGGAAATTAAACTGATTCTTGATTTCATCAATAGTAAGTCTCCATCGAGTTAGACTTATTAAACTCAGTCTGGCTAGTATTTATCTTTGTCAAAAGATACAGTCCCTGAGGTTATGAATGTTCTTTTAATTTGCTTCCAAAGTTGCTACTAAATTACTTCAGTATTTTCAGTGAGCTGCTGCTTTCAAGGATCTGGCAGGGGAGATGGATCTTGCTTCTTAGCATTGCTGTAATCAAGCTGTAGCCATTTATTATGTCTCCTGTAGCTTTGTACCAAAAATATGCAGTTGCTCCCCCCTTTGGTTCTCCTCCTGTGTCTGCTGCACTGTTAAGATCAGATGTTGGTGGGACTTTAGTCACCTCCAATGTAGATGTGGGTTTTTGTGATTTGTTTATCAGAAACTATCACCTCTCTTTCTTCTGAAGATTCTGCTAGACCTCCACAGAGTTCCCCATCCACACTTTGATGTTAGGGTACTTCATGAGGTGAACAGCACATCCTCCAGGCATTTAAGGATTTTTCAGTCTAACTCCCTCAGGTACTTTTCTGATCATCTGTTCTCTGAATCCTTTGCCAAAGGTGCTCTTCTGTGTTTCTTCTTGACTCCACAGCACCAATCCATTTAGCCCTCCTGCTGTGAAGCACTGTGCTGTTCCAGTAGTGCCTCATTCAGTTCTCTGGTTCTTCATGTTCATCTTCTGGTCTGTAGGTGGGGGAGAGGAATTATAAAATTATTTATATTGGTATTTATATGTCTCATTCCTCTCCCACTTTAATCTGGGGTATAAGTGAATCAGGCAACATGTTGTAAATGGGGATGAAGTTAAAAGCAAGGTTCCATGACCTAACTGGGTTATCCATAGTTTGAAGCTGTCTAAGAGGAACCAGATTTTTTTTTTTTAATTCTTTCAGTGATAGAAAAAGTCATTTTATGACAAATGCTAATATACTTCAAAGGTAGAGGGAACAGGTGAAAGTCAAGCCAGTGCTTGTGCTAAAAATTGGAAGTCACCCTATCAGTGATCTCTACTTTCAGAGTAAAACTGACAAGTCTCCTGAAATATCTAGTTCAAACGTGTTGTTTGCCATTGACTAGTAGGCATTTGTTTCCAAAGATGGTAGAAGCACTTTTCATTCTTCATGCCTTGTCAGTGATTGATTTGTTTCTTTCTGTTTTTCTTTCAGAGAACTTAATTGCACTATGTTTTTTTGAAAACAAGCACATCAAATATCACAATATTAGCATAATCATAAAAATGTCAAGCATTCAGTGCATTTGCAATATGTCAGAGCTTAGTACAGAATGTATTTTTTCATATGATTAATGTGAGTCTCTGGAACATGCCTTTGAATGGGCAGCTCTTAAGGAGGTGACAAGTGGTTGCTAAAAATTATTCCTATTAGGGATGGCCTGGTTTCAGCTGGGATAGAGTTAATTGTCTTCCTAATAGCTGGTACAGTGCTGTGTTTTGGGTTTAGTATGATAAGAATGTTGATAACACCCTGATGTTTTCGGCTGTTGCTAAGTCGTGTTTAGACTAAGTCAAGGACTTTTCAGTTTCTCATGCCCAGCCAGCAAGAAGGCTGGGGGGGGCACAAGAACGTTGGGAGGGGACACAGCCAGGACAGCTGACCCAAACTGGCCAAGGGGCTATTCCATACCATGGGACGTCATGCCCAGTATATAAACTGGGGGAGTTGGCCAGGGGAGGAGCGCTGCTCGGGAACT
>JAVKLA010000073.1:30720702-30761792 GCA_034782735.1 Sagittarius serpentarius
TACGTTTGTCCGATTTTCTCCCCCATCCCACTGGGTGGTGGGGGGAAGTGAGCGAGCGGCTGCGTGGTGCTTAGTTGCTGGCCGGGGTTAAACCACAACAAAGGAAAAGAATAGTTTGTCCCTAAAGCAGAATAATGTTGGTCCTTAAAAGCAGTAGATCCTAAGGGAATAGATGGATGTAAAAGGTCTTATGAGAAGAGGAAAGGTTACTGATCCTGTGGTTGTATTCTGTGCAAATTCTTGCTGTGTCTGGCTGACCCCATTGATCTCCACCTGCAAGAACCTGGAAACTGGGATCACAAATTTCAGTGCCTGTCATAATCCAGATACTACCGTTTGTGTCACAGGTAGTATTGTTTTTTAAATATAGGTAGTCGACTAATGCTGTATATTTAAGATGACTAGATAAGTTAAAAAAGCATCAGGTATATATTAATAAATGTACTAGTTTTTGTATTGTATCTAAACTTGTATAGACTTTGTTGCACTGCTTGTACTAACTGTAATCGCATTGTTTTGGTCAGTAATTTCATGGAATGATTTGGGACTATGAATCTCAATGGTAAGGATGTAAGTGTGGGAAATGGGACTTTCAGATACAGCCTGTAAAGCAGCTATTCTAAATTTATGTCCAGAGTCCCTTCATTTTTCTTGGCTGCTATGGAGGGAAATAGCCACAAAATTCAATACAATTACATACTTTAAAATTTGGACATAGGAACCCAGTTTATTGTCAGTGCAGTAATTTGCTTCCCAACATCCTCTTTTGGATTGGGTCCAGAGCTCTTCACTTGATTTTTGAAAAGCTATCTTCATTAAGCTCATCACTGCAATGGTAAGTGAGGCTGTTATCTGAAAAGATCCCTTGGCTTTGTTTTTTCCGTGCATGAAAAGATATCTTAGCATAGACACGGTCTGCAGTGTTCTGGTATGACCACAGGAGAGGAAAGCAAGCATGCTGTGAGCAGGGGTGTCCTCCTCCTTACTTCTTCTGAACCTCCTACTGTAGGTAGTATCCTGCAGTATGACAGGAGACTCTGTCTTGCTGTCTTTGCTCGGACGGGCAGAAGTTTGCCTTTTGCACATTTGCACTTGTGGAAAATACAGTGGAATATAAATAGGTCACACATCTGGCAGAATGTGCCAAATGGGTAACCTTCTCCCTCTAAATGTGTTTATGGAAAGTGATAGCCTTGTAAGCCCCTTCATTGATGCTAGGGACAGAGTCATTACAGGTTCCCTTTCCTTCCTGTCCTCCTAATGTGTCCTAGCCCTCTCCCTTTAAGGAACAGAAATTACGTCTCCCTGCCTGGTTCGTTCTTCTGGTATATGACACAGCCAAAACAGTGCCAGCCGGTGCTAGCATGGTGGTAACACGGCCCGGGCGGATGCTCCCTGGATACGGCCTGCAACAAATGGTTTACTTCAACCTAAGCTGCCAAAGGCTCCTCAGGTGGTAAATATTGCCCTGGGTAAGAACTGACAATGAATGGCTGCATCTGCATCCTGTGACTACTCTTCTGACCTCTTCTGTCCGCAGAGAGTATTTTTATGCTGCTTTTTCCCTCTTTTTTCTACAACTGCCTGTCCGAGCCTCGCAGCGTGTTTGGTGTTCATTCACGTGCAGCCGCGTGTGCCTCTCCGTGAGCAGAAAGGAGATGATGGCGGCTTCAGTCTGAGAACTGAATGTGAACGCAGGGGAGCGATGTACACAAGCGTGCGCGGACCCACTGCAGCGAGCGAATGTGATGTTATGCTCATTCCTTCTCCTTCACCTCTCCTTACATTCTTCTCTGGCCTAGGAAATTTGACTTCCTCTCCTGTAGTTTTTGAACACCTCTACCCTTTCCGAGGCTGCTGGGTATCACTTTGTATTCTCTGACGTGATGATGGGATTATATCAGAGATATCAAAGGAAATGGCTTTGGCAGTAGTAAGCAGTGATAGTAAAACAGTTGCAAGTCAGATTTAGTAATCCATCTGCTGTACGTCCAGGCCGCAAGGATGGATTCAAATATACATGTGAAAATTTCAGAAAACATTCCACGTAACTGTGCTATAGAAATAACCTCCTTCAAAATCCTAAGCACTGAACTGTTTGCAATTGCCTGTGTAATAGGTACTTTTCTGATCATTAAATTCTGCTCTGTGCTCTGAGACAACAGAGTCATTTTCAACAAGTGAGAACAGGTCCTGCTCTTACCTCGGGGATGTGAGGAGCTAGCAGCAGAGAAGTAGTGCTTTCCTGCGGAGCAGTAAGACCAGTGGAAATAATCACAATTCAGGTATTGAAAAGCACAAGCAGAAAATAATTTGTATGCATATGAAAAAACCAAAGGCAGCTTTCTAAATTATTTGCAGGTGTCTTTTTTAATCCATCTGTAAAGATGAAAATGATGGCAGATTTTTCCAAAATCTTTCTTTAAAATGAGTTTTGAAGACACTTCCCAGGTAGTGTGAATTTTCCATTCAGCAACTCATCTGATGCCGTGCAAGGTTCCTGCCCTGCTCCTGCTAAAGACAATGTAAGATTCGGCATTGATGTCACGAAGACAGCAAAATATTTCAGTCATTGCATACACTCAGACCTCAGTATGAGGGATCCATCCCTGTCACGTGGACCTGTGTACAGCAGCAGGAGCACGGAGGGTTTTTAGGAGAACGGTCTCTGCACTGCCAGGAGTGTCTTCTGGCCCAGCGTGGAGGTGCCCCATGGGAAGTGCTGCCTCTGCAGTCGGCAGAAAGGGACTCGGGGTGTGCAGGCGTGCAACCAGGGGACAGCCGCTGCGCCTGTGCTCTGCGGGTTGAGGCAGCCCAGCTCACGAGTTGCTCTTTCTTACTCTTTCTCAGCTGGGAACGAGAGTTGCAAAGGGCGTGTGACTTGTTGCGCTGCCAGGAGGACAGTCGCGCTCTCCGCCTGAATCTGTAGACTTGCACTTCACAACCCAAGTGTTCCCCGTCTGCTTCCTGATCTGTTAGCCAAAATGGAGGTTTTCACACCGATGTCTGCAGATGAATCGTACTGCCTTCTTGTTCCTTCCCTGTAGGAGACCGTTGGATTTTATCCCTTAGCTCACACTGTCTCCCCTCAGAAACCCCATATGTCTTTGCATGGCCTCATGTGAAGTCAGTCACTTTTGCATGTCAAGAATAAAAAGGAAACATATAAACAAAATGGGAAGCACAGTAAGATGTCAAGGAAAGGAAAACAAAAGAGTGCGATCCAAAATGTTACATCTCTTTGTGGGTGACTTCACTGAGATACAGATTGAAGGGAGAGACTTTTTTACTATTACTCCTCAGAACCAAAAGAAAAAAAATTGCTTTGCTGGAGGCCGCTTCTTCCTGTCTGCATTCGTATACAGATGATTTGTTTCAGTGCACAGGGACATACCCTGCAGTGTTGAAGTCAATGGGAATTTTGCTGCTGAATATAAGAAGAAGCATTTTACCTCCATCTCTGAGAACTGATGTCACCAAGATTTGGAAGGGTTTTACTGCTCTTGCAAAAATCTGATCTTGTCTTTTATTCCTGGTGCTTAATACCTCCATTGTAAGTGGCATTTCACTGTGCCTGTTACCCAGAATGGTGTCCCATGTGAATTCAGGGAGAAGGTTACACACTGGAAAGGCGTATGAGACCAGTACTTACAGGGAAATAAGTAATTAAGACAGCTGAATAGAGGAGGACACATCAAAATTAACAATTTAACAAAGTAGGTGTCTGAGAACAAGAAATAGGATCTGGGGAGGTGAGGTTTCAGGTGAAGTCATAGCACAGAACAGTCATGGTTATACTGGATCCTCAACTTGTTGCTCTCAGCTGCTCCTTCCTCTCTGGAGCCTTTCCAGGGCAGATGGTGCAGCTGAGGCTGCACAGCCTGAGGCAGAGTGTTGAAGCAGCATGCTGTTAGCTGGCTTAGCAAAAATTATTATTATATATTTTTTTTTCTTTCTCTGTCCATGTAGTGTAAGCTAAGGTCTAACTCTGGACTTACCGTTTCCCTATGGCTGAATCCATAGAGGATTTGGACTGTAATGATGGCAACAGATTGTATCTTTCCCTGTCTTTGGATGGTCTGACAGCAGGGCAGTGTTAGCAGTGGTTCTCAGAGCAGTAAGGATTACCTGCCTGTCATATTTTCTTTTTCCCCTTTATGCCCCTCCCAAAAATGAATTACCCAGACAGCCAGCCTGAACAGAGAATTTTTTTTTTTAAAACCAGTCAGGATTTCTTGCGTTAGTTAACTTGCTGGAGCCTGTACAAACGTGGATTCTTGATCCAGGGGAGTACTGTCAAGGCGATGCACAGCCACAGTTTTCTAGTGGTGTTAGCATTTTCTTTCCCAACACCTGACTCCGAGCAGGCTGATTCTGTATTTCAGGGAGGCTGGTATTCCCCCTAGTAATATTTCTGCACACCATCACTTAATGATTCGTTCTGAAGACCACCAGCAGCAGCTCTCCTTCAACAGGCAGTGATTGGAAATTCCTAAAGTGGGGAGGAACATTCTAGGAATTTTATCCAAGAGCTGTATTTTACTCTCTATATTTTTTTTTCATAGTTGTGTTGTATTTACATGTCACTCTGAGGCGTTCACATCTTCTGTTAAAGTTGTTTTTGTTTAGGTCTTCAGTAAAGGGTCTAGTTTTGGATACGTAATTATGCTCTTTTCTCTTAAGAACCTACTAAATAGAAAATAAATTTCTCCAGGATATTCTTCTAATTTGGATTCCACCACTTTTCTGCAGAATAACTTTAGGAGTGTTAAAACGATGTCACTGAATTTGAACAGTAGCAAAGCTGAGCCCCACACAGAGAAATATGCAGTCTTTCTCAAGACATGTTGAGACATCCCCCTGCAGCTGTGATGGGCTATCAGCACAACATCTCCACCCTTTCACCAGAGGCAACCTCTTAGAGGCAACTTCGTCTTCAGACTTCAGTTGTATATCATCTATTCTCAAGTGGTGTCAAAAGACCCAGGAGCTTTCTGCCTGTCTGCTGGGAACATTGATCCACTCACCATAACTACATACAAGATGTGAAGTCTTTCCTTCCCTTGCACTCTCTGTCTCTTTCTCTCTTAAAAAAAAAAAAAAAAAAAAAAGCTGTCAGTATTTCAGAAAGTGTGAGCAGCAGATCTTTGTGTACTTTAATCCATAAATAAACATTTCTTCTTTTGAACTTCATTAAAATTGGATGTGTTTTCACCGTAAAACACTCCAGCATCCCTATCATTTAGACATATACGGTGATGAATATTGCAATTAATTTTTGTCTGTAGGAATACTTGTGGTCTAGAAATACTGAATTTATGCCAAAAAAGTACGTTAAGAGTCAGACAACAAGAAATGTTGCTTGTAACAGCAATTTTAGAGCAAGATATTAAGTTCTGCTCCTGCTGTTTTAGCAGGCTGGGCCAAATGCAAGATTGTTATGACCTAGCTTGCAGGGAAGTTGTGGAGAGGTGCGTTTGGTTTGCCTTCTGCACAGTTATATCAGACTTTCTGTGGTAATACTTGTTGATGTATCACACTAAAATCTCCAGCTTTTCCTTTCATGCCTTTGACCTGAAGAAAGGAATTCCTGCTTTTAAATGCTCATCCATCAGTACTGCATAGTTAAGTTGATAAAAAAGCTAAGGCTAAGCCAGTGTTAATTTAGCCAACTGTAACATTATTGACAATATTCATCAGCAAACGATTTTAATTAGACCAGCATAATGAGCTCAGTAGATTAAGACTAAGCGAATGACTAAAACTGAAGTAGGATTCTGATCACAAACAAGTTCTGACGAGAGTAAGGACGAATTTTTTGCCACCAGCGTTTGAGTAGCATGCGGAAACGGAGAGATAGTCCTAATCACGTGAGGAATCACATAAAAATAATGCCAGCGTGCTGGAAGGCCGCGCTGGTGTCAGGAAGGCTTTCAGAGTGTGAGCAAGTGCTGTGTAAACTTCCCACGCAGCCTTGCCTGTCGGTGACACCCTCCTTCCGTGGCGGCGGGGCTCATTTGTGCGCTTGCCTTACGTGCCATGTGTGAAACCAGGACTGGGGAGGGTTGAGAAAGGTTAAATTGAAGAGGCAGCAGGTACTTGTGCTGGGAGGGGGCAGAGTGGAAGGGCAGGTGGAATAGGGCCTATTGAAGTTTGTGGCTGTAATTAAGAACAGGTAGGGAAACGGGAGGAGGAGGCAGGGAAAATGGCAGTATTTTTTTAAGAAAGAAGTAAGAATACAGAAGCAAAAAGAAAAGGATCATTTGGTGCTTGAGGAGGGCAATCTTTGGGCTGGGTAACATGCCGCTGTTTTTGTCTCTCTCTCTCTCTCTACATAGCTTCTTTGTTCTGATTTCTGGTGAGGTATTCTAGGCCCTGTTTTATTTCTTCCCCCTGCCTGCCCGTGGTCTTCCTGAGACCTGCTGGCAGAGGGAGGTTTTCGCAGCCTGCAGCGTTGTTTCTGAGAAGTGGGAAGGAAACAGAACCATGCTGGATGACGTTACTCGCCTTAGAGAAGTTGGTGTTTTCCGGCTGAGTGAAAGTGGAAAGTTTCAGCCTTGCTAGTCCAGATGTTTTCATGGACATTGCTGCAGTAGAGAAACCCTTGTCTGCACATCTTGCTCAGCCTTGAATAGGAGAGTAACAAGTTACATGCTAACATAAATGTTTAATGAGTTATGATAAAAAAAAATCAGACGGTGAGCAAAATACTAGGTTAATTGACTATGGAGTCCTAAATTCCCCAAAATGTAGCATTCCAGCCAAATATGGCTGAAATATCAGCTGTCATATGATGAATATTTTAAAGAAGATTCTATTATACACCTAGGGGTTCATTCGCTTCAGTAATGAGGACAGTTACCTCTAGGGAAAGGAAGCTATATTATGCTTGCCACTTAACCAGGGGCTGGTTTGACAGGCATCAGCTCAGAATATGTGTGTATATATATGGGGAATCACAGCAACTTGTCTCTAGCTTACTGAGCAGGGAATGTTGTGCTGTACAATACTTCGGGTTTCTATCTATGGATTTGTACATGGTGCTGAGTGGGATTCAGACTATTTTTATTCCTGAGTCTGATTGTTGAGGTGGAATCCATCACCTACTAAATATTAAATCAGCAGTTTTTTTTAAAGAGCAACACTGTCTCTGCTGACTTGAACATCCTTATGTGGCCCAGAGGAAAAGAGAAACAAAGACAAGATGAGAAAACTATCGTCTTTTGCATTCTTCTTAATATTAATGATTTCTCTAAAGTTTTCAAACTGTTGAAGGCAAAAAGTGAGATAGAACTTTCACATGGGTAAGAAATGACCCAGGTGAAAAAAAAAAGTATACATAATAAAACCAGCAGTGAAACTTCTGAAATTGAATTATTAGTTGGAAGAGATGGAGAAAATGCATCAACAGATTATTTTTTTAAACCAGTTTTGTTTAATTGTTTTCGAACAAACATGGCTGGGAATTATTAAGAATGTGTCAGTTCAAAATTATTTGAAGACTTTCACGCAAATGTAAGGTATGTCAGATTTTACACTGAGTATTGTTTCTGAATCCTAATGTTTGCAAATGCTGAAGTTTTAAGATATTGGCCCAACTTACATGGTATTGTCCATCTTGCCAGACAGACTGGAAATGGATCTAGTTACTTCTTGGGTTTTTGGTTTTTTTTTTAAGTTAATGGTTGCACTTCATAGGCAATACCCAAATGCAGCAATCTGTGAGGTTTCTGAATGAGTATTTCTAATATACCTGTAGTTTCCTAGTGGAATACTCATCACACACCACTGCACAAATAAAAGCACATCTCTGTCACCCTTAAAGAGTCTGAACAAAAATCACTTTTATGATGATGAGCAGGTAGGTGAAGTAACAAAGGCATGATAAATGATGGCACATTTTTTGTTTTTACATTCTGCAAAATAGTCGTATCATCCCTTCAATTCCAGAAATCAAAATAAATAATTGTTATGCCAGTCCTCTAAAGGCAGTGAAGATTCTTAAAAAGTTTCTGTTTGCTGACTTCTAAGATGGAAGCTCACTTCTTACATCACTTTTTTAAGACCTCTGATGGCATACCAAAATCACCTGGATGACCTGGCATTTTAAACAGCACATCCCATCTCATCCTATGGTAGAAGAATTCCAGTCCTTTGATTAATTTCAAATAATTCTCCTTGTTTAGCCAGATGAATTGTCTGGGTTTCAGAATACACGTGGTTTATTCTGATGCTTTTTCTTAGATAAACTGACCCCTCAATGCAACAAAAGGACAAAATGAAAGTACTCATTAAGTTGATGCCTTTGCATAATACACATACATTTTTTAAGATCAAGTTACATATTCATCGGTTTGTCTTAGTCACAGAGTTGCTGCCATGAATGCTGTGTACATATGTGGATATCTGAGCTGCTTTGTAGGGTCGAGGGGAGGTAAGGAAAAAGGAAAAAATCTGAGAAAGAGGAGGGAGTAAGTGAGACTAAGAGTTAGGAGGGAGTCTGAGCTATATAGTTCCTAGTCTATACATCTGAAATCTTTAGAGGTTGTAGGGTTTTCTTTCCCAGTATAATTCTTGATGTGTACTGGGAGTTGTGATCAATTTTTGGTGTTACTAAAAAGCCCATAGTTATTATTTTTCTTCTTGAGATAAGGGTTAAATAATCTTAAATTGTCCAGGGACCTTGAAGTTCTTTGTCATCCTATTTGCTCATTCATTACTTATGTTGTTTTGAATTGTGCATGAAAAAGAGAATATTTAAATAAAAGCATGCTCTCTGTTTTGATGAAAAGTTGTGTTTCTGGAGTTTGTTTTAGAGTTGTGCCCTGCTTGATGTGATGTCCTGTTATGTTAGGAATGTAAGACTGCAACATAAAGTTTTATCAAGACTTGGGAAGTTTGGGAAAGTTAAATGAGGGTTGGTTTTTTTTTTTCAATAAAGCATGGGTTATTTTTTCAGATTATGAACCAAAATAGATGAATATTTCCAGTTCTTTCACAGTGGTAACAGTGAATTGGGATAAAGGGTGTTTGGAGTGATAGGCAAATGTCTGAACAAAGCAAGTAATTTCATCCCACAAGTCTAAAAGTTATGCAGGGTGGTGCTTCATTTTAAACAAAGGCTAAATCCACTGGAGCTGAAAGTTGGTGCTAACACGGAAAATCCGAGCCCAAAGAACTCTTCCCTTAATTTCTTTTTTTCCGTATTTCCTGTTCTCCCAGATTTCTTAGCCCTTTGGCATGTCTTAGATTTGGTTTGCTATAAAGAAGTAAGGGAATAATTTTACTTGGCATACAGAAGTTAGACAATTTCTACAGCTTCCAGAAGGCCTGAAGGTCATCTGCTGTCTCTAGGTAGGTTTCAGAAATGTCACAGCTGCCTGCAGTGGCCGAGATGGAAATGTGGAACTTCTACAAGAAGACTTGTCCGAGCCCTACTTTTGGTTATGCCATTCCAGGAGCTCTTGTATATGTACTTTATGTGGGCATACCTAGGCATGCTACCTCACTTTGCGTGAGTGGTTTTGACTTATGGTAACAATGGGTAAGAATGGGTGACCATTAATAATCTTATCTAATCTCTTAAGAGATCCTGTGGCAGGGAGCAAGCAAGCGGTTCAAATGTGCTGCTACAAGTCATAATGAAGATTTCTTGTAACGATGGGAGATTTCGAAAAGTGAGTTGTTGACGTGGCAGTCTTCACTTGACAAAACTCTGGAGGTCAAAAGAAAGATGGTTGGGCATAAACTCATAAATTTTTCTCCCCCAAAGGCCTCAGCATGAACCTTGCACTGCCAGGGTCTTGTTTAGGAGCTGTATGACTGACACGCTCTCTGCCTGAGATTTGTAGCAGGCTTATTTAATTGCCACATGTACCTATCCCCCATTTTGCTCTTAACTGTCTGCTCATTTTTCTTTCCAACTCACTGTTATATCCAGTGATTTTAGCCAGGAGCAGCTAAAATGACAGAGATCTACAAAAGGGGTTCATGGTTGGAAGTAGAGCACTACATGCTGAGTGTTGCCTGCCAGCGTTTTACTTGGATTTTAAGTGAGGGGGGAGGAAAGAAAGAGTCTTCATCTTTGCTTTTAATTAATGCAGACACCGTTTTCATTCTGAAGTGTCACACACTGGAAATCAAAGGAGCCTTGTAAAAATAATAAGGAAAAAAAAGTTTATCCCGATTAGTAATAGAAAACATTTTCAAACAAGATCTACAGAATTATGATAGGGCTGGCACTTCCTCAAGGTGAAAGTCTTTCAAAACCATAACATAAATTATTGATTTGTCCAAGTCTCCTCTCCATAGGAGATTTACAATTTCATTTTCATAGTTGTCTCAAGGAGGGAGGGGAAAGAGATTTTTATCTAGGTCAGAAAGAAAACGTCTTATTTTTACAAAATAATAATAAAACGCTATTTTAGCTAAAGTGAGTTGCTATACTATAAAATTATGGGGCTTTCTGCCCTGACATTTGTGTAATGTCAGGAATAACTCCATTTAAGCAAATAGATTTACAGCTGTGCAAGTGTAATCAGAGCCACGTTATATCACATCTTTCTTAGATACAAAGAAAGATTGTTGTGAACAGTAAGCAAGATATGTAAGGAAGACGTCTGGCCTTCTCCATATATTTGTGCTGATAAAAACTGGCTTCACCAAAACAGGACTCCACAAACGAAGAGCAAAAGGTGGAAAGTATGAGGATTGTGGCAAATTAGAAGGGAGTATGATACAAATCTGTCCCTTTTTTGCTGCCACCTGGGTTCAAATACAGCAGTATATGGGTCTAGCAGATAAAGAGCAGGGAAATTAAACGAAAGGGTAAGTAAGGTAGTGTGGCATATCAGAGAAGGTTAAGAGTTCTTGGAGAGCTTACTATGAGTGGCAGCACTTCTCCAGATCTATGAAGAGGGGATCTGGCTGCTGAGGAACCAAAGAAAGTGAAAACCAGGATGAAGATAGTCAGCTATTAATCACACCAGGCAGGAGAAGCGGATACCATCGTACACAGCAGGAGACAGAAGGTGATGAGCAGAAATGTACGAATGAGCAGGAGGTGGGGTTTGTGCAATGCTGTCCCACCTTCTGTGGTGAGAAGAAGCAACAGACTTCAGATGTTTTCCATCTCACCATACACAAGAGGGAAATTAGCATGATGGAAAGGGTTAACATTAAAACCAAGGAAGGACCAGTTAAGCAACTCCCCCCAAGGATTTTTGTTGTATGTCAAAGGAAAAGAAGTCTCCAAATGACAGACAGTTCGAAGCTAGTGATCTTAGGTGTTTGCTGGTCAGGGTCTTAAAAGAGGAAAACATGACAAAGAATTTAGTTGTCATCTACTGTGGTAGCAACAAAAAACCTAAAGTACTATCCCTAGTGAGTACTTTTTAATAAAGGAAAATACGTTGTGTTATCCTGGTGGACTTCAGTGAGAGCAATGTGTTGGAAATATCACAATATAAAAGTAAAGTAAAATGTCTGGATTTTCAAAAAACTTTTAAATTGTCATTTCCAAGCCAAAAAGATACTGTACCCACAACAGAGAAATCTTATATTAGACATTACTCTAAAAATTAAAGAGGGAATGGTGACATCTCATAATCAGTTTTTGTTTTAAGTTGATGTGATCAAGACAGCTGCATTTATTGTATGAGAAAAGAATAAAATTTTACTGCTGTATTTAGATATGTATGTTAAATAAATAGGAACATACACACTGTGACATGCATTTATGCATATTCATCATGTGTAAAAAGGGCCGCTAATCAGCTAATGAAGAGGAGAACTGAGGGATTTAAGAAAACTCTATGAGAGCCCCCAAAAGCCATTTCTACAGCTTAGAAAGAAGATTGTATCTTAAAAACAAACAAAAAACCCACATGGTGTAGAGAAGAGCATGGAAGTAGCTACACAGCTTTAAAAAGAGTAATATTTACTAAAGAAGCAGCTGATATAAATGAATACTAAGTAGATATTTAAAGTTATAGAAAATTGGAGAGGGAGGCAAAAATCAGAAAAGGAAGAATCAGTGGCTGGTACATTTAAGGACTATAAGAAATCTTTTCACTTATGAAACAAAAAGAATCCTCAAAAATATTCTTGGTCTATTACTAGGTGAGATGGTACAGTTACCAATGACAAAAAAGTGGCACAGGAGAGAAAAAGTATATTTATTTGTCCACATGGGTGAAAAACCGGGTTAATGAATTAATATCACCTCACAATTAAAAATACTTTCAATTTCCTTAGTAATTTGGGAGGTGTTGAGGAAAAGTAGTTATTTGGTTTGGTTTTTATGAACTCATGATATGTATCTGAGATTTTAAAAAGATAAGGCTGAGGAGGTTTTTCCATCATTAACAGTGATGTGTTTTAGTCTACTGGGAAAGTTTCAAAGGACTGCAAGATTTAAAATATTTTAAAATTATATTTAAGTACTATTCCTCAGTGTTTAGAAATCTAGGTTACTTAATGCCTGAATTCAATACCAGATGAGTTTGTTAGAGTGCATCAGTTAACAAATAAACAGGGGAAATAATGCAATTAATGTAGTCAACATGGATTGGCAGCCTGGAAATCCATTCAAAATCATTTTTGTTTATAATAGGATCACAATTTTGATGGACAGATTTTTGAAATGTGTGTTGCTTAGTACCCACTGACATTTTGATGATGAAGAAAGGACAAAGGTACAAAATTATTACACTTGAATACTATATTTCAAATTATAACAGTAAGTGAGAAATCCTTACCAGGCAAAGATGCTAGTATTGGTCTCCTGTGAGGATTAATTCTTGTCCCATTATGTTTATGTTCTTTCATATATTCTGAAAGAAAATACTAAATTATAATGAATAAAGTTTGCAGATAGCTCAAAGACTGGGAAAATGCTAAGGAACAGAAACAATCCACACAGATCTCAACAAGTTGGGAAGAGAGAACTTTGTCTTGGAAGAAAGAATAGAAGCCAAAGGTACTGAGGGGGAGAGATTGTCCCAGAAACAGTCCTTCTGATGACAACTAAGGGAGATTCTGACAGATGATAAACTGGATATTAACTCCTAGGATAATTCCTTGGCAAACAGGACTAACATGGTCTTCATGTAAACAGGAGAATAGACCCTGTATCTGGCATTTGTATTTTCATTTCAAGAATATTATATTCGGTTGTATTCACAGTTCAGTGAGGCTAACGACAAACTGGGGAAGTTTTAGAAAAAAAGAAACAAGAATACCCAAATGCTGAAAGAATTGGAAACCTTACTTTGTAACCCAAGAGGGATAATCTGCAGATCATGTCTCTAGATATTCTGCTTGGTTTTGGGACCACTTGTGTGTTGATTAGTCCGTCTCTGTTTCAGGGGTTTTTAGGTGATTGTCTAATGCACCACACCTTAAATTACTGCATTAAAAAAAAAAAAGGAAAAAAAAATGGAGAGAGAAAGGAAAAATGAATTCCTTTTAATTTAGAGAAAATAAAATTACAGCAAGTAGGGAATCCTACCTTGGTCTTAGTCTGGTCACTTGGTCTCTGCTCCTGCCACTCCCTTGTTGTTCAAGAATTCCTCCCCGGCTGGTTACTTTGCTGGCAGAGGAATCTAAGTCAGTGTTGCAGGTGCAGTGGGCAGAATTAGTAAAAATTTTTCACTGCCACGTACAGATATGGAGGGAACAAGTGTATCGCAGAGGGCAGTATTATATCCTCTTATGCAACAGTTGTCAGGCATATGAAATACAGTCTCAGTTTTCCAGCAGTCTTTGAAGAAGAATAATGGCCCTGTAATACGGATACTTCAACAGATCTTTGCAGGTCTGGCTTTAATACTTGGCTTTTCCCCAGAGTTCTGGTGCGCTTTTTGGACAAGTCTTTATGGGTATGTTTGTAGTATGCAATGTAGTCTCAGCCCCAAAATGGAATTCTGGAGTGTAAGGCAAGAATAGTTGTACAGGGACTCGGTTTCTCTGTGCAGTCTTGTAATGTGAAGCAGGTAGTTGCTACAGGTGATAAGAACTAAGTGAATACTCACTTGAAAAATGCAGATTAAATGCTAAGATGGGACCGATGCGAAACAACAGTCCAGGAACCAGCTGGACCTGTGCGGGCTGTAAGCCTCCTTGCAAACATTCCCCATTTGGGCTTACTGTTCTTCAGAGCTCCTCAATAGCTTCTGTCCTGCATGACACAGAATATACTTCGAAGTTACCCTAGAAAGTACGTTGCCAGCATACATGTCTATTTCTGAGGGACCTTTCCATCAGACATGTGCAGATTGAATTTTTATTCAAGAGCTGCAAGTGCACCTTAACGTGCAATCATGTTCTTCACATCCAGCTGTGCCATAATTCCATCACAACTTCTGCAGCTGCTGTGTGGGCTGCAAGTGAAGCTTCACCAAGAGTGTTGCTAGGGATATAAGAAAAAATTCACCTTGAGCTTCAGATTTGGCTCAAAAGAACAGCCAGCTTGCAGGTAACGAATAAAAAAGCCTCTTTTGCCAGTAAGATATGCCGATTTGTTTCAGGCACACAGGGAATGAATCTGACTGATGAGGAAGGAGTAATTGTTTTTACCAGATCATTTTTTTCTGACCATGACTAAACATTGCCCCTCCCCCAAAACTGACTTTATATAACCTCTGTGGAAGAGAAATGTTATTCTTCATGTTTGTAAGGATTTGCACATACCAAGCGGCAGTTTTGCCAGAGGACTGGCAATTGTCATATAGCAAGTAGTTCAAACTCAGAATGCCCGTGGGCTAGTGGGTTTGTCTAGTATGGAGCTCTTTCCTTTTCTTCTCATTCTAAGCTTATGCCTAGGGCTCTTGCTTGGCTTGGTTCTGGTCTTGTTTATGTTGGTGTAAATCAGGAGTAACCTAGCTCCTATCAGCGCAGTTTATGTAAACGAGATCAGGCTCCAGCACATGGTGTTCAACCACTCTAATACTGTTAAAGGAGCTACAAATTGGTGTTCGTAGCTAAGATTTGCGTAGATCCTCTGTAGTTTTCCTATCCATCATTTCATCAGATGTTCTTCCATTTTCTACTCCTTATAACTTTTTCTTAAACTGAAACAGCTTTCATTTAAGATTCTGAAAAGCTTTTTACAAACTTCAGTTGACTAAGTTTCATAACATTCCTGTAACAGTGAGCATCAGTTAATCAGTATGATTGTGCAACTGCTGCATCCCATCAAATATAGCTCTCAGACTAAAAGAAAAAAAAACCAACCCAAAAAGCACGTTAAGAAAAGATTAAGTATGCAGTATTACTTTAAAACTCCTTCAGAATTCAAAGCAAGATGCCTTATCTGGTTTACAGGAAACTTTTGAGAGAAAAAACCAACCAAACAAGCAAATATGTTTCCTTGATATGGAACATACAGAAATTTCAGATAGAAACAATTACAGTCCAGTTGTGGAGTTCCTGCATTTTACAGTTCTCCCTGAGGGATTTTCTACGATATTTAGGAATCTATCAGGAAATCACAGGGCTTAGCTTCCTAATTAGTGTTGTGAAGCTATGTTTAAAGCATACAGCAATTCAGTTGCAAAGTGCAGAACACCTCTGAATCTCCTGCTTTCTCCTTTGCCACCTTTCCTCGTGACAAGCAGCGACTCTTAGCATGCTATATACTCTCTGTGCGCAGTGTGTGGGCTGCTGTGAGGGGTTCATTCTTTATGGAAATACCTGTGTCTTCCATGAGGCAAATCCCACTTTTGGGCAGAGATTCTCTTGCTTGCAGCGTGGGAGTCCCTAGGCATAAGGTATAGTGCAGGTAAATCTGTCTAGGGATTCTGGCCCAACAAAGCAAATGAGATCATGACATGACCACAAGATAGTGCCCAAGTGCACTGAAATGAAAATAACTCAGTTTTCAGATACAAAAATTGAGCTTTCAGACAAGTAGCTCTTGATGAAATCTATTTTTTTTCTGATGGAAAACAGACACAGTTTATCGATATATTATTTTTTTGCCGTTAACTAAATTTTATGTTGCAAAAGTTAGAAGGGAAACATTTTCAAGAATCTGTAATTGCAAGTCAATATATACCATTAATATGTTCTCTGCTGCAGCAATAAGGAGACCTTGGGACCCAGCTCTTAATTATTGATTCTTGCGAGCTCAGCTGGTGGTCCTTGGACCTTATTAAATGCTCCTCGCCGTGTTTTTGCACTCTTATTCCCTTGAGCTATAGCTTAACTGTGTAACTTCTCCCACTACTTGTCGATTCTTAATAAAATTTGTTGAATGATAAGGTTCAAGGTTGGCTCATCCCTAAGATTAAGTCTTTTTGGCTTTCAGCACAGTCAGTCATGTCGCATACAGCTTGATTTGCTTTGCTTAAGGCTTTCTGAGCAATTGGTTTGCACGGTGCTGTTGCTAACCCCAGTTCTAGCTGGGTGATGACCTTTTTCCAGCCCTGATTGTTTATGTGTATCCTGCAGTTCACTGGGGAAGTGTGTGTTGGCTTCCAAACAAAGATTGCTGTCTATTATATATAACCTAAAAATACAACTGTGAACATGTGTAGGAGTTAGGATCATGATTTTTTTTCCCGGCGTTTATTAACATCCTGTTGTATTTATTTCAAAACCTACAAGATGGATGATTTTAGAGGTTTATTGTTCAGAAGTTGCTGTAATTATAACAACTGACAGACTGATAGATGCAAATTACAGTTGATTACATTAATGAGCTGTATGAAGCAGTTTAAATTATTACATTTCTATATTGCCATCTTCACTGGAAACCTGGACTTGAAATGGAAAATGCCTGAGCGTTGGTAGCTACCTACATATGCTGTAGAGTGGTAGAAAAAATGAGTAAAAGTATGAGAGTTGAAAATGTCCTGCTGCCCGAAGGCAAGTAGATTGGAGCGTACTGAACCTATTTGTTTATTCGAAAAAAGACCAAACAAAATCCTGTTTGCTTACTAAATATACGTCTCCATTCCTTCTCTTTGCTTTCATTTGTTCGGCCAGATTTCCTAAGAAGATGAGGCTTACATACTCATCCTCTGTGTGTGTGTGTGTATGTGTGTGTGTACACCACATGCACTTACTTACATCAGGGTGTGCTCCTCCAGTGGTGCCTGAAGGGGCAGCTGATCTCATCTGAGTTTGGCCAGAGAGTAAAATTGTCAAAACCAAATAATTTTCTACAAGTTTTGTGAAACTAAGTGGATAGGGAGAGGAAAGAGACAGACTGTAGTTGTGCCTTGGAACGCTGCAAGATAACCTCACTCCTCGTGGAACACCAGGAAAATCAAAAGAGAGAAAATTTCTGAAAGTCTCCATCGTGCAGAAAGCTTCAGCTGCAACTCATGCCTAACCCTAGCGCACAATGTCAGTCACACCTGTGGTGCTCTAATCCACCAGGCTACATTAATCTGGGCACTCGGAACTGCTGGATTTATCTTTTGGCTAATAAAGAGGCAATTCCACAAATTTGGTGTTGAGTAATCAGCTATAGTTTCTTTCTTTTTCTATTTCCTTAAAAACCATAACAAAATCCTCAAAGACAGTAATGTTTGGTTGTGTGTTAGAGGAGCATACAGTATGGGAAAGATGAGAAAACCCTCACATGTCAGTGTTTGTCCTGCTGCAGCTCGCAGAAGGGAGTTTCGTCATTCCTCTGCAAGCCAACGTGCACTGCTGCTGTTTGGTGCTGTCATGCACCAGAGGAGGGACTGCAGCGGTCAGATTCAAAGAAAGGGTGGCTTGTTCGGAAATACAAATACATCTCCCCACTTTTACTCCTTCATGGATTCTTGCCTGGTCCTGTGAATTCCTGTGGAGTTTGCAGTCACCTGACCCCAGATACTCAGAGTGCTGTTATGAAGTTCCCGTTACCGTAAGCTATAAATTTTATTTACCACGCCCGTTCCCATGAGTGTCCAAGCACCTGGTCTGACACAACATCCAAACAGACAGAGCAAGACAATGCAGAAAGTGGTAGCAATAATGATAGTAATGACAGACGACATGAAATCTATAAAAACAGCAAGTGAGTGTTTCCCAGGCTGGCCGTGCTGAGGAAGGAGTGGGTGAAGTTGTAGCAGAGTTGAAAAGTGAACTGAGATTAGAGTGTAATGCCAGTTGCACGGGAAGGATGGAGAGAGGTGAGGGGGAGTTCAGAGGGCAGTCAGGCAATGTGAAGGAAAGAACAACTTCCAGCTGTAGAAAATTGCAGGGAGGAGACCAAAAGGAAGCAATTCTCACAGGCAGTAAACACTTATGCTATTATAGTAACTCAAATTAATAAATATTTATCTTATAAAGCTGTCCAACGGACCTGGACCTCACTGGGCTGCTCTTTGAGTAAATGTGAAGACCGTCTCATTGCGGCTTCCCAGAGAGATTCAGTGAGTTTATTGAACGAAGCTTGTGACAGCAGGGCAGGGTACCAGAAGGTCTCCTGGGCAAACTATTTTACCGTCTTGGCTCTCTTCTCCTCTGCACATAATAGACTCTTCAGGGCTCCACGCAATCTCTAACAATGTTCAGTGCTTTTCAGATACCGCAGCAGAAAGAAGATGTATGGAAGCGCACTAGCCCAGCTGGTCCTCCAAAACTGTTGCTGCATGCTGCTGCTGCACCCGGTCTCCTGAAGGCAACTAGCTCTTGTGCTTTCATTTGACATGATAGAGGGACCTCAGTCCATATCTATTCCTTTGAGATGGCTGTGCCCATAAGGATGAGTTTGGGTCAAAGATACAAGTTGGAAGAAGCCTCCAGAAGTCATTTAGTCCAACCCAAAGTGAGAATAACTTCAGACTTAAATCAGGTAACTCAGGACCTTGTCCAGTCATGTTTCAAAAATCGCCTAAGACACAGATTCCACCATGTCCCTGGACAACCTCTTTCAGTGCTTACTCACTCTCAGTCTAAATTTTTTTCCTATTATGTCCAATTAGAGCTTGTCTTGCAGCAACTTGTTGTGACTGTTGCCTCTTGCTGAGCACCTCAGAGAAGAGTTTGGCTCCACCCTCATGAGAACTTCTCTTCCTGTAGCACAAGGCTGCAATTAGGTTCCCCCGTACTCTTCTCCAGGCTGAAGAAACATGCTTCTGCTTGGATTTCATCTGCTCCAGCCCCCAGCTAAATGGACTTTCTCTGGACTCTTTCCAGTTTGCAAACATATCTCATCTACTGGTAAGCCCCAAACGACACAGATGCAACCTCACAAGTGCTGAGTAGGAGCAATATTCCCCTTGTCTTTCTGGCTATGCTCTTCTGCTAATGCAGCACTGTATGCCGTTATCCTGCAGCCCCCTTGCAGAGCTACGAGCTAGGCAGTCCATCCCCAGCTGGTACTGCTGCAAGGGGCATTTCCATCCCCGGGGCAGGACTTGGCATTTGTCTTTGCTGAACTTCATGTGTTTCTTGTCTGTCCATCCCTCCGGCTTGTTGAAGCTCCTCTGCATGGCAATGCCGCTCCCCAGGGTAGAAACTCTTCCTATTATTTTGGCATCAGCCACAAGCCTTCCCATTCCTTCATCTCTGCTCACTGATGAAGATATTAAATAGTGTCAGTCCCCGTACTGGCTCCTCAGGAACACTACCCCTAACCAGCCCACACTTACAGTTTGAACTGTTGACCGCTACCCTTCGAGTCTAGCCAAATTTTCATCTGCTGTGTTGTAGGTCACCCACTTGCTCGAGTGTGTCATGCTAATCCTTTGGGGAAGCCCTATAACCAGCTAGAAGAAAAGAGGGCTGAAAGTGAAAATATTTTAGCCAAAGTTTTTCTCTATCGTTGTAGAAAATTCCTGGAGAGTTGGTTATGGATCAAATTAATAGTATGTCACCAAAATTAGTCTAATAGCTTAGAATAATAATAATAAAAAGCTTAGAATAAAAAAATCTCCTTTAAAAAAAGTATATTGGGAAAAGATGCGTATCCTTAGTGCTTGAGTGAATAGGAACCTTTTGCATGTGTATATTTCTGTCTTTTGATCTATAGGGTGCTTCAAAATAACTAAAGATCAGTATACATCTAACAAGAAATTTCCTAGACTTTATCATAAGCAGTAACTTCCTTATGTGTATGTATTTTTTTTTCTGAATGGAGGAAAATTAGCAAAGCACAAAGTCAGTTTTCATTGTTTTTGCCCTTCACCCCCTGAAATCTCAAACAGCCAAAAAACTGTTGCCTTTCTGCAGAGGGCATCAAACAGTTCATACTCTGAAAGTCTACCAAATTCACTTCATTTAAAATTCAGCACAGTGTTTTCCCTGTTGGGCAAAAGGAGCAGTTGAATACAGTGGTTGGTGTGTAATTTAGTTCCTTTCTACCTGTGCAGAATGAATGTTTCATAGTCACAACAGAGGCTGAGGGCTTGGAGGGCCCTTGTCCAAGTGCAGCACAGGAGAGGGAAGTGCATCCTGGTTCTGTCCACTGTGAAATATACCTCGGACTTCCATTTCCAGCATTTGTCTCTCCTGTGCATGTGGAAATAAATGAGATAAGACTGATATTTATGGAGATGTAATGCCCTTAGTTTGTGTAGCTGCAGGAATGCTCAGTTTATCAAAAACAAAAGACGTACTAGATTCTCTTCAAAAAATTTCCACTGGCAACAGCTAAGTTCTTGGTTGACTCTTTTTTTATATGAATAAGATAAATGCATGAATTTCAGCAGCCACATAACAGAGAAATTTTGAACAGAAAAGTTCTGCAAGGGCTCAAGGAAAATCAACTTACATGACCAGCTAAAGGTTTGAGGAATGGGCTGTTGGAATGCAGTGCAGAAATGGTTAGCAGTAACAGCCTGGGTTATCAATTGACATTTTACACCACAGCTGACATGGTCTTGTAGTCTTGTAAACTCACTCACACAAACAGCTTTGCTAATCTGAAGATTTCCACTACCTTCCTGGAAAATGGGGGAGAATGAAGTCTACATGTGCTAGGATTTGCAGTTAGCAGCAAGTAAAGCAGGCACATAAATTTTATGTTGAACGAAGTTCTGTTTTCAAATGTACTTTGCAGGCTGATGAAGCAAATGACATTCTCATCTTGTTACTGTTCATTAACCCAAGGGTGTGGAATCATTCTACATATCTGGTCTCTCTTCTCTCACCAGAAATCCCCCCTATTCCTGTGTAAATAGTGCAAGTTTATCCATCACCAGGTAATCAGAAGACTGTCAGGATCTACTGGCTGTAAAATTTGGGCGTTCTTATAATTTCATTTGAAATACGGAAAGACATATTTGAGAAACCACTGGAAAGAGAAATAGAAAGAGATGTATTTCACAGAATAATTAGTTCTTGTTTTGCCCTAGATTTTCCATTATTTTTTTCTTAATGATGTGGACTGTTTCTCTTCTGTGCTGTTGTTCACATTTGGCCTGCTTTCAATGACACTTGCAAACAGGGGCGATTGCTGTAAAAGAAATCTGGAAAACATAAACAAATACATACAGGAAGAAAAAATAATCTTGATACTATTAATCTCATGAAAATTAATTTAACAGAAGTGGACCTTAAGTCATACAGATTTCAAATGTGGGGGATTTATTTAATCTAGTTTCCAAGACAAGTTTTGATAGCTTTAAATAATAAACATTTTGTTTAAGAGAAATCTCAAGAAAGCCCTCTGTCCATTTGAATGTATGTTAACATTCCTGTGCTTGAGACCTCCCCGAACTCTCTTATTCTGTGACTTTTACACTGTTGACTTTGCCTTTTTTGCTGGTAATATCAGGCTTACTTGTTCAATCTCAGCTGTGTGACTGAGGCACCCATCATTATCCATTGTTTGAACAAGGTCGTCTTGTGTGCTCTGACTGATTGATTGCTTATTCTCAATAAACAAAGACTTGCACTCAAGGTCTCTGAAACGTTTCTTGCTCAACTAGTCAACTTATGTAGTAGTATCCTAACCTATTTGAATCGGGTTCTCCACCCAGCCCCTCTTACTCTCTTTACTGGGAATGAATTGGGCTGGGGAGGGAGGAAAAATATTTTATTGACGTTCTTTTTTTTTCTTTCTTCTCTGTGGTCATAAGAAAAAAAGTTTATTATTTACAGAAATGTCAAGGTCAATGCACACCTGTAATGCAATGTACATAAAAATATACATGAAAGTTCCCTCATACTCCTGCATTCATTTACTGCATAATGGTAAATAGGCAATTTTTCTTCTTATGCTTACATTGGTTAAATCATTCATTCTTTTGAAACATGGCATTATAAATATCACATAGTAATTTTTTGGGTTCTGCATTTCATTAATATTTGGAGGAAAATATGTTTCTTAAAAAGTTAATTGAAACAGCAGATTGGAGTCTTCTCCCACTTGCAAAGGTAGATCACATGTAGATGCAGGGAGATGCTAGACTTACATCAATTCAAAGTGTGTGTAAACATGAGAGAAGAGTCAAGCTCCGTTTTTCCTGTATGAAAAGAGTGACTAATACATAACCGGATAATTTAGTAGGAACATTTAGCCATGGCTTCCTGTACCTGGGCCACTTTGTGAAACACGTAATTACACATCAGTACTTGTAGATAACAGTGTGCTGGAAAACTTAGGACATCGTAATAGGAACAGAATCCCAACTTTGTAATTTTGAGAAGTGAACAGCAATTCTCATGTAATCCCCTTTCATTTTAAAGCCCCCCACCCCCCCCAATCTGTTAAACCTTAATTTGATCAGTAGAAATGGGTTCTGACTGATCAGTACTGCTCTATTCCTACTGCCTATAAGTCTGGAGATGGCAGTTATTGCTCCGTCCCCATCAGGAGGTTCCTGAGTTTTCTGCATGGGTCTGCCTGTCTTTCTGCATTCTTATGCCTTGTCCGTTCCCAGTAGATTTTCACCTCAGTAATGCTCAGCATCCAACAAATAGGTAATTTCAGTTGCTGTGACTGGTACCTTAGACTCTGCCCCCTTCTGTGCTGCTTGTTTGTCAATGTTTGAACAATGCACACTGTCTCCCTATGACCCTCATTCTGTCTTTTTTTCCCCTTGTCAGAGGCTGCTCTTTTTGAATAATCATTTTGACTGAATAATCGCTTTGTCTCTAGAGACAGACCCTGCTAATTTCATTTCCATTTAGTCTTTGCATCCTATGGGTTCTTATACCACAGAGCTTCCTGCCTTCCAGAGCCACATTAACCAACATAACCAACACCTGCTGCATCTGGATTAGTTTTTTTCCAGAGTGGGGTAAGCTTGTGCAATAAAGTGTTTTGAAATTCTTTTTTGGGAGTATATGAGCATCCCTACACATATATATATATATGTATGTTGCTGTGTGAAAAGACAAGGTAGCAGGAGGTCGTCAGGCTTGTGAGAGTTTTATCTTGCAATCTTGTGTTAGCCGTCACCTTCCACCTTAAGGTGGAAGTCCTACTGTGCCAGGTGACTGATAGTTTTGGCCGTAATCTTTATCCAGAAGTTTTAATTAATCTTCTAGATATCAGCCGTAAGTTACCTCGAACAGAACATTTAATATTTTTATCTGTATTCAGTATTCTCTGGGATGCTATTGCAGAATCTGGCAAACAAATCTGATATACGTGTAGCATTTCTTGTTACACATTGCAAGATATAATGCAAGATTTTTAGATTCCGTGGACATTTCTGATGCCACAGGACAATACTGGTGCTTGAGCTTGAGGACAACTTGCAGTTGATCAGGGTTAAGTACTCTTCTTATGTTGAAGGTAATGTTAAATGAGAGCTTAATGACACTGATGAACTCAGGACATACTAATTCAGCAATAGTATAGGTCCTCTGTCCTAAGGAGAATGCACTAGGGCTAAAAGTGCTTCAGGATGCTGTGTTTCTTGTCACCAGAGCCAGATCAGCTTCATCTGGCTGATCTTTAGGTACAGGTTATTGAGAGTGGGAGAACTCGAGTGAGCAGGAACAGGCCACTGACTGGGAAAGAAATGGGTCAATATATATCAGATTTTAGGAAGTATAAATGAAAGTGATTAAGAATCAACTTTCATACCAAATTCTTCCTAGTTTTATGATTTCAGTTACAAGCAGTGAAGTTGATTATGAGAGGTATCATTCTGCAGGGTTTTTAACTTAAAGAGTTAATGAGTCTGAACAGATGTGAGAGATTAGATGTAGCTGAGAACAGCAAGCTGGTGGAAGAAAATACTGACGTTTATTACATTCAGTCTTTGCTTGAGGGACAAGAAAAGAGAAGAAATCACCTTGCCCAGCAAAGATGTTTAAAGATATGTTTTTTTTCAGTATAATCTATTCTTTTCATGATTAGCAGTTCTTGGGTGATTACCTGAGGGGGCTGGTTGTGCTAGATGATTGACTGAGTACCCGTATATCATATGGCTAACTTGGGCATCCCCTGCTCTTTCTAGTGTCAGAGAAGGTTAAGAACCAGTCTTTTTGATCTACGGTAAATGCTAATTGACATCATATTTTACTGTAAGGGCTTGTCCCCAGTCACAACAGAAATCACATTTTTGTAATCAGCAGTTGTAGCTGTCCTTACTTGGCAAGTCATATAGCCTTGTCCAGGCAACCTTCTCTCTGTCCTGTAAGTTGTTTGTTTTTTTTCCTCAGGAGGTATTAAACCGGGCTGTAGTTTTTTGTCAGTGGCTAGGAGAGGTGCATTTCCTTAACCTGTGGAAAAAAAGTATGCCTGGTAAGCTTGCGTAGTAAGAATCGATTTCAACCCAATCTGGAATTGTTTGGATGTTCAGAACTGGGGGACCAGCATGATAAGGATAAAAAGGGATATGAATTCAGATGAATAATTATTTAACATGAGAAAAAAAACTTAAAAGAGGACATCTTTCTAAATTGCGGAGAAGAGCAGTTGAAATGTAATCATGAGTTTTCTGTGCTACATCTGTGTAGATTTGCTGGGAAAAGAGAAATGTGATATAAAATCAATATTTCTCTCAAATTGATAAGAATTTTGTTTACGCTGACAAGGTTTATCAAGTCTCAATTGAATGGTCTCTCTTTGACCTTGCAAAGCCCTTGATATGTGCACACACAAATAACTTTGGCAACTGGTGCCAGAGTGACCAGGCCCAGCCCAGGTGTAAGTGAGTACATAGTTTTGCAAGTAAGCGCATAGAATTACAATCATATCTCTCAGCCTTAATTGCCTCATAGAAAATAAACACTCCCAGTTACGCGATCTCCCCTATTGCCAGGACAATACAAATCATGAAGATCTGTGATAAGACCCTGCTTTTAATGAAAGAAGATTGTATTTCTCCTCAAATCCCTCTAAGTCTTTGACTTGATTTGAGAGAGAGCGGCAACTAATTAAATTGTGTCTGAGAAGTATGAAAATTAAAAAGTCTCCTAGGACCTCTTTTTGGATAAGAGTTTGAAAAGCTTTGAGAATAAGATGTGAAAACTTCACTCAGACTGTCAGCGTGGACTGGGACTGCTCAGTCTTGCTTGTACTCCGAGAGATGCTGAGCACCCGCCAATGCTCTGCACTTCGGGCTTGCTGAGGCTGAGCCTCCTTCAGAGTTTCGCTTGGGGAAGACAGACTTGGGCACTGCATCAAGAGTGTGCGCTTCTGTCCTGCTAACGGTACGTTACACTTACCGCTTGTGATGCTGTGTATGTTTCAATATTAATTTCTGCAGTACTTCTCTGCAGAAGCACTTGTTATTATCCCAGACAGGTAAGGCATGGGAAAGGTTGCATTAATGAAGTGGTACAACGAAGAAAACTGTAATCCATGCCTAAGTATTGTGAAAGAACCTCTCATTCAACTACATCAAGGTGCCAACACTTACTGTGGTTTTAGACACTTCATATTGGCTGCCATTTGCAAACGTTCAAAACTGGTTCTACCTCTTTTTCACCTCTATGAAAGACGCCGAGATTATTTTAAAAATCTAAAGGCTTAAAAAACCGCATTGTTTTTGGGATGACCATTTGCTTTTGGCAAGTAGTGAGGAGAAAGTCCCCTGCTCCTTGCTGGGAGGTGGCCGTGTCCTGCTGGAGGTTGAGCTGTAAGGGCCAGGCAGCGTGCGTGCCGCAGGACCACCGTCACCTGCTCCGCCGCACGGAGAGGACCCCGCTCTTCTTGCGTCCATCCGCCTGCCGTGTGGCATCCTGCCTGCTTCTGCTTTTGGCTGACCATCAGGGTGGTTACAAAGGCCTGCCAGGATTTCTGATACTTTTGCCACGGCCAGTCAGTGAGATGAGAAGACTTTTAGTTTCCCTTTTGCCTGTGAGTGAGCGGCCCCAGAGGGGAGCAGAACAGTGAAGGTGACCTGTCCTCTGTGGGGATGGGTGTCATGGTGGGTGATGGAGAGGTGATGGGTGGGGAACTTCCATGCAAAGAATCTGTCATCATTTAGCACACAAAAGTGAAGCACGATGAAAGATGAAGAACAAAAGGAACAAAATGACCTGCTCTTTGCCTGCATACATTCTCATGGGGTGCTACAGTTGCTGAGAGTTTTTATCAGATCCCTGGTAGCCAGGATATAACAGAAATTACCGTTCTAGATCCACATGTATTAATTGGTAATGTTATGGGCTTATTATGGCGTGGCCTTTGAGAGAACTTCTACCTGCTAATAATGTGGCTGTGATTCCAATAAGGGCATTGGTGTAGAATTCTTAAGTGATGTTTAAACTACTGTGCAGAGGGCCTGAGTTTCAAACACAGAAGTAGGTAGCTGCTGTGCTTGCAAAAATGAGTATTGAAATGTGCTGTCTGGCAGGTATTACCTTGCTTTGAGAGTTACTTTCAAAGACTAATTTCTAGTTATAATCAGAGATTAATTTGCATCTTCACAATCATTGAATACACATATCTGTGTACAGGAATATTCAAGCCTAACTTCCAAAGCTGGACATAATTTTTAAAATAAATTCTGAAGTCAATCATATTTAGAATATGGAAAAAAAAAAGAAAAGATAAAAACCACACCTTGCCTGCTGGAGATGCTACAGCCAGCTTCTCCTTGTAAATAATATATGTATATAACTGTAAAATCAGACACCTGTTTCAATATGTGCTTTCTAGTGATTTCTCTGTGCCTTTTTGTTTGCTACTCAGAAATTCTGTGAACCGTCTTATGGGGCAACATTGCTTTCCCTGTGGGTGCCGAAGAGATGTACAATATTTCTTGCTGCTGTCTTTCAGTGCCTGTCAGCAGGCAGCTGACCAGAGAGCCTTTATTTACCAAATGTGAACAACTGGAGAATTTAGCTTTGCAAGACTGACGGGACCTGCCTCCATTTACTGAGAGCAATAACAATGTTTCTCCCCCACTGAATAGATCTATCCTGAAGCTCCCTGACATTAATAAATGACTAGACCAACCTCTCTCACCTCCGTATCTTTTTCTCGCTACAAGTGTGACGTATAGAAAGTGAGACATGATTAATGCTTGCTGTAATTTGATTTAAAAGTTGGAGAAGAGCAGGGAAGAAAAGAAACACTTAACTTGTGTAAAAGCTAAAAGTTAAAATGTAGTGAAAGACATTCATTAGCCAAATATTACTATATTGTCTTGTCTTTTCTGGAAGGAAAGCATTATTAATCCAGCTGTTCATTTGTATTCAAGATGTTTGTAAGAGAAAACTGTAATGAAATATTTAATCTGAAAACAACACTGAGTAAAAATTTTTTCAGTGTGAGAATGGAAATTGGGAGCAAAAGTTGCTGGAAAAACCTTGTTTCCAAAAGGGGTGGAGTCAATTTTATTTCAGCAAATTTACTAACAATTTGTGATGATCTGGGAGCAGAAATAGGTTTCTAGCTGGGACAGTGCTGAGCTAAGCTCAGACTGCCAGCTGTTTTAGGAAGTCTTTATCTTGATCAGTTTAGGACATTTCTCTGTCTTCCCCTTCAGCCACTTGGGGTTAAATGTCAGTGCTGGGAAAAAAGCAACTGTATTTTTATAGAGTTTATTTATAATAACTAGCGTTTTACTGTTCATTGGGAAATTATCAGTTTCTTGCTAGTTCACTGGCTGATGGATCTTATTTTCCTTCTTTGCTCCTTCTAGATCTGCCGTGGTTGGATGCACAATCTCTCTTTCTCTGCAAGGCAGAGGTGTACCCAACATCTGCAAGATATTTTTGGCTTTTTGGTTTAGAGGGGCCTATGAAAACTTCATGTCTGTTTTGTGTCCATTTTCCTCCTGCAATCCCTGTTATATTCAAGTGAATAAAAGAAAATGATTAAAAAAAAAAAAAGAAAGAAAGTTTAAATCTGGTTTGACTAAACATGTGAAATGACTGACTTTGGAGGTAAATGGACATCTCTGCAGTTTGCCCCTTGCCTTGAAACATTTGCAGTATTTATAGCATGTTTGGACAAATGTCAGATGCCTTTGTGGGTCATAAAGAAACTTGACGGCAGGTGGGAAAAATGTTTCACTACAAGAGTTTGGGACTAGGAGCTGAACCCAAGGTTTCTGGGCTTTGGACTGCTACTTTAACAATAGGGATGTGGCATCTTTTGTCTTGGATACCTGTATGGTTAATAAAGCCTGTACGTTTGCTCTTTTTAGAATCATAGAATAATAGAATACCCTGAGTTAGACGGGACCGATGAGGATCATCATGTCCAACTCCTGACTCCAGACAGGGCAAACTAAACATTAAACCATGTATTTAAGAGCATTTTCCAAACACTTCTTGAACACTGATGGGCTTGGGGCCATGACCACTTCCCCGGGGAGCTTGTTCCAGTGCTTGACCACCTTCTCAGTGAAGAACTTTTTCCTAACATCCAATTTGAATATACTACCATTGCAGTGAAGTATATACGGGATATCACCTTAAATCAGCTTGAAACAGCTGATGTGGAATATGGAGGTTCCTATTAGCTAGGACAAGTTACAGGAGCGTGGGATACATGGATTTTCTGTCTGCAGCATTAGCTGCCTGTTGTTTCCTTGGAGGAGCTGGAAACAGAGGTGTAGGTTCACAACTCTCTGAATGGTTTAAACCTAACTTCTTAAGAAACTGCACCTTCTCCTGCCAGCATATCAGAACTGCAAAGACTGGGGGATGTAACCAAGTACCTTCGGGATTCTTAGTAGGGAGGATGTTATCCTTGAGCATATCACCCTTGGGAGCTTCTTGGTTTTGATACCAACCACCCCTGGGCTGAAATTAAAAAAGCTGATCTTTGGACCAAATAGCAATCTCCATCTACCTGTTGGGATGTGGGGAATCCCAGACAGACTAACATGTATGAGGAAATTAAAGCTCTGTTTAACTGTCATTTCATTTCATTTGTAGGTCAGAGTGTAGAAGTCCTGAATTCAGCTCTTATTGGCATGCTTTTTTTAGCTTATATCACTAGAATGATCAAGGCTGAAGTAGGACAGATGCAAAGAACCTCTACTAGAAAAGGATTACTAAAATAGTTCAGAATTATGAAAGAATTTATCCTCAGTCTTCTAAGAAAGGGAGATGTAGTTGTCCTCTTCTAAGCGTAGGGAACTTTAAGGCTGGCATTTTCAGAGATGAGTGTTGGTTGCCTCAGTATTTCAGTATCCAGCAGAGATATTTTGATTGTTTACGGCTTAGCGTGTCCTGGGTTAGGTAATTACAAACTGGTGCACAGCATTAGTCACTTCTGAAACATTTGCCTACCCATGAAACAATCTTGAGACAGTTTTGGAATGAGAATACAGATTTCAGAGGTCCCAGTCACTGCCTTGAACAAGATTATTGCTGTTAAATCTTAATTGCTTGTATATACGCATTACAAGAATGGATTAGCATCTGAGATTTTTTATTTGTATGTGATATTCATATATAGATTGTTGAAATTTTCTGTTGACTAGACCTGTTGGGGAGGAAGAGGTCCAGCTGTAATGGTTTTCCAGATTTTACTATAAATAATTCATCTATTTAAGCTGAAGTTTCTAAACTGCATATATTTTGGTTGTGTTTTTAAGCTGCATTCAGTGTGAGTGGAAGCAAACTTTTAATTTATATGCTGATTTTCATTGTGTGATACTTTTACTTTAAACAGTGCCCTCATTATTTACAAATATAAACATTCTTTTTCTCTACTGAGTGAGTATGTCACACCTTGGTTATATACATTCAAAACCAGGCTTGCTAGCATTTTCACTTCATATGAAGAGGGTTAATTATGAACTAGACTACGGATCTCAAATACATCGGCAAGCTAAGTAGCTGGTGACTGCCGCAATCAGTTAACTGCAAGGAAATGAAACAGGACTTATTTACATTTAGAGTGATGCCTGAGTTCTTAATCACCTCAAAGCATTTAAAAATTAACTTTACTACCAACAGCTCAAGAGGCATAATGAACCCCAGGAGGGAGTTTTCTTCTCTTTCATTTTCATTGAAGCCGTCTATTCATTTACATCAGACTACTCTCCCTTCAGTCTGTTTTCCTGCTGAAACCTCCAAAGTTCCCTTATTTCATTTTCTTAAATAACTTGTGGTTCATTTGGTATACTTCATCATAAATTAGTATTAAAACTGTGCAAGAACTCTTGGCAACTACTGAAGAACATGCAGCTGCAAATTCTTTAAGGATAAATGGAAGCAAACAGCTTAGTATTTTTGTGTTTTCTTGTAGGTGTATCTATGTATTAAAAAGGCAACAAAATATCTTTATTCATCCTCTTCATGCTTTCCTGAGCTTTTACACCTGCACAAGCACATTTTATGATTTTACACATGGACACACTCACGCTGCAGAAAGGGGGCTACACTGTAATCAAATAAGCAGCTAACAGCCTGACCAGTAATGACATTTGACAACTGGCAATTTAGAAGATGGAAGCAAAGATATTGAAACTAGTACAAATTCTCCAAGCTTTCCACCATAACTTTGTTTTATCTTGACTCTTATTTGCCCTGTATCCCCTAATAGGAGCCATCCTTTCATAATACACTCAGCCAACCCATTATTTCTATATACTTTTTTTCCATTGCTACAAACATGAAGCACTAACACCTCCAAAAGTGGCCTGTTCCCTTGGGAAAGGTCTCAGCTACGAGGGGAAAAAAAAAAAAAATCTTTTCTTTGGAAGTTTCCCTTTAAGGTTTGAACTATTTTCTTGGGCTATTTACAGCTGAAGTGAAGGCGATATTTTGAGAGACAACAGTAATGAAGAGTACAGCAATCCAGCAAAACTTAATAGGGGTAAAGCTTAATAGAAGAAGGTTTTTTTTTTCTTTTTATCGGTGATTTAATGGACAAACTGAATCTAGGTGTTTATACACCTATTAAGATAAGCAGAAGTGCTAGCAGTGCAGATTTTTTTTTTTAATATAAGCGACAACATAATAGTCCCATGGCAGTTTTAGTAAACAGTAGATACATAGTTACAGTAGATACGTACACGTTCTTTTAGTAAAGCTATAAGTAGTTCTTTTCCCATTGCCTGCTCTTTCAATGAAATTTTAGTCATAAACCTAATAAATTTACGAATGAATTGTTGTGACAGCTTTTGTTGCCTGTGTTTTTACAAAGCAATTAGCGTACGCAACTGTAAATCTCAGGCCTCTAATTACTTAGGCCTCTTACGGGATAGCCTCATCAAACCCAACGGAGGTGTTAGGGCGAACAGCTGTAGTTTGTGGGGTGTTTGAGCCACCCCGGCCCGGCTGCCTCCCTCCCCCTCCCGCCGGTCACCTTGGCTCTGCACCCCCGGACCTGCTGCGGCTGCTGGGTAAATGGAAGAGCCGATGCTCGGAGGAAAGAGGTGGTGTTAGCAGGTGCGCTGCCTGGGGTGGTGTGGCGCTGGGAGTAAGGGCCAAGGAAGGGAAGGAGAAGCTAGGGTCTCTTTTTTTCTGACCACCGTGTCACCTCAGTACCGTCAGACTGCCGACTCAGTAGAGCAAAAAAAAAGGACTGGCTGCAGCTAAGGGCAGATAAATGTTTTTATTTAAGTAACATAGACACTGGCACTACCGTTGTAAGGAATGAGTGTCTATATTTATGAAACAACTGCAGTTCAGTCCTGTAAATCCTTTTTCAGTTGGGAGGGTAACAGTTCTGCTAACAAAATCTCTTTATCTTTTTACTGAGGTGATAAATACTCTGACTGGGAGACAGATGGATTTTTCTGTGTGCTGTCCTGAGGGAAGATGTGACTGCTGATAGCTGTCACCTTGGGGGAGGCTGGTACATACCTCCCCACCTGCTGGTGAAGCTTGAGGGATTGTTTCCTTTCTTAGCCTAAAGTTGCATAGTTAATATTGCTCTTTATCTCTGCAGGAAATGGAGTATGACACGTGGCGAGGCTGGGGGCTAGTATTGCTTCAGCTATCTGTTTTGTAAAAGAGCCGGAAAGTTTCTTATAATGATTTAAAACAAAAGGGCGCTATTGTGTGTATCAGTATTCAACATTTCAAACCTGTAAAATGATTCTCGTGTAACTTTCTCATGATGGAGCACGTTGCCTGTTGGATTTGATGTTCTCTTTCAGAACTAATAGCTCGTTTCCTTTTTGCATGTCAAGTTGTCCTAAACTTTAGGGTTTCTGTAAATAACTTACTTAGACTACAAAGAGCCAGAGTTTGTAACTTTTTAAAAAAAATTAATTTGCTTACAGTTGAGTGGAAGAGTTTAACCGTTTCCTTTCTTATCCTTTTTCCTATCTTATTTCTAACCTACCCCTTTAAGTTTCTTTTTATTTTTAATATTTCCCTTGTTATGAGCCCTGACCAATTGTAGAAAAGTCTAAAAATATGCTATGTTTTCTTATGCTACAGTTTCAGTGCATTTTGATACAGATGGCTGTGCAGCAAATCTGACAGGGTTGAAGGACTGAGCAGGACCTGATCCTGCATTTAATAATATGTGAACAGCCCACTTTCCACTTTCCCCGTAGTGAGTACCACTCACCTCTGCCATTAGCTGCTGAGTCAAAGCTCTGAGGAGTGTTTCTCACCTTTTATACTCTCCAGCTGTTCGTTTTCATAACTTTTTTTCTCAAAGTTACATATCTTTGTTTCCTTACTAGAGACTATAGTCGTCTCTGGAGTTTACCTCAATTTTCCTCTATAAAACCATCTATAGTTTCATCTTGATTTATATTTGCTGAATGAGAGGAACAGATCTGTCTGTCAGTTCAGTCAGTCTCTTTCCAGACATTTACTTTGTGAAAGGCTTTGATGCAAAACAGTACATTTTAAAAGGTTTGTTCAGTATCATTTCATACAGGTTAGTCTTTCTGGCTGGTATTACTTGTAGCTAATGATGCCTGAATCCCTTTTGATTTAATTTTAAATGACTCCTGATATAAATGTCTTCAGGACTCCTGCCAAGCCATAGACTACTATTTCCCTGTCCTTTATTTCAGCCAAAACCTTGTAATGTAGTTCTATTGTTTTGACTGGTTGTGACATTGATTTTGAAAGATTTGTAATATACAATAAAACATTGTACTTATTCAGAACATGACAAACATCTGCAGTAAACATTTCTTTGTAAACATATCCTGTCATTGGTACATAGATATTATTTGACTTTGACTAACAACGGAGATGGTCTGTGTGACCATGTTTGATTTGATATATAGTATTAAGTCTTTTGGCTTAATTCACTAGTAGTTTGTTAGAGACTTTATGCAATAGGGTGACTCCACACTTTTTATTTTCATAACTCTGTTTTTTTTTTCTTCTGCTTCATGTTTTCAAAATGTGGGACAGAATTGAAGGTAGATTTCCAGCTGGGAGAATTAATATCTCCATTGCCTAATACAAAAGCAGCTAAAATTACTCTGGGAGGATCTAGCAGGAATTTGGGATGCAAAAAATACTGAAAACATTTGTAACTAGGGAAATTTCACTCATTCATTCATTTCCTGTTAGCCCCTGACCTTCCTAAAAATGTCTTTATGTGGAGCATGTTCAGATATCATGGTTCTGTAGATTAATGTCAGGTAACAAATTGCTGGGAATGAATTATCCAGTGTGCTAACAGAATTGTTCAGATCCAGGTACTCCTCAGGCACTGTCAGCAGAAACTGAGCTGAAACTCTAATTCCTGAGTGTTGCCTGCTATTGCAGATTTACTGTCCTGCTTTACATAGTTTGTACTGAAGGAGCTAGAAAAAGGCTGCCTGGCAGATGCCTCCTTTGGGAATCCCTGCTAAAATGAAATGTATATTTCATAAGGCCATCCCAGGGAGCAAAATTTTAAGTAAACATACATTTTAAATGAGTAAGCAATTGTCTGCTGGGAAACTGTGTATGGAGCCTTATTTTTAGATATATATACTCATCTTTCAGCGTGGGGAATTACACACATAATCTGCAAATACAGAACATGCTAGTTAATGCTTAACATCCCTCTAAACACAGCCCTGCAAGCTAAATTACTAAACACTATAGAAAGAATATTCTCTGCATGAGGCCCAGTTTCACTAAAGTCAAGTCAAAGCTCTGCTGTCTTGAGAGTGTTTTATTGACGTATAAACTCTGCAATGGATCTAGTTTGAATTCCTGGAGAGCACATTTTAACTGGAATTACCTGCAGTGACTTGAAGGTAACAGTGTATTTAGAATATTTTTTGATATTTATATGTATTTGTGTGACACAGTTCCCACCGTCATAATTCAGCTTGTGTAGGTTGGTTTGTTTAAGGTTTGTCAGAGACTGGACACAATGAACGTTTAATCTCTTGTGACTTTAAACATCTGTGAGGTATATGTCTATACCTGAGCTAGTTATTCTGGGCTCCCTTTATTATCAGTGGGAGAAGCAGATACTTTTGTAATGTATTCAGATGGTTTGTTTTTAGATCTCTGCTTAGGATGAGGTGTCTTAGTCCCTGGACTCTGTCATCTGCATTGACTATGCACAGAGACGAGGATGGCTGGTTCAGATCTAGGTGCCTGTCTCTAGCTGAAGTCATAGAAACCCTACCAATGCTGACTAGCAAGAGGTTTGTTGGTTTTTTTTTTTCCTTTGGGATAAAATCCTGCAGTTGCATCTTTAATATTAATCATTTGATAGAATTCAGTTTGGTGTTATATGTTTATGTGAGAAAATTGGACCTGAGTGATAAAGGAAGAAAATTTGATGAATTATTCAATGCTTTTCTCTTTCTTCACTTCTATAGTTCAGCAGAGCTATAAATAAAGACATTTATGTATGTGTATAAATATATTTGGAAAAAATCTTTAGGACAAGGTGAACAGAGTGATTTCTTTGTTGCTCTTTTACACTGCAATTCAAGCTTGCTGCTATGATACCTTTTCTGAACTGATTGCATCAGTCTAAAAGAATAGATTGTTGAATATACCAAAGAACAAAAATGAAATAAAGTAAAAAGAATGTCTTCAGATCTGGACCCTTCATCCTTTTAAATCCTCTTGCATTTTCAGAAAGCACTCAGATCTTACCTGCTGCCAACAAAAAATAGCCACATTAAAGTTAGCAGCACTGAGACAAGTTAGAGGATCATTGCAAAGATTTTAAGGTACACAGCACATTCTGTACTCATAGGTACCTACAAAACTGATCAGCAAGTCACAGGGTGGGGTAGTCTTATTCTTTGTTAATGAGACTTGGCAGTTGTAGCTCTTCTATATACGTACGTGGGCTCTTGTTAACAGTGAGAAGCCTATATGGTTTCAGCTCTGTTAATTCCCTTTTGTCCTTGCCTTGCACTGCTCCGTGAGTGGGAAAACAGGTCGCTAGAGAATTAGATGCAGTCAAGAGTGTGCTCTGACAGGGCTGCGTTTAGTCCATCTTTCCCCTAGGAAGAGTCACAGCGAAGGGGTTCCTCTTCTATGTGCCACGTGCATGTTGCATGACTGCAGCACTGCCTTCTGTGCAAGGACTTGGTGTAGCCGGTCCCTGTGCAATTTGGTGAGGGTTTGAAAGCGAAGGGGGGGAACGACAGGAAAAACACACAGAAAAGATAAAGATGTCACGGTGCCTTGACCTTACAAGTTTTTCTTACCCTGTCCCGTGTACTTTTTACATTGCTTATATCGATACCCCAAAGGTATTAATCCCAAGTTCAACAAGTCAGTATAAAACTAGATGTCACTTTTTTTCTGTCCTGTGGCAGGTGAAGGGAGTCGGTATTTAAAGTGTGTGTAAATGGACAAAATGTCAGTGTATGCAGTCTGGTTAAAATTCAGCCCCTGGCTCAGTGTGAAGTTGGAGAATGGGCCCTTTGGCTTTGGGCGTGCAAACATAGAAGCTGCAGAGGTAGAAGAAGACTGATGGTACAGGACTGACTGAGCACAAGCAAGAGGAAAATCTTGCTTCTCCAGTAGTTCCTATTTTCCTGACACTTGGTTTCTTTTTCATTTTATCTTTTTTCCCATTGCAATATGTCAGCTGCAACTTAATGGGATACTCAGGTGGACAAGGGATGCAGGTCCTTACAGTTCATTGGACTTAATTCTTAATAGTTTTCAGTTAAAAAAAAAAAAGTCACTCTTCCTCATACACTGCAATCTGCTATTTCAACTCTTTTTATGTTTGTGATTGTTGGCATATATTTTTACTATAATAGTGTATTAGGGAGGTATGAGGGGTAGACGTAGGTAAACATTGATACATTAATTCTGACCACTATGTGTGGTGTTAAATTCTTATTGAATTCGATGCATACAATACATTTTTTGTATACCAATCTATTTAATTTTTTCCTATACAGAAACTACCTAAATTTAGCATTTTTAACAATAAAGAACCCATGTAGGTCATGAGATGTTAGATCTCCTTCCTTCCTTTGCAACGTCTTTTATTTCTGAGCAACATGGCAGTAACATGAGACCATGAGAGCCTTTATAAAATGTGTACTTTAGCAGACAAAAAAAGACTATGAAATTTCTGATCAATGCTCTGAGGGATTGTTTTTGCATTGATATTGTCTTACAAACGATAGACTACATCATAACTTAACAAAGGCATGTCTGCTCATTTCCAGCTGATGGTGTAAAAAATAACTTTCAGTGGTAGCATTTTGAATTTTTTAATTGTACTGTTGTTCTATGCTGAAATCTTTGACCTAAATATTTATGAGGGAATTGGTTCTACAGTACACTACATCAGCGCCCTCCAGTATGGCCATGTAAGCAAGAGTAACCTTGATTATTCACATGCTCCCAGAGACAGTGGCAGTGCTTGGGAGTGGGAAGTCTGAGCCCCTGGATCTTGGGGGTTTCTCTCTTGCTCATTTTCTGTTTCTCATTCTCTCTGCAGATCAAACATTTCCTGAAGTGTGGTAGAAAGCAGGAAGAATGACACTTGCTAATTTGAATTTCAGAAAGCACCTAAACCACATTCTGATCTCCAGGTAAGTGTCTGTGAGCCACTTGGCTTTGACACTTGTTAAAACTTAATCACATATCTTTTTGGTGCCAAACTGCTGTACACAGACCAAAGAGAGGAGTATGCGTGTGCATGTGCTTGTGTTTGTGGGGGAGGGAATACTTTATTTGTTTGTACAGATGATGTGAAGTGAAAACAACATCACTCTGGAAAATATGAGATCAGCTTATGAAAAAGGAGGAAAGATTTAGCGACAACTGAAAACCTTAAACTACAGGTGTCCTGATGCGGTTGCTCTATGTGAGATCTCAAGAAGGAAACATCTGGGAACTTGTAATTTACTAATTTAGATCAGGCTTTATTTTCATGTATTCATTCTCTTCCTCTTCTCCCAAACTGCTCTTTAAACATACCCTCAGGCTTGTCATGGGCTATATCAAAGTCCTTTCTTAAGCAGTAACTGTCAAATGTAACGGCGAAGAAAAACAAATAGCATATTCTAAATGTCAAAGCTAACTAAACAGGTTCTCTCTGTGAAGATCTGAATGTCTCCAAAGAAGCTTGGAACATGTTATCTATACTGTGAAACTCGGTATTAACCACATAAAGGTTGTGTATACTGACCAGTGACTCAAAATGAAGTCTTTTGCTTTAGATGGCGCATCATAATTGTTAGACTGAAGACTGCAAAATATTTCCTGTGCTTTCACTTACACTTGAAAGCAAATTCATTTCAGTCAGGACTGGGCTGCTTCCTTTGGAAGTATTTGAGCCATTGAGTTTTGCCAGCCTGAACTCTTATGGGAGGTTTGTTGTGCATGATCTTGCTCAAATGTTGCATATGCTAAAAGTGCTTTGCTGAGATAACCACCTGTGTTGGTGCTGATGCAAGATTGACTCACCGTCTGCTTTAGATACCAGACTAAGATACAAGCTCGTGCACCAAAATTTAGGAGCCTGTGTTTCTCATACAGTCAGTGGGAAGGGGTGGGCACCTCTGAAGAGTGACTTGTGCAAACTGTCAAGGGGGGTGGTATGAATACACGCCTTTGTGTTTGCTTGCAGCCTAAATATATCTGACAAACAATATTTCTATCAGTTTTGTGGTATGTTTACTAATAGCAAAGTTAACTGGCATATTTTATGCTTATGCAAATATGGCTTAGTGCAGGAAAAGGAAAGAATTGCCAGGCTCCCTGGCAGGGGTCTTTCATGGGACATGGGGCACAGTTGCGGTTACCACTGTGCATGTGGTTGGTGAAGGGGCAAAAATAGACCATTAAATGTCTTACAGTGCCGGGACTGGAGATGCTGCGTGACACTGCTGAGCAGAGAGACGTGTGCGGTCCCTTAAACATACTTTCCATCAAATGATTAAATGCAGCAGTCCTGCTGCATCCCATGTACTTTCTAGAACAGGATGACATATGAACACTTAACAGTCTTGAACTATGTAAAATATTGTTAGCAGGTGTAGCGACCTTGTCTAGGATGTTCAAAAGTAAACCAAGAAGTGTGCAAAAGAGAGTCGTTTGTTCTCCATATTGTTGGTGGACAGTAGAGCAAAACATGTGCTTAAGCTGTAGCAGAGAAGACTCCAGTGAGATACAAGAAAAGCCTTTCCAAGAAGCACTGAAAGAGGCTGCATGGAGGCTGTGAAACTGTCATCCTCGAGAATCTCTACCTTGGCAAAACACGTCTGTTGTGTCTGCCGTGTGGGGCTGAGCCGCCGCTGGGCCTGTGGCGAGTGCTGGCAGGGGGATGGTGGCACCAGCAGCTGAGGTGGGAGCTGCAGTGAACACCTGAGCCATACCCAGGAGATGGTTTGCTAAAGAGTGCGGTTTTGGCTGGGTTTTTCTAAGGCCGGCACCAAGACTCCTCGGTTTCCGCACTAGTGGTCTCAGCCTTCCCTGATACACAGTGTTGCTTTAGCAGCAGGGAGGAGCGAGGCAGTTTTTGTCAGCAGAGCGATCCAGGAGTTGCGCTCCCTGCCAATTACTCAGACAGACGTCAGGAAGCCCTTGTTTACCAGAACAGTTTTCTTCAGCGATTTCCCACCTCGGAATGGAGTGTGATCCTTTTCACATGTGTTGTGAGCACTATTTATAGCTGAGCAGCGAGAAATGCGCTTGCAGCCGAACTGACACAGTCATTCAATGCAATGTATGATTTCTCCCCAACCTCAGATGTAACAAACACAATCTGTGATATACATTTTATCTACAAACACAATTAATCACGGTGATTAATTCTCATGATCTCTTAGCCTGTTAATAAAGTGAAGAAATACTGCTTAACAGGTACAGTAATGGGTTGAGGAAGGAGGTTTCTGAATCACTGTTTTACCTACTGCGGACACACCACTTTGCCTCTTTGTGCTTGGTGAAGTCCCCAGAGGTTACTCCATCTTCGTGAAAGTACTGAATAAAGATAGATTCAGGTCAGGACGTTCTGGGGATAAGAATATCTGTGCTGTGCGATATTAGTGTCTTTTCATAATGGTTCCTAGTGTGCATTTTTAATATTTTTGAGAAAGCAATTTGTTACTATTTTTCAATCTATCAGTGCATTATATAGCATTTTCTGGCATTTCTGAAAAGGTACAGTCTTGTTCTCAGTGCAAAAACTGGGCCTTAAGGAACTTACGGTGCAAATATTGCTTGTCACTGCAGAAAGTCTGTGCTTGTGAAACGCAAGCTGGCAGTGGATGGTATGGAGCTACTTGAGTGGAGCTTGGAAAACATGTAATAGCTCCCCTTCAGCCTTCTGGATATGTGTCCTGTGTCCTGTGTCCAAATAAAGGAGAATGCAGGCTGGTTCCTTAGCTCCATGGATCACCAATCACATCACATTGTGATCCATGGATCAAATCTGAGGCCAAGAGGGTAGGAAGCCAGGTTAGACCTTCTCCTTTCTCCTTCCCGCCTATCTGGGGTTTCTTTCTCCTCTTGGGTACACAGTGCCTGTATTCCCAGTGGCGCAGCAATGACCATTTTGACAAGTCACTACGCAAGGACAGCAGGAAAGGGAAGCCCAGCACCTTGCTTGCAGCACACCATGCAAGCGCTAGCTGCAGCTTTGCCCTAAAGGATCTTATTCTTGCTGACAAGCCCTTGTTTATACAGGATGTTGTAATACTGGTTTACAAATGGGGTGATTGAGATAGTTGGCACAATAGCTGGACCTCAAAGCCCAGTGCCTTGCAGCACTGTTGAAGGCGTCATTGAGGCTAGCTGCCCTGACTGTCCACCCTCCCACAATCTGCAGCACCCTCTGAGGGGTGCTGAAACCCCGCTGTGAGGGGAGGTGACATCCCTGACTGGGTCTCCGAGGCATGCCCTGTAGCTGCAAGGGCTGCGTCGCTGCTGTTCCAGGGACCCTCGTGCTGTACCCAGGCCTGCGCTCACCGTCAGTGGCTGGGCTGGCAGTGGTGGCATCTCCACCGTTTGCCTAGGAAGTGGTCCCTGCACCAGTGAGCACCTCTGTGCCACCTTACCTCTCTTCCATGCAAAGACGCAGCCTCCATTTGCAAGTTCAGACACTGTCAGCACTTGGGAACCAGTGGGGAGGGCTGATAACCATGGGGCCTGCATCTGGCCGTGACCCCCGTTTCTTCCACTCCTCCCCTGCCATTTGCTATGAGATCCTGTGCCTTATGTAGGGTTGCATGCTGTGCTCGTAACATCTGCATAGTGTGGAAAAATGGGAGGCTGAATGATAGATGACTTACTGCATGCCACAAAACCTGTGGCCCAGGTTTTTCTTTGAGCATACCCACAGGAGGTACAGCTACATATGCTGGGAGTGACCCAAACACCTTTGGTGTGGGGACACACGGGATATTCTGGACATGCTCAGGAGC
>JAVKLA010000073.1:30761892-30777013 GCA_034782735.1 Sagittarius serpentarius
GAGCAGTGTAGACACAGGCACCCCCTAAAAAAATCACAGTTCCATTTTTATCTCAGTGGCAGAATATGAAATTCAAACCGAATCCAACTCTGGATGTCCTTAAATTGCTTCCAGACAGCAGACTAAACTTTCCTGAGCTGAACAGGGCACATGAAATCTGAAGCCAAGTCTGAGTTTTCCAGGTTGAGCCAGGATCTAGTTAGAAAAAAAAGAACATCTTATTTATAATAGGAAATGGGTACTTGACTAACTGGGTGTGCTATGTATTTGTGAAGGCTTCAGACTGAAAACCGAGCAGGCTGGTTGTGTGCAGGCTGCGTTTCAGCAGAAAGGCTCCAGGTATGCATTTCCGAGGCCAGCAGGCATGTGCTTCTTAAATCCGTCTGCCCACCTGAGCAAAACCTGCACTCACAGCTTGAAGGTCTGCTATATACGCCTTGCATATAGGAGGATGTATATAGGGCTTGAGTGGAATGTTATTCATGAATGGATAAAATAGAGACAAATCATAGGAAAAATGTTGAAAGGAAAGGAAACGGCATTCAGGAGGACGAGGAAGACAAGCAGCACAGGGGCAGCCTAATGATGCGACAGCCCCAGAGGCAGCTGTAAAGCTCCAACACAATTACTCCCAGACGCTCTTGTCTTAGCTGCTTTGGCATGTGGTCCAGTAACTGGGAACAGGGAATAATGATCAGAGCAGCAGTAGGTTGTTGTTTTGTGCAGCTCACCACAAGCTTTCTCTTTCCTGTCAGAAAGTATGTGTTTTTCAAAATAACTTAAAAACCTCTCTCAAATGTTATTTTTGATGACACTGATTTTGGAGAAATCCAGTCAATGAAGTAAAGAAACTTTCTAAAATATTATTTTCTCATAGTGCTACATTTTATGAGGAGAAAATGAGTCCCTAGTAGCTCACTTATATTAGAAAAGATGTATATACATTGATTTGTTCTAAGTACAAGAAGCCATACTGACAAGTGTGATCTTGTGAACACTTTTTCTAGTATATATCTATCAATGTGAGTAAAGTCCTGTGAATGACTTGTGAGTTTTATGAGTGCACAGCAACAGGGACAGGTTAAACGTTAGCTGTTTTTAACAGCAGTTATGCTTTGCTCTTCCCCATTATTGTCAAGAATAGGAAAAGTGTTCTATGAAAGAGAAGGACTTTCAGACGTAGTTCTGAGTAGCGCGGGTAAGCTCAGTACATTGCCTTCTCGCTGTTCTTGGACTTGGTTCTGCCCAGCTTTGTGTGCAGAATTTCTGTTGGCCTCAGTGGTACTTCTCCATCCAGATGGAGAGGTTTGTTTAACAGTGCACGAGTGCTATTAAGGCACTATAAAGAGCTGGAGGTGAAGGACATCACAGGCTTAATTAAACATTCTGATGTTATTCCTCTCACAAACATTAGGGTAAGAAGTGATAAAGAGTTGGAGGCTGCAACAAAGAGAGAATGTTTGCATCTAGTTATGCCAGTGAGGCCGGGGACCACCTTGCCTCTTAATAGCCCAAGATACAATTTTCATTATTTCAGCTCTCTGAGAAACTTAGAGGAGTATCACCGTAATGGTTTAACTGCAGCCAGCAACTCAGCCCCCTGCAGCTGCTCCCTCACTCCCCCCCCAGCAGGGTGGGGGAGAGAATCGGAAGAGCAAAAGCGAGAAAAATTGTGGATTGAGATAAAGACAGTTTGATAAGTAAAGCAAAAGCCACGCACACAAGCAAAGCAAAACAAGGAATTCATTCACCGCTTCCCACGGGCAGGCAGGCGCTCAGCCATCTCCAGCAAAGCAGGGCTCCGTCACATGTAACGGTGACTTGGGAAGACAAACACCGTCACTCCGAACGTCCCCCCCTTCCTTCTTCTTCCCCCAGCTGAGCATGATGTCATATGGTCTGGGATATCCCTTAGGTCAGCTGGGATCAGCTGTTCTGGCCGTGCCCCCTCCCAGCTCCTTGTGCCCCCCAGCCTCCTCGCTGGTGGCGTGGGGTGAGAAGCAGAAAAGGCCTTGGCGCTGTGTAGGCACTTCTCTGCAGTAACCAAAACATCCCTGTGTTGTCAGCACTGTTTTCAGCACCAATCCAAACCATAGCCCCACACTAGCTCCTGTGAAGAAATTTAAATCTATCTCAGCCAAAACCAGCACAATCATCCAGACTACTTAAAGGATTTGCCACCATATGATATGCTGATACATATATTAAGGCTATAGGCTTGTCCATAATCATGCTGGTATGATGTAAATATCATCAACAGTATCACATAAATAATGACCTACTGAAAAATTCAGAGTGGGAAAGAAAGTGGTAAGAACTGAATTTCTGAAATAATGAACATGTCAGAGCTAAGAGCTACAGGATAGAGGAATTGATTTTATTTTATTTACTTTTTAATGTGAAGAAAGAGAAAACTGTTGACCATGCAGTAACCTTAGAAGCCAATGCAATATGGACTGCTCACAAAGGCATTCACATTTTGTGGGTGTAATTAATAATTAAACTCTGATCTATTTGGAACAATGAAATATTTGGACAGAAAGTAGAGGTCTACTGTGAAAAATCTGTGAAAAGCATATGTATCTCCAGATTCCGTTCTTCTGCTGTAGTCACTAGCATGCTGCTAGTTAAAGGGATTTTGAATCCGTGTTTATGGCAATAATTTTACTTCCCATTTTCATATTCGACTTACATTATAATGCTCCTAATAGAGATATATGTTTAGCACCACAGTCTATGCAATACAGCAAGGGTAGAAAGTTCCATACTGTTTGATAATACTTTCTGTGTAATATTTATGAGATCCACTGATTCAAAAGTGTGCTCTAAAGCAGGATCGATACAGAAAACCAGTCCTCACTGTTGTTTGGCTTACTCCTCCTTAAAATTTCTAACAAGCAGGAAAAATCTCCGTAGGTCTGTTACTCATTGCTTAGTTGGCCTTTCACACTGAAATATTTCTCTCACCTCTAACCTAATTCTCCCTTACTGCAATCTTTTCTCTTTTTCAGAGGTTATGGAAAACAATTCATTATCTTCTTTCATAAAGAATCTTTCTGAAAATTTGAAAACTGTTATCAAATCTCCCCTTAGTCTTCCCCCTCCTGGATTAAGCAAGCCTAGTTCTTACAAAATCTTATGCTAGATCAGTTTTCTTGGAAGTTCATTCTTATTTCTGTTTTGGGGACTTTCTCCAGCTGGTCAATATATTTCTTGACACGTGATAACCTGCAGTGGTCACACGGATACAGATGAAGGATTACCAACTCTGAGTAGAGTGAAAGGAATGTTTTATGTGTTTAACATAAAATGTGCTCATTTTCTTTAACCTAGCATGATTGCTTCTTATGCAGTGGTGTGATTTTATTGCTTGTTTATGACCTGTTCTAATTGTTAGGTTCTTTTCTATGCTGTGCTTGTCTTGACAGTCATTCTCCAGCTTATATTTGTGCAGGTAATTTTTTCTTGTGCATATGCATGTGAATTCATTTAATTGTTTAGCTGAATTCAGAATTCTGCTGTTCACCAAGATCATTTAAAATGTACATTCTGCATTCTGAAGGGTTTAAAGCTTCTTAATCTATCTACCAGTTCATTAATGGATATGTCATACTGACAGATTCTTGCAGAACCTGACCTGATGAATCTTGCTCATTTGAAAATGAATCGGTAACTATTTGTTGAATGGGATTTCCCAAGTAACAGTCTAACTACCTTAAATTGCCTTGTCTATGGGAATGTCCTGTGAAATGTCAAAAACCAAAATCCAGATGCATGACAGTATCTATCCTTAAAGCTTGTTATCTGCTGTAGAGAGAAATAAGTTTGTCCTGACATGATTTATTTATTAAAAATTCATCTTGGCTCTTACTTACATCTTGGTTATATTACAGATTCTTACAAATAGACCTTTTCATTATTTGTGCTGATATTTTGCTGGCCATTGATGTTAGGCTCTCTTTTCCTTTTTGACATTTTAAAAGTAAGTAAATGTTTGCCTTTCCTAGTCTTTTGGAATCTGTATTCCTCAAGTTGCTAAGATAACTGCTGATGGCTCTGAAAACTGTTTTTTGTGTTCTCAGTGCTGAATTACATCAGGCGTAGCCAGCTTGAAAACTACTACATTATCTATGCAGATTCTACCATTATTCTTTCCTTTTTCTAGCCTGATTTTCACCCTTCTATTTATGATTTTAATGGGATTGGCTATGATATTAAAACTGATCTTTTAAACAAAGACTGACGCAAAAAGATCATTGAACACTTTGAAGATACAGTGATAATGCTGTAACTATGATAGCCTAAGAGTATAAGCAAGGAAACGTTGTGGGGAAAAAGCAATGTCTTCTATTAGACCAATGGATATAGCTTGAAAATAGACAAGCATCTGTCTCAGGATCTGTGTTTGTGTTTCTGAAGATTTACCTAGGTTTTTTTTACTACTAAATTATTCAGTCTAATAAAAGATATCACTTCACTCCCCAAATCCTGTCTCAGGGTCAACATTTCATCCCACTTGTGAGTAATCAACTATATTTTGTTGTTAACTATTACCTTCTTCAATTCTTCTCTTGTTAATAACGTACTCAAAAGTCTTTTCTCATGATGCTTTATTTCCCTTTCAAATTCTGTCGCAGTTATGTTCCTGAGCACATAGAAGATTTTCTCCTCTGGGTTTGCACTGTCCTTTAGTAATCTGTGCTAATCCACATAGTTAATTTGATCATGCATTTTTTTATGTCTCTTTCCTGGATATTGGATCATTGAGGAATGCATGCCGGACCAGTGTCCTAGAACACTTCGTACCTCTCCTTCAGGAGGTAGCTAGCGTCGTACAGACGTTAGTGGCTATGCCTAGTGCAGGATGAGCTCCTCACCTGAAGCTAAAGGTGAAGACTTCAAGAAATGCTTGCAGTTAAAAAAAGAACTTGAAGTAAATGAGACATGAGGACTGATATTCTGGAAGGAGAAATAAGGATGCTGATGATTTCTATTTTAATATATTTACCTTTAGTTCCCTGTAAAGTAATACTAAAATAACAGAAAAAAGTACTGCTAACTACCTGACGTTGCGTATAGGCAACTTATTGATTCAGTAGTTTGGTTTTTTTCCTTCTATGTTAAATATGAACAAGAACTGAAAAAAATGGCCTCAACATATTAGTGGTATCAAATGTAGTACATACGTGGACTTTGAGGCATATATCCAGATGAGCCTGAATAGGTTTTTGTTTGTCTATAGAATTATGAAATTGATGATCATGAAAAATAAAGAAGTGTGTATAGCAATGGATCATTTAATAGCTATGTATAATAAAATTCTCATCTGTATACAAATTAAAATATCTTTGGCTAAAAGCTCCATAAGTACAGAATTACTGAGGGTATCATAACCAAGTGAAGAGAATAGCATGTAGAAGCATATTATGCTTCCGAGCAGCTGTCATGCTTCATTGCTGAAGTGGCAGTTTTTCAGCTGTGCGTAAGAGATACAGAGCTATATTTCAAAGATGACATTTTATTACACATTTGCTTTCTCAAGGGTAACTGGACACTTAAGAACATTGGACTAGTTTCAAACACCCCTTTCATTTTTATTAGGGCTAATTGTGATGATATTCTAAATACTCGTGCATATTGCTGGAGTCTCAACAATTCAAAAATTAGTTCGTAAAAAAGATGACTCTGCATATCTGTACATATGAATATGGAATTTTAAATGTATATATAAACATGGAATCTCTAGAAATTCTCTTAAAGGTAGCAAAATATTCCACAAATAGGAATCAAAGTGCAAATTAAGTGTCAACAGTTATAATTATTTATGAATCCTTGGAGACTTACTACAGGTGATCTCTGTTGACTGTGTTGGTTCTCTCCTGCTAACCTTCCAAGCTTGGCCATCTCTCCTTACTTTTGTAGGCAAATGGAGAAAAAGAGAGAGGGTTTTATTTCTATTCGTTTGTGTATCTGGCTATGCTCTTCTTCTCCTCTTTCTCTTTCCAAATTTCACCTCTAATTCTCTTCTTGTGCTCAGTCAGTGATGATCTCTTGGTAAAGTACTGGGGATCAAGATTACATGTTATGCATATAAGGGTTTATATAAAGTGTAATGCATTTAAATGTTTACTGTTACACACTAAAAGAACATATTCCTTGAGCTGGGGCTCAGAGTAGAATCAGCTGTAACAGCTCAGAAAATGTTAACGTGCTCACCGGGCTTTACAAAGTAATGCCTGATGAGATTGGCTCTAAAGAAGCATCATACATTGCCCATAACTTAAACTTGTTCATCCTTGACTTCACACTTGATAAACAAGGTATAAAATATATATTAGGAACAAGAGCACGTTTCAATCCACTGCAAACATGGATCACTAGAGAGAATAAATCATAACCCAGCCAACTATGTTTTTCTCCTGCTTCCTCTCCAAGCTCAATTAAGACTCAACGTGTTTTTTCTTCTCCCTAGCTCCCTTTTATCTGCTCTCCTTCTCGTGTTTCCATGTCCTTCCCCCCATCCTCTTCTTTATCTGATGAGGCTAGTGCTGTAGGATAATGAGGTAACTCCTGGTAGTGTTGGAAGGCCCAGACACCTGGATGATTTTTTTTCTATTCCAGACTGGGTCAGATAAGACCTGATTACCCTTGGGTATTTCAGTGGTATATGTTCAGGTTAAGTTAGTCCTTCTGGGACCCAATAAAGTTTCTGTGCACTGCAAAATATGCAAATGTCCATCTTTAGATACAGCAATTTTGGTCTGGAAATTCAGATCTAGGTGAATAGCTAGGAAATAGCCTAGATGTATAATGAACAGAAGTGGTTTAGGTTTGTCTTCCATCCCATCCAACACTTTACAGATGTCTACCCCCGGCTCTCTTTCCTGGCATGGATCCAGTTCTGATTTGGCACTGACTCACTCTCCATATGCAGTGAATACTCCCAATCTAGTGAATTTTTAAATACAACTGCTTTGCATACACTGTGTAAATAAAATATTAACCCCCCAGCCCCCAAACTCAACCCTCCCCCAACAAAATTCTGAAAAAATGCCATTCCCAAGACTAATTGTTTCAGAAGACTCTAATCTAAATTAGGTCTCAAAGAAAGTAGTTTCCATATATTTTTTAATTTTTTGTAGCCTTTAGAATTGCATGATTGTTTCTTAAAACATTGGATTAATTTAGATTCATTGAAGCAATTATATCCAGCAAAGGGATTAACAATTTAAGAGACATCCAAAAAGGCTAATTACGAGGCCAGTAATTTAGCTGACTGTGATGATTCAACTCAGATTCCCATTTCTTAAGCTTTTGTGGACTCACTCTTCTCCCTAGTGCTTTAATAGCAAGCTTGAATGCAAATACTTGCTTCTCTGTGACTGAGGCCTATGCTGCTTTGGGCCAAAATTGATTGCTGAAGTTACATGACTGAAATGCCTCAGGTAAAAAAAAAAATCACTAAAAAGAAAAACATTCAGTAGACAGCTATGTAAAGTGTGCTGCCTGACAGTCACTAATGTTCCCAGGATGGAAGAGGTTCTACAAATAAGGTCAATAGAATTAACACTCAATTACCCCTTAAATATCAAAGAGAGTGCCAGGCATAGTTCTGACAACATTTGCGGATGATCATAATTGCAAGCCACCTGCTAGATGAGCATATGCGGTTAGATGCTTTTTCTTCCTTAGAGTAACTGCTCATCAGCTAAAATTATGAGCTCACTCAGTCATATTTCATACTCTTTAAGAGCATGGATGCCCATATACTGTGTAAATTCCCTTCTCCTTCTTTGTGGTTCAGATCTCCCCACTGACATAAACTGTCACTGCTCCACTGGAGTTGGTGGAGTCCTAAGGATTTACACCAGCTGAGGCCACACTTGCTTATGGAGTTAATCAATAAACATGGAGACAATGTAAATCCATTTGTGTGGTGATTAAATAGGTAGTTTAAATTCACTTAATGCATATCAAGATAGATACTGCCACTCTCATTTCTGTAAAACACTGTGGTTTAGGTTCTGATACAAAGCCTGTTGAAATCAAGGAGGTTTTCACTTAACCTCAGGGGGCTTTGGCTCAGAACCACACTCCAACCATTGTGAAATACGCAATTTATTTCTAGCCTTTTGTAAAATTGATTCCAGTGGTATTTTCCCTTATTTAGCCCCTAAATCTGTTTGGTATCCCATATTTTCTCTTTGAAGAAAAAAAATCAAACAAGAGAAAGCAGGATTGCAAAGTGTCTCTGAAGGAGATGTCACACGGTCATTCATCCATTTACTAGCTCAGCAGTACAAAAACTGACTCATATGTTTCCCTTTTTCAATTTTCATTGTCCTCTCCCCACCCTCAGACCTTGCTATCAGCCCCAGCAAGTAACTGGTATTAAAGACCTCCTCTTGCCTTTCAAAAGGGGAAGAAAAAATTAGCTTTTTTTCCTTTTTTTTTTTTTTTGTGATTGTCCCAGTTTAGTCCCTAAGTCTCAATGGGGTTGTGCAATCTGAAATGTGACCTTTTCAAATTGGGTTTGAAGAATGAAATCACAGCAGAAAACCCTTTCTTCACTTTTTTGTTCATATGCTTTGTGGCTTGCAATCCTACAGTATCCGAGAGTTCAATTAGGCAGTGTGTAATTGACAGGTTCCCGAGTTAAATAGCTGGGATGGGATCATATACTTAAAATAGCTTTAAAAGAAAACCTGTAGACAGACAATCAGTCAGACAATCTTTTCAGGCACTTGGAAAGCCCCTATTTTCATAAACACTTGCCCTGTAAATGATCTGGAAGTCTTGCACGTAAAGTAGTTTAATATAAAAGATCGCTTGGAGGCAGTTAACATGCAAACATACTCCTTGATTTAATATCTAGGAGGCATTTTTTGAAGGTTTTTTTCAGATGTATGTTGTTGCTCATTATGAGTGTGACATCACTTCCCCTGACCTAGTGATATGTGTACTCTCTGTACTCTGATTTTTACCTTCTTTAAGATCAAAGCTTCATTTCTTCTGAATTCAAGCCCACCTTTCCTTTTGCTCTGTTCATTTCCAATATCTACAGGAAAAATTTACCAACAAAGCAAAGGAAAAAGAAAGGCAAAAAAAAAATTCCTGTCTTTCCTTGTTGCTAGACTCTGCAATTTGTCAGGTTGGATAAAACTCCCCTATTTTCTTGCTGCTGTACTGTGTTAGAAATCTCAGTTCTGAAGCCTGTGTATGCCAGGAAAAATAGGAAAGAATGTCTTGCTTTTCTGTTCTTGAAAGAGTGTCACTGCATAGTGTACAATTGTCCATTTTTTTCCCACATTTACAAAAATTAGGCTTTTAAGTTGAGAATTTCAGGAGTGAAGAATAACTTTTGAGTACTCCAGCATTTCAGCTTAAGGCACCTTATAGAATCTCTGTTATCACAAAGACCCTGATAGATCAGAGGCTATAAAAATGGAGCAACTGTTTCTACTTTGGCTTTTTTCCCCCCCTTTAGCAAAGCTGGGAAGTGTGAGCACTCTTTTTTCTCGGTATAGCAGCTCACTAGTTGGAGCTTTTGACCAGCATGCAGAAAATCACAGTTTAGTTCCTTAGTTCCATGGATTTAAATCCATGTTTCTTACCTTTGAAGAAAGTGCCCTGTTACTGCTCTAGTCCGAAGAGAAGACACTCTCTATCCCTTCTTTTAAAGCTATGCTACCTACAAAAACGCTCCAGAACCCACTGAGCCAGAGGAGGGTTGGATGCTTGCTCCACCAGTCAAGGCATCACTTGGGAGGAGACCCACCTGTAAGTTCACCTTTATGAGTGCTCCTCTGGAGCCCAGAAGGATGGCTTTGCATCATCAGCAGCAGAAAGAGGTAAATTGGACCAGAGCTCTCCCAGATCCAGCGAGTGCTCTGCATGCAATGCAATATATTGTATATGATGCCATGGAGTGCTCCTCATGAGAAGGTTTTATGTCTTTTAATCCTGATCTGGAGCTTGTAAAACCCCACAGAAGGGTGGGATTTAGTGGTGGCATCTCCTTGCTCTGAGCATTTCCTCTCAGCTAGCTCTGAGCAGATCCTCCTCAGCATGCTGTTTTTGTGATGATTTCACACTGTCAGGGAGGAAGCAGAGACCCGAAGAACAGAACACAGCCCTATGTTTTTTTGTAAATCAGTGGTGAACCCACATCCTAAAAGCTGCCAATGATTTTGATATCCCCTCTGAAAAAGCATACACAACAGCAAGAATATTTAGACAGAAGAGTAGTAGGTATGGCGATAAATATGAAACAGATGTGTATGTGAAGATATACTAAATAGATTAAGACCTTTTATTTAAGAGAAGAGACATTCAATTAGAGGCAGTAGGGATATGAGAGAGGGCTAGAAAGTCATGAACAGAGAAGGTGATGGGGAATCATCTTCCACCATTTTTTACAATACAAGAACAAGTAAAAGTACTGAGATTATAATGTAGCAAGAAGCAAGCAAAACAATACATGGTACTTTTTAGCACAAAGTGTTACAGAGACCAAAAATATAAGTGGATTTTATATTTTCTATGTATATATATGCGGACATACAGCCCCGCCCCCTGCCCCATGTATAGCTATTAGATATGATTGTCCTGATTCAGTCTTCAGTAGAGGAGGTTTCTAAACCTCTCGTTGCCAAATGCTGCAAGGACACATCAAAGGATTACTCTTGTATTTGATCTGTTTCTCATAGTCTTTCCCTAAGCAGCTCATTTGCTCTTTGCAACCCTCCGTTCTCCCCTACACGCTGTGAAGAAAACTGAGTCATCTAACAGCAGGTTCCAGGTGCAGCATGGTAGGACACCATGAGAAGAAGCCAGCACAGACTGCACCTACCAATATTGTGAAGTCCTGTCTTTAGAAAAGACACAGGAAATCCACAAATTCAGTGGGCATTATGGAGAACTGAGTCTGCAGGGATAGGGGCTGAGCTGAAGAGCCATTCAAGCAGTTAAATTGTAACAGCTGAAGAGAAGCTCTGGTTTTAGCAAAACAAGCATAGGAAGATTTTTTTTTAGGGCAAAAGACTAGGTTTCTAGCCCTCTGTGGTAACTGACGCAATATACAAGCCAGGGAGGATGCTTAATATTACTTTTCTCTCTCTTTTTTCCCAGTATCATAACAATTTGCTTTAATACTTTATCTTGATAGTATAAATAGGAGTCATTCTTTTTTCTCAGTCTTAACCCAGTAATCAGGGTGGTCTTTGGGTGAGCTGATGGCTGCAGGGAGTCACGTTCCTTGGGAGAAGCGAGCAGATGACCCGAGCAGTGTGAGTTACCCCTGAGCAGCCAGCCCTCAGGCAGGTGCTGCAGAGTCCCGAGGGCTGGTGTGAATGCTTTCCTCCGTGTTGTCAGAGAGGATTTGGGGATAAGTCACATCCAGTGCAAAGTTTGGACAGCACAGCCTCCTTTGGCACTTTGACAGTATTACTCTGCAGTATTCCTACCTCTTAAAGGATTTTGGAAACTGAGCTCCTTTTAGAGACACAGAGGCACTCTCCTGCTTGCAAGTTGACCATATTCTCTCAACAGCTGGTAGACTGATGAGGTAACATTTGTCTCCAAGAAGGGTTTGGCTAAAGAGCTGGTTAGGTGTAAGTCTAACTTTCCTAATCAACGCAGCAAAGCACATCATGCTTGAGACTTTTTCTGAAATTAGATTTTTGAAACTGATACTTTTGAGACAAGAGGAGCAGGGATATAGGGTGAGTATCTATGATAACTCTTTGTACTTCTCTCTGCAGTTTAATGTGATATTATGATGTTAACAGCTTCAGGCCTATGCCAACTTTCTGTTGGTACAGAATGAGTTAGGAAGGTCCCAGTATGACATTACAAGGAGATCTACAAAGAGTTATAAACTATATCAGGCAAAACTTCCAAGAAACTCAATACAAATGTCCCCCTACTCTTCCTTTCTCAATAAACCCACTTATAGATAGTACTATAGATAGATAGTACTAGAGATAGATAGTACTAATTTCCAACAGACTTGCAGGAAAATATGCATGTGGCTTCTTCTGTAACCTGAGGACTGGCATAATCTTAGTGAGAAATTATTCCATTTTCTGTAGAGGATTACTTACATGATGTTACAGAGCCCTTAGTGAGCAGGAAATTCCCAGCTGTCCAATGCAATGACTTGCAGTTTCAGGAAGGGTAAAGAAAAAGAGCCTGGTGGGCAATTTTTAGTTGGCTTTAGCAGGATTTTTTGCTTGTTCTGATTAGAAGAGAAGATGATACTATTGAAGAAAAACATGAAGCATACAAAGATTATGAGTAGTTTGTTTTCCATAACTGGCAAGGTTTAAACTATGTCCTAAAATATTTTTCTCATTCTCTTAATGTGTTCCCTAGTGCATTCTTCACTTACTGATGGTATTTTTCATCACATGGTGTTATTTCTTCCAGAGGACTGTGCCCTAAACCATTTAGGCAATTAATATAACCCTACCATGATCAAAAGGAGGAACTAAACTTCCAATTTTTTAAGTCTTCTAGAAGTCAACATCTGACATATATTTTCCACTTTGGATCCACTTATGTCTGGCTTGCTTTGGGGAAATCAAGCCAAAGTAGTGCCCCCAAAGAACCCTTAATCCCCCCAAAAACTCAGTCCCTAAAAATGAAGAATTTACTCATCTTGGCCTAAAACAAGCATTTAAAATTTGTTAAATGAATTTCACACTACGATGCCTGTTTCCTTCTAGCTGATTGTTAAGAAAGCCTTTTGGTATCCATCCCCCACCACTGCATTGCAGGCATCTAACAGTGCAAACATTGCATCGAGAGTTCATAGACAATGAGAAGTCATAAGTGGGAATCCTGATGAAAGCGAGAGATTATCTTGTTCCATACCAGGGACTCTGATACAGCCACTTGTTTTGTTTGTACCGGTTTGTTGTGCACATCCTATGTACTGTAATAGTAAAAAAGAAAGCTACTTTATGTTATCCTGCCTGCAGCTGGAGCATTTGGGAAGAAAATAATAATTATACTTTCCCCTAACAGAAAGGGATGAAACACAGGTAATAAGCAAGTAGGGAGTTGGGGCAGTAGTGCAGGGGTCTGATCTGCAACAAGGAGCAGACCCAAACGCAGCATTTAGAGGTGATGAAGAGAATAATTGTCTGAGGACCAAGTGATACAGAGTCAATGTAATGCAGGAAGTCACTGAAACTGGCTGGCTTGCAAATCAGGACTGTCCAGAAAAGCCCCTAAGTAAAACGAACTACTCTACAAAAGCATCCCCTTCAAATTCTCCCTGTGAAGGAGTGAAATAGTTTTCAAAGCTTTTATTTTACCTATCTCACCCAGCAAATCTGAGTAGTCTCCATTTAAAGAATATCATTATATTTTGTTGTTGTGGGGGTAAATCCAGCTTAGTGACAGAGGCTGGAGTCCTGTTGGTACCTTCTAGCAAGTTCCTTTGCGAGGCGAAGGGGGAGGAGTCCCATAACACATCCCAACAGCTATAATAATAGTCTATTTGTCAGCATTACCATAAAGACTGCCTATGTCATTTTTCTACTGAAGGTTTTTCTCCATCACCATTTACCAGATTTTTGCATTTCTCATGTCCCTACTATGAGGCAAAGTTCTAGTTGTTTGTTGCTATTGTATGTGCTGAAGGTTAAATACATTTCAGCTGTAGTTTTTTCATCAGTCCTCCCAGTCAAGGGAAGGGGCTTGAAAGGGCCAGTCGAACCTGGTGAATCAACAAATGGTTACAGTACTGGTGCCACAGCCGGGGGTTTGGCTACTTAGACCATGGGACTCGCTTTTAGAAACCTGGTCTGCCAGGGGCTGATGGGGTCCTTGTGTCAGAGAAGAGGAAGAGCATCTTCGGTCATAGGCTTGCCAAAGAGGGCAAAGAAGGCTTTAAGCTAAGGTTGCCGGGGGAGGGGAACCTCAATCCATCCCACTCCTACCAGTTTGATGCCAGTTCCAGCAATAGATGCCCAGAGCCTGGAGAGGGATCACAGGTCAGCAGGAGAGCACCTGAGGAGCAGCACAAAGGAATTCCAGCCACTCCAGCTGGTAAGTCACCTTCATCGGGGGCCCAGCTTACATGCCTCTATGCAAATGCACGTAGCATGGGGAATAAACAAGAAGACCTAGAGATGTGCGCGTGCCCGCAGGACTATGGTCTTATTGGCATCATGGAGATGTGGTGGGATGGCTCCATTGCTGGAGTGTTGGAATGAAGGATACAGGCTCTTTAAGGACAGACGGGGAGACAAGGAGGGGGTGTTGGCCTCTATGTCAATGACCAGCTGGAGTGCATGGAGCTCTGCTCTGGGGATGGATGAGGAGCCAGTCAAGACCTTATGGGTCAGAATTAAAGGCAGGGCAGGGACAGGTGACATTATAGTGGGGGCCTGCTACAGGTAACTCAACCAGGAAGACTGAGTGTATGAGGCCTTCTATAGACAGATAGGAGCAGCCTCATGTTCACAAGCCCTAGTCCTCGTGGGGGACTTCAACCACCCTGATATCTTTTGGAGGGACAACACAGCAGGGCATAAGCAATCCAAGAGGTTCCTGAAATGTGTTGATGACAACTTCCTTCTCCAAGTGATGGAGGAGCCAATGAGGAGAGGTGCTATGCTGGACCTCGTTCTCATCAACTAGGAGGGGCTGATGGGGAATGTGAAGCTCAAGGGCAGCCTTGGCTGCAGGGACCGTGAAAAGGTGGAGTTCAAGATCTGTAGGGCAGCGAGGAGGGTGCACGAGATACAGCCCTGGAGGGAAAAGGGGCCCAAGAAAGCTGGTTACTATTCGAGGATCACCTCCTCCAAGCTCAGGAGGGATGCATCCCAACAAGGAGGAAATCAGGCAAAAATGCCAGGAGGCCTACATGGATGAACAAGGAGCTCCTGGACAAACTCAGACACAAAAAGGAAGCCTACAGAGGGTGGAAGCAAGTACAAGTAGCCTGGGAGGAATACAGAGAAATTGTCCGAGCAGCCAGGGATCAGGTTAAGAAAGCTAAAACCCTGATAAAATTAAATCTGGCCAGAGATGTCAAGGGCAACAAGAAAAGCTTCTATAGGTACGTCGGTGATAGAAGGAAGACTAGGGAAAATGCGAGTCCTCTCCA
>JAVKLA010000073.1:30778678-30817625 GCA_034782735.1 Sagittarius serpentarius
TCCCTGCCCATGGCAGGGGGGTTGGAACTAGATGATCTTTAAGGTCCCTTCCAACTCAAACCATTCTATGATTCTATGTATATTCTGCAGATAGGGCGTGAAGTTTTGTGGCATGTCGTATTATGGGCAGGTACTATATACAATAGGTGCTGAAATTTCTTGCTGTGTTTGAAAACTTGAAGGAATTCTTTAAAACATAAGGTCATTTCTGAACTCCCTAGAAACCTGAGCAATGCTAGAGCAAAAGTCAGCTGTAGAACAGGTGATGTGAAATGGCAGAGACCTCTGGATGAAAAGGATACTCAGAGCGGGCAGTGAGGGAGGAAGAAGAAAAGCTCTCACAGGGCAGGTCAGAAGACTGGTTCACTGACAGAGGAGTGAGATCACTTGATGACTTGGTGCAAATCTCACTTTTGTTCAGATACATGTTTATACTCATCTTCACTTCAGTTATGTTCCTTCAATAAGAGAGGAGCATAACCAGACCCTGAGAAATATTATTGCTAAAACTCTGTTCACAGTCTACGTGTCTGTCTTTCACTCATGCTTGTCTCATTAGAGCCACTCGAGTCCCCACCAGCCTAAATGAAACATTTATAGAAGAATAGGATATTTTATGGAGAAAACTATTGCACAGTAGACCATACAGCTACACTTTCATACTTTCACACAAGTCTATCCCCTGCTCTCATGATTTTACAAAGGTTTCCCCAGGTTCCTCTCATAAATGATGTGAAGCAAAGTTTTGAGAGAAGAAAAGACCATTTAACTGAAGACTTCCCTTGTGGTGAGGGTTGGCCAGTGTTTTAGTGGAGGCAATTTAATCTCTCCTTGACTGGTTATGGACTGACTGATTAATGCCCCCCTTTGTGTTCTCCTGTGGCTGCTGACCTCATCAGTGAGGGACTGCCACTGCTTCAGCATCGCGGCGTGGAGCTCCCATCTGGGTTTAGCAACATTTAACACAAATGAAGACCTGGCGTGCAGGACTGCTGTGGAAAGAAGTGACTTTGTCTTAATTCTTTTTTTGAGAGAGGTAGCACTGCTGGGCCCCTTCCATTGTACATGCTACAGCACAGAGCAACTGTTCAGGCTATTGATCAAATGAAGAAATGCTGTCAGCCCCTTGAAGTCTGAACCATTAAAAGGGATATATATGGTAGGAAAATACAAGCCCAGCCATGCACATCTCTAGAAGTCAGAGAGAGGCTCTTCTAACTGCAAAAACCTTTTGAATTAATTTAACTTTTAGACATCAAAAGGTAGACAAAATATATAAACAGCCAAAAGATATGAAAAAAGCAACTGAATTATAAGAATGCATCAAGTTACAGTATTTCAATCACATTCCTGCCACATAGGGAGCCAGTCAGAAAATTCCCCATGTTTTACAGCCCATTATATGCAGTTTGCATTTCAAACTATTCTATGAAACAACCGATATCCTGAAAAACATTCCAAAAATTAGATAAGGAAGTGAGCTTACGTGATGGGCTTTGTAGCTCAGCAGGGGGAAGAGGTTTGTGTGGGATTGCCCTACCTTACGTCCAGTTTTTAGGAGTGCTGGAAATGGTTCCTGGAGCTGGACAGGTGTGATTTGTCTACACCTTGTATGTGATCTTTTTCTTACCTATCTCTCTTTGCGGTACCATTCCCTCTCTCTTGCCTCCTAAAGTCTCCATGTACACATTCCCAGCAGGTTTTTGGTCACTTCACACAAGGCAGCTCCTTGTCCATTGTAGCTGCTGCTATTTTTCAGCTCCACTGTAGCTCGCTGTCCTCTTGTTGGGCTCTTTTACTTCCCTTGTCTATCATCTCCCAGATCTCAACTGCTGCGGTATTGTTGTGGTTTAACCCCGGCTAGCAACTAAGCACCACGCGGCCTTTTGCTCACTTCTCCTCCGCTCCCTGCCCCCTGCCTCCCCCGACGTGGGATGGGGAGGAGAATCAGCAAAAAAAAAAGAAAAGGTAAAACTCATGGGCTGAGATAACAACAGTTTAATAATTGAAATAAAATATACTACTACTACTACTACTACTAATGAAAAGGAAGATAACAAAAAGAGAGAGAAATAAAACTCAAGAAAGACAAGTGATGCACAATGCAATTGCTTACCACCCACTGACTGATGCCCAGCCAGTCTTCGAGCAGCGATCCGTGCCCCCTCCCCAACTCCCCCGAGTTTATATACTGGGCAAGACGTCTTATGGTATGGAATGTCCCTTTGGCTAGCTCTGGTCAGCTATCCTGGCTGTGCTGCCTCCCTGCTTCTTGTGCACCTCCCTGGCAGAGCATGAGAAGCTGAAAAGTCCTTGACTTAGTCTAAACACGACTTAGCAACAACTAAAACATCAGGGTGTTATTAACATTATTCTCATACTAAATCCAAAACACAGCACCGTACCAGCTACTAGGAAGAAAATTAACTCTATCCCAGCCGAAACCAGGACACATGTGCAGACACCTGGCTTGCTGCCATTATACCTGTACTATGAGTGAGCTCATATTAGACCTTTTCCTCAGCCATCAGGTGTATTATGGGGATTACTCTATTTTTAAAATTCTCTGCTGTCTTTTGCTGGGCCTTATATGTCACTACCCATAATTCCTTCCTGTCAATTTAATATAAACTTTTTTTTAATTTGGCATGAGAATCTGTTGCCTTGTAGCTCCTGTTATCTAAAAAGGAAAGCATTTTCAGCTCATTCTCACACCTGGAAACCTGTTTTCTTTTCTATCTATAACACCTTTGCTATTATCCAATTAAACAACTGCACTATTCAAGTTGGTACATCATTTGGGGATATATTTTGCATAAAAAGCAGAAATCAGAATTTACAGAGCCCAATATGGTATTCTCATCTTGAGTCTGGACCCTTTCAGAGACAGTAACATATACCAAAGTGTCTCATGGTATCTTGTTACTATGGAAACAGTGATGCAGTACTGTTAAGGGCGGAGATCTGTGACATTCGAAAGCACAGTATAAAACTGATACACTCCATAGCTTGCATTTTTAGTCATCCTTAGTGCTACATAATAGCGTAGCATCATAGTTGTGATACTTATCTTGCTCATGTGTGTGGGTAAGTAATATCACGCGGAAGAGGAAATAATAAAAGAAAGTTTGAGGCTGATTAGGGAATAAGGGATCAGACCTTCTGCCACTGATCTATTGTATGTCTTTGGAAAATACTTTTGAGGAAATCAGTCTGTGTCTCAGTTCCCCATGTGTAACATGCCCTCTTTTTCATTCGCTCTTTTTCTTTATTTAGGTAACAAAGCTTTTAATGCAAGAATGCTTCTCGCTGTGGTTTTAGAGTGCATAGAAAAATTTTGGGAAGGTTTTCATTAGGCAACAGCAGTACAAAAAAGACATGATATGCCTACTGTAATAGAGCTAGAAAAAGACTTTTGTGCTGTTAGAAGCAAAACATATTCCCTAAACAAAATTTTTTATGTGGTAGATGGCATTCATGCTCAGGGAGCTGGAATGGTCAATGGGATAAATATTTATGCTCTGTGGAAGTAAATAAGAACAGAAGGTGATAATGCAGTATGATTCGTAATCACGAAGAATAACACTGCACTCTGAAGAATGTGATGAAAAGTTAGTGTGCAGGAAAACTCATCTGTTTTTTTCTAATTATAAAAATTTGTCTAAGTGAAGAATGTCATTTTCCCCTACACAAGTTGCCGTGTTTGTATCTGTAGGCCATCCTAACTTCATCACCACAGCTCCTTTAACTGCTTTTTAACAGGGAAAACAAGTTTCTGATTTTTTGTGTTGCAAGTACAGATTTTGTAGGCTGAAGCTTCCTGTTGGAGCTGATTGTAGATTGTTCTTTTTACTAAGTAGATTATTCACAAAGGTATTTGTTGATTTATTCTTCCTCATAGATTTTGTATTTTTAATGAAGTCCCTAGCTAGCAGATACAGAAAAAATTATTGATAGAAAGACCTATTCCGTAAGAAGATATTTATGAAAACATTACCCCCTTAATGAATGATTATATTTACTTATTTGTATTGTAATGCCTAGAAGTGTAACAAGCTGTCATTTTGCTAGATGCCAGACAAACACTGACTCTAAGGGAAGGGACCAACTTCTGTGTTCCAGTGATTCAAACTTCGGAGCTACAATATCAAAGCAGGCTCGAATGGCACAAAAAAAGGCATTTGAACTTCAGCCTCTCACTCTCCTTGCTACTGTTAGTTTACACCAGATCTATGCCAGATTTGTGTTTTCCTTGCTGATAATGCAAAGCCTTAATCTCCAATTTCTGGCAGCAATTCTGAAACGACACTCTTTGAAATACTTCACGTGCTTTCTGCTGTGGCAACTATGAATGATCTGATGACTGATGGTTAAAAGCATTGCCAGTTCCCCACATAAAGGTGTTTTGTTACCTTGAATTCAGGGGAGACCTTACTATCTATACTAATTTTTTTATTTAGGCTTCTTGTTAGTTCTCATGGAGTGAGTGTTCCACAACTAGCAGATCCTTGACCATGCCCAGGCTCTTCATTTCTGGAACACGGTCAGAACTTTTTTTTTTTCCCTAAAATTCCTCTTCCGGTGAAACTTGCCTTTTAAAAATACATAAGATTTTCTGATAGTCAGTGTAAGAAATGTGTTGTTTTGTTTTAAGTGGCTGTTCTACCTATTTAATTATCATGGCTATTTCTCTCAATGGCAGCCTCCAAAAGGCTTAAAGAAAGTCCAGCTCAGCCTTTTTAGTATCAAAAGTTTATAGATTTCTGATTTAAAACACATGAATGAATCCTAACTACCCAAATGAGAGGTACTGAGAGGTCAAGTGTGGTGAGGCTTGGGTGAAGGTGTGATGTGCAAAGGCGATTTTGATAAAGAAAAGTTCTCATGTTTGGGGGATGGGAACAATCTATTACTGAAAGTCTGCTTGCTGTCCTGCATACCTCCAAATTGCCCTTTGCACTGTACTTTATATGTAATAGATCCTCATTTCTAAATTTCATACAGTAGCTTATTTGTCACAGGAGGAGGAATCAGCGCACTGGAATGTTATACAAGATCTCTCAAATGAATTACTTCATTAAGCGTACAACAATATATTCTTCTGTTACAATTACCTTTTGTCACCTGTGATTGGAGAACTTAATTCGCATGAATTACAGGCAGAATTATATCTCCTCTGAAGTTTGTAACAAAAATTGGTTCATACAGGTGGTTCCAGTGCTCCCACATTGGCCCAAATCCTTTGCTGCCTTGTTCTGCCACACATCACTACAGTGGGTCTTCATCTTCTCTAATTTAATCCACCTTAATGTTAGACACTTAGACTGAGCCATCTCAGCTTCATTACACTTCTCTTAGAGACCTATGACAGGATGATGCGTGCTGTCTTTTGGACTACCTTGATTTCAGAGTCTATGTTTTTAAATGAACGAGATGAATCCCCACAGTATGCTTCATAATAAAAACAGTTATATTTTATACTTTCTTTGTATGTATATTTACAGGTATCTGAAATGTGAGGGAAACCAAATGAAATATGGCTCGATGTCCAAGTGGAGACCAGCGGTGAGTGACATTCCTCAGGGGTCAGTATTGGGACCAGCGCTGTTTAATATTTTTGTCAGCGACATGGACAGTGGGACTGAGTGCACCCTCAGCAAGTTTGCGGATGACACCAGGCTGTGTGGTGCAGTTGACACGCTGGAGGGAAGGGATGCCATCCAGAGGGACCTTGACAGGCTTGGGCCCTTGCAAACCTCATGAAGTTCAACAAGGCCAAGAGCAAGGTCCTGCACACGGGTCGGGGCAATCTCTAGCAAAATACAGGCTGGGTGATGAGTGGATTGAGAGCAGCCCTGAGGAGAAGGGCTTGGTGGTGTTGGTTGACGAGAAGCTCAACATGACCCAACAATCTGTGCTTGCAGCCCAGAAAGCCAACTGTATCCTGGGCTGCATCAAAAGAAGAGTCACCAGCAGGTTGAGGGAGGTGATTCTGCCCCTCTGCTCCGCTCTTGTGAGTCCCCACCTGGAGTACTGCGTCCGGCTCTGAGGGCTCCAACATAAGAAGGACATGAACCTGTTGGAGCGAGTCCAGAGGAGGGCCACGAGGATGATCAGAGGGCTCGAGCACCTCTCCTATGAAGACAGGCTGAGAGAGTTGGGGTTGTTCAACCTGGAGAAGAGAAGGCTCCGGGGAGACCTTATAGCGGCCTTCCAGCACCTAAAGGGGGATTACAAGAAAGCTGGAGAGGGACTTTTTACAAGGGCATGTAGTGATAGGACAAGGGGTAATGGCTTTAAACTGAATGAGAGTAGATTTAGATCAGATGTAAGGAAGTTCTTCACATTGAGAGTGGTGAGTCACCGGATCCGGTTGACCGGAGAAGCTGTCATGCCCCATCCCTGGAAGTGTTCAAGGCCAGGCTGGATGGGTGTGGAATGTGGTGTCCTGCCCATGGTGGGAGGGTTGGAACTAGATGATCTTTAAGGTCCTTTCCAACCCAAACCATTCTATGATTCTATGTATATATCCCTTGCTCACTCAGCTAAAATTTGCTAAATGAGATCCTGTAATCATGCACAGACATGGTTCTAATATTGTTATAAATTATTTTTAAATGGGAAATCTTGAACGCATACGTTTTTCTTAATGGCTCATATTACGGCCCTGAAAAAGGCCATGAACTCTAGGCAATTCTACTGTGCTGAAAGAAAGGAAATATATTGCCTGGAGAGACAGGAGAATGTCTCAATTTAGAAAAAGCTGAGGGGCAGAGTTTGTCTTTGTATGTGTTTATGTACAATATGTGTTCAGCACTTGGTATACTTGGTGATGCGTTAATAAGAAACCTCACCATATGCTCTTCCTTTTCTCCTGTTCCTTATTGCCAAGAAGTGAATTTCCAATAAAAGGTCAAGGAATGCGTTTTTGCTGTTGAGCTCCCAAGCTCTGGGTGTGGACAATACAATCTACTTGGCACTGATTCTGCTTTCTGCTGCAGTAATTGCAACTGAAAGAAAATTAGAGTAACTTCAGTGACATCAGTGGATTCAGATCAACACTGTCATGACTGAGCTCCTGTGGCAATGCCTACTCTGCAAGCAGCCAAGCTCTGGCTTAATCTCAAAGTATCCATTCTGTAAGAACTGAGCTGGTGTATTTGGTGGTGGATGGTTTCTTGTGCTTGGTCCACCTCCACAAGTAAGAGCTTGGACCAACAACAGGACATTGCTGAGGGGTTGCTGACTCCCCTCTCCAAAGACCTGTGGAGTTTGCGTGGAGGAGGTCTCTCAGTGTAGCACTGAGAGACTGATTGTTGTAACAGGCTTGGATTGAGCCTTAAGTGTCAGAGGAGACATATGCTGAATGTTTCTACAGGGAGTTTCAGTGGGACTCAGGAAGTGCCATATTTATGCATTTATAGTGCTTTCCCCAAACTCTTTTTATAGCTTAAAGCCAAAGACATCTGTCCATCCTATTGCCTGAAGATGCTGTCTGTTTTATTTTACAGAACTGTCATCAGTGGCAAAATGCAAAAATGTTTTGAGATAAAGTAGAACATAATTAACTTACCCACTTGAATAATAGCATAAACATCGCAATCATTCCTTCAGAACATGGTAAGAGTTATGATAGGTTGGAAAAAGGGAGGATGAAAACAGGCTAACGAGTAATTTCTATTTGAATCTAAGTCTCTGTGAGTACTAACAGAGATCAGCCTGATATCAGTCTTTGATAATTCTTTGTTTCACCAAACCTGTGGAAAACAACAACCCAAGATCCATGCAGCTCTGGTGCAAATTCTGTCTCCTCTTTAGATTTCAAGTGCAACTGTAGAGATGAGTATTTGGCCCAGACCAAAAATGAACCATCAGAGTTTTGGGACTTTGCTAACTTCACTAGTAACTGCTCCAGAGGAAGACTGGCTTCTGACAGCACTGCTGCGCTAATTTTCCTGTGCTGAGCACTCACCTCATTTTTCTTTCAGGTAACAGATGTAATGCCTTTCGAGCTTTTGCAAATCCATAGCACTTCATTACCAGACCAAGGCTTTGGTGATTAATTTGTTGCAGCAATGAGGTGCTGCCTGAAAAAGGGCTTCTGAGGAACAAAGCCGCCCAAGTGAACAGCACTTGGCTGTGGAAGTTTTCTTTTGTCTCTGTGGTATTGTATGCATATAGCTGGTCTGGCAGGAAATTAAGAGAAATCCAGTGACAGACATGAAAGATACCAAGACTAACAGACTTAAAAATAAATAAGGGGCTGCTCTTTAAAACTGCTTGACTTATGTTTTTATGGACATAATCAGATTCTTAGGACTTGAAATTTTAGCGCACTTTGCTGGGAGAGGTGATGGTCTTAAGTAGTGGTACTTTTATTGTCTCTCCAAAAAGCATTGCTTTATCTCCTGATACTGTCTTTGAGATTCTTGTACACAAAATTATGTCGATTCTGAGGCACTTAACTTTGCAAGAACACTTTGCAAGACACTAAGACCAGTGATATTCAGGTAAACATACAGTAGCTATAGCCTAGCAAGGTACAGAGAAAATGAAAATCTGAGGTAGTTCCTGGGCTCTGACTTGTGCAAACCGATTGTCTTAAGTTCCTCTGTTGAAGTAGGAAACAATGTGGAACAATAAGAGTTTCGACTACTAAAGAGACTACTGGTATGTCTGTATTTATATCAAAATACAGTCTGTTTCTTTAGGATACAGAAAATTTCAGGTGTTTCGCAGTGTCAGTCTGGTAGCAGCAACAAATTAAAGCAAAGAAGACCTATCTATCTAATAAAGAGGGAGTTTATGTTATATTTCAATAGACTTGTAAAACAAATTGCACTGACCTTACATGAGAACAGTCTTTGAAGGGCAGACTTTGTTCTCCTCCCTCCCTGTGCTAACCTCTTGAAGCAGTCATTAAATATTCATTCCAACAGTTATTCTGTCTCCAGTTTGGACAGTTTTGCCTTCTTGTGGGAGAGAATTTCTAGCGCCAGGAGTAAACTTTTTGTTGTTTTTGTGTATGGCACTTCCACTGAATAGTAATGAATGCAGAACACACTGAGTGGCAGGCTAAAATTTATTCTGGACCATAGGTGCCTGGGCCTTCAATTATTCTTTGCTATAATCATGTCCTGCAGTCTTTTTCACGCTGTGGCTTCATTTGTGTGCCATGTGCCATCAGTGTGGCACAGAAGCTGTGACTTAAAAGACCCCTGTTACTACCAAGGAAAATGATAAGCAGAGAATAAATAGAAAAATGTGTTGCAGAGCTGGTTTAAAATACAGATTTTCATGTATGGCTGCATGCCTTGGTTTCCCCTGGATCTGGAAAAAGAATTACCAACACAGGGTGAGAAAACTCTGGTGTAAACTAGAAGCAAATGGAAATAAAAAGAAAAACCTCTTATGAGGTTCTCAGTCAGCCTTTTAAACTCAATATGTCTGTATATATAAGTTAACACTTAAACGCTTGCTGGACCAAACCTTGATGATTGTTTCTTAATTACTGTTGATGGATTGTCTAGCAAACGGGCCCAAAGCTCTAGTCCTTACATCAGCTTGCATATTTACTGATTATGACCTTTGTCAGATAGTCAGCACAATTTTTCTCCATGTGATGGTGGTAAATGGACTTTGGAAACTATTTTACGTTATAGAAGAAAAACATTCAGTACACATTATATCACTCCTCAGGAAAAATAGCCTGAGAAACAGGGTCTGCTCTGAGACACAATCACAGACTGTTCTCCAGAAGGAGATTGGGCAATGGTGGCTTTATGTCCTTGTTTTAGGCTTATAGAACAAAAGAAAGAAGAGTCATGTCCCCATAAAAGAGAGTCCAGATTTTGTGTTTATTAAAGCCAGCCCCTATATCGATAGCTCCTACAAGTGCTTGGCAAATCAGGCCAGGCATGCTCCCTCTTCATGCGAGAGACCTGCAGAAGATGACCCCAAACCCAAAGCACTGAGGTGGTTCTATGTTTCCGAAGGAAAAGAAAGTGTCGTAGCCTCTTTTGGACACCAGTGGAAGTCAAAGAAGGCTTGTGCTTCAGTGTGTGTGTTAAAGTGAATGTGAAAGTGAAGGTGCAACTGTCCTCCAGATAACTTTCTTTTCAAGGAAAGGTAATGGCGAAATGCCACAAATACTTGTAAGTAGCATCTGAAAATCATGTACTGAAGGTGTGAACAGCACAAATATGCCTTATAATAGATACACTCTTGAGCTTTATAATAAATACTGGATGTGACCTAAGTCTTTCACAATGTGGGCTGCATCTCAACACAGATCATGTCCCCCTCTCATCCATGGACACACAGCCTTCTTCCTTTCCTCCCAGAGATCAAATAGTATCTGTATGGCAAGCTCAGCAGTTCTTGGCATGGAAAAGCGCTTTGTAATAAATAAGTAATACATTAATATTTAATTAAAGCTTCTTTTAATGAAAGTTAGCACCTGAAAGGAGGTGGAGAGACAGACCTATGTGACCAGTCAGCTCTCTGCAGAACACCAGTGACCACTTCGCAGAGGCTTACATAAAAAGCGGAAGCTTACATTATAAAAAAGAAGACCTACTGCACCTCTTAACTGATCTACATGGTCAGTGCAGGGCTAACACCGCTCAGAATGTAATTATGTGGCCTGAAATCCTTGTGTGATAGTCCGTACTGCAGTCCTGCGGTCCACTGGCCAAAGGTGCAACCCTGAAATGACTATTTGACTTCAGTCGGTTTTAGTACTAGTGTGTAGCTTTTGTTAAATACAGGTCGGGAGATCATTATGTGAATGACTGCCTGTTGGGACTTGCCTCTTCTTTCAGCAGAAATTTTTTAGTTACGGTCAGTTTCTGTCTATTTGTGTGTCCGTAACATAAAGGCAGTTATACTAAGCTAAGGGCAGCTGCAAACCCTTCAGCTTTGTGACAACTCTCTGGTTTCTGAAAAGTTGCTGGAACAAAAATCAGCTATGTAAAGGTTGTATGCGCCTTGCTTATTATTACCTAGTTTTGCTCAGCCTCTTCAGCGGATAGAAGTATGTAGATTCTTGGTAGTGGTTCAGGTGGTATCAGTGGTTCAATGAATTCAGGGTCTTCCTTTCTGCTGGTTTGACTTGCTCTGTGCAGAGAGTGGGTTTAGTGCACTCATAATGGCTGTATTTTTGAATGGGTATGTATCTAAGCGACTTGGAAGAATGATCACCTTTTCACATTCAGCCCAGTTCAGCCCACCTATTAATATTCCTTGCATTTTCTTGTGCATCTCCTCAGAGAGCAGATTAAAATAAAAATTCTGCCAAGGTTAGGTAATAGAAAGGATTAGTGAGCTAGGTCTTCACCTCTAGAGAGAAAGGTGGCATGCAAATGATTGGACTGGACACATCCTTATTCTGGCAACTATTTGTATGGATAAAAAAATCTCCATGCGACTGACAGTTTATGCTGAAGAGATATCCAGGACCAAAAGAGCAAAAAGACTGAAGGTCAGGATTGAAGTACAGTGCATTGAGAAGGTTATACAGATTTCGCCTGTTTATCTCAAGCAATTAGCATTTCATTTTCAAGATCAGCTCTTTACTGACAAAGCTTTAAAAATTATCACACCCAGTCCTCCCCCACAAACATTCTTTCAAAAGCTCTGAACCAGACCAAAAAAGAAAGAAACAAAAAAATTGTCCAATGAAATACCACCCCCCTCCCCCCCCGTTTCACAATTGATTTGTAATTTAAAGTCCAAATGTAGTATCTCATTTTTAAGGAAATACTTCAATGGGTTTTTCTCTTGGGTGAGCAGAGAACTGTTTGAGCAATAAAAAATGAGCACTGCACTACTCAATTTCATGCCCGTGTCAGGTTTAGGAATTGAACATTTGGCCTAAATTGTAAGGATGAAGATAACTATTGTAAGTACAGAAAGGGAACCAGTAGATGTAATTGAAGGAATGTCCTTGCCTGTATAACTCACCTTGCAAATCTTTCACAAAAATGGCAGAAAATAAGCTTTCAGAACTTGCCCTTGCTTTTTGTTACCATATTGTTAATGTATGGAAAAAATGGGGCATACACACACCTTATATACACAGTCCATTGAATGTGTGCATGTATAAATATATAGAAATGATACACAAATGTATCCCCAGACCAGCATCACCCTTAAATACAAGATCTCCACTGTTTGATTATTATTAGCAGGAAAACACCAACAGTGCAGTCATCTGTGCTTCTGAAAAATGTAAATGTCAATTTTTGGTCTTTAAAAATTATTAAGCCTAGTAAAAGATAGCAATTTCCAGTGTTTGCTTGGTTGGTAAGATGCAGGAGAGTAAGCATTACTCCTGAGAGCTGCCATTGGTTAGCTGGAGGGAAAATGGATATCAATTATACATAATCTAAGAAGCCTCTGCATAATAATCAGGCCCAGTAGGGGCTTTGGGGCAGCTTCGTTATTCTCTTGTAAACACAAGAGCCCAGATAGACATGTCAGTCAGGAGTAGCGGCTGCAATTCTTCCTTTTTAACACCTCCACATTCTATTGCTTCAATATGCAAACAAGGCTGTTTAGCTGAGGGTTGAGGCTGTGCTAATGAGCTCCCTGCTCTAACCCTGAAGTAAAAAGGTTCTGTTTCACAGCTGCTCAGAGACTGGCTCCTCTGGGCATGCTCAGGTATTGGAAAATAATTCCTTTTAAACAGAGAAACGCCAATCAGGATTTCTTGCATACTCTTTTCTCAGCGTGCTAATGCAATTACCTCATAACTTGTGAACTTTTTACGGTGGCGGAAAAATGTTTTGTCTTTGAATTATGTGGTTTTGTCACCAAAAAGAAGAGAGCACTCGGAAAATTTAGCAGGTGTAAAAATCATACCCTCCCTTAATTCCTGGAGGACCACTACTCAAGACTAATTTTCACATTTCCTTCTTAAAGGTGGACGGTCCTTTTATCCCTCCCCTCCATGCCTTTCTCCATTTCTAGCATCATTTCCATTTCCTTTTAGCTGGTCAGTGTCATAGTGACAGAGAAAGCTTGTAGGGCAGTGCTGCCAACTTCGTTCCTGCTTGACACTGAAAAGGCCAGCTTCTGTTGGTTTGGGACCTTGACTCTCTCCTAAAGCTAGGTTTCAGGGCATTGCTGAACTTAACCAACTGCATAATTGCCTTGGTAAAGACACACAGACCCCGTGATAATCCTTTATGGATGAGCCGACATTTACAACGCACGATATGAAACATGACGATCTCTTGAATATCCAATTATTCTTATGAATAAAGTGGTTTTCTGGCTGGAACAGTCAGAAATCCCCGCTGGGTTAATTTAGCGTCTGATAGAAATCATTGGGGTTTTCTGTTTAAAATAGGGCAGCGTATGATTTCTTCTACAACTCTGTCTTCTTTCATTCATTCACGCTTCCCCAGGACCGTGCCTTCTAGCAACATGACACAGGAGAGCAGACCTATAGGCAGAGCCACAAAAATGTCTGTCAAGTGCAAGTTATAACTATCTCAAACCATACCGCATTCCTATGAAGACAGACAGCACATTTTTAACTATTTAACAGTCAAATTGTGATCTACTCTTTTTCACTTTGTTACCGGTTGGATTTCTAATGGCTGTCTCCATGCGTGACAATCCATATTACTGAGTCAGTGGGAATATTTCAGCTTTGTAATACTTCAGCACTTAAATTATTTATTGTGTTAGCTTTATGGGATATTAAAACCCTGCTTAGACAGGTAGAGCTAACTCCCTTCTGCCTTGCTGAAGCTCATTAAATGGCCATCATAACTGGACAGACTTAATTGTGTTACATCCAAATAATTCTGTCATTTGGATTCAAATCCAAGGGAAATGGCCTACCCAGAAATCTCACTTATTTGACTGACTGGCAAATGATTAAAGTATCCTGTAAGCAGTTTACTTATGGCATGTTGATGAAAATTTACAAGTAAAATTACGAAACTGAAATAAGATGTGACTTTGCTTGTTTCAGAGTGTTTTTAAATTATACGATCTCATTTTAGTACTAGTATCCCTAGCCAGCAGAAAACTCATTTATTCATATTTTTTAAGGTACTTTAAAAATAATAGTTGCCAGTGGTTACATTTATCTGTAGTTTAGAATTCAAATTTTCCGTCTCAGAGAACAAGTGACTGAAAAAAATATCTGCTTTCCATTCAGGTCAGCTTTCCATACGTCAGTTTACAATTCTTCAGTTCACTTTGCATGGTCCAAATGATGAGCTTTTAAGCACTGTTATTATGAAATTATTCTATTGCCTTATAGCTCGCAAGAAGGAAGAATGCTGAGGTAATTAAAACATTTTTCTGGGACTCAGAGGACCCCCTCTTCTTCTGAAAAGTGTCAGTGTCATTTCAGACAACTCACTTGACACTATGGTTTTACGAAACATATTTAGGAATTTAGGTACTTTTGCAAAAACTCACTAGGTGCTTCCTCTTTATGCAGTCATTATCCCTTATAGCTGGATTACAGGTGTCACAAGGGTCTGCGACCCAGAGGAGTGCCCAGCTCCAGCATACATGGAAAGTTTTGACACCGAAACCAACATTTTTCTTTCCTTCATTTTGTATTTTGCTTTGTCTATTTATACTTCAAGCAATTAGGAAAAAAATGCCTTATGTTGTGGCTATGTGGTAAAAAACTCCCTCAGGAGTAAAAATTCCATTCTGACTATTAATTTTCTATAAGCCATCTACACAGTCATTAGCATCCAATAGAGGTAAGAATAAACTCGTATAAATATGAAAAAAGCGATGAAATCCTTTCGCTGCATTCACATACAGTTTTCCATTGACATTTTGGTTCCTACAAGAGGTAACAGGATTATGACACCAAAGTGGAGAAAAATACCTTAAAAATAGTAAGTGAACTGTACTGTGTGGTTGAAGGAATTTTATATTTGGTTTTGATACTTAAAAGAAAAAAAAGATTGAGCCATGCAAAGATGCATCTGTAATACCAAATTTTTCATCAAGTCTCACCAAAGTACCAATACTTATTACTTCATTCTATTAAAAAACACCTTGCATTGTAATTCAAGGTAGTGATGTTCAACCAATGGACTTAGAGTCCCCAAAACCAGACAATTTTTATCAGCTAACGGAATAATTTCCTAATTCTCTAGGATTTTGCAGAAGGCTGGGAAGATCTCATCATGCAAACTGCTTGTTTGAAAGGCTAAACATAAAAAATAAAGGACAATAGGATACACTTAATCACTCCTGGGATGCTTTTCCCTTCTTTCTAATCACATAAAAAGGCTTTCTATTTGTTTATTGCTTTGATTTTATGCATGTAGCTGTAACATATAGGCAATGATGACTAGCTGGATACTTTTTTTTAATATTTAATTTATCACTGTATGTATAAAACAATAAAAAAAATCTTACACAAATCTTACTACAGAAAATACCCTACTTCCAATGCAACTGGACTACCAGAGGCAAGAAATTCAAGCTAGGTGGACTAGTAGCCTGCTGGGAAATGGCAAGGTCTGTTGTACAATTCTGGGCTGTGGTATAGATACTTAATTTGATACAACTTTGATTTAGAGGGCAGAGATTGTCACAATTCAGGGCTAATAGCCATGAGCTGATTAGGGACATGGGTATATATGAAATGAGGGTTTTGTTCTTTTCCCTTGAATATACCTCGAATAGTTGATCCTGTTCAGCGGTGCTTGAGAACCACACAGAGGATTCTCCACCCTGGCTTCGGAAATGGCGTGGACCTGTGCTGTGCATTTGAAAACAAAATATTCTGATAGTGGGACCACCCAGTTTCCCTAGGAAAATAAGCAGAATCCCCATCGGTAGGACAGCGACAAGTGAAACAGAGTAGTGAAATAGACTGGGGCAAATGCAGTGGCTGCCTGCAGCTGGGGTGGGGACGGAGACAGACTTGGCCACGATACGTAGCAGGGTGAATCACCCATTTCGTTGGTGGGTGGCAGATACTGCCATGCTTTAGCCTCTGTCTGAGATCCTGATGAGTCTAATAGTGGCTATGTTATAATACATACATTAAGATTACTTATCTATTAATATTGTTTTCCTTCCATTGAAAGGAAAGCAATTCAGTTTCTAGTTAGTTTCATTAAATATTTTCAGTGTATGAATGTTTTTAAATTCAACACTGACGCCATAAAATCATCCCAGGTATTGTCTTAGCTTCAGGTCATTAATTGTATTTTTTAAAGTATTAATACAGATGAAGGAACTTTGTTCTTTGTCTCTGTCTACCAAAGTGCCTGAAGTGAACTTTTTTCCCTCTACTCCTGCTAAATTACTAATTAGTTCAATGTACCTCAGAGATGAGAGCCTTTGAGACTGGCAAAACTCGTGTTTTCAACAAAAGTTTATTAAGACAGTAGTTGGTGCTCCTGATGACAGATTTAAGGTGAAAATGATATTCCTTCTTTTTTTTTTTGACTTGAGCAATATCAAAGAGTGAAGTAGTTGATTAAAACAGACATGGTGTAATCAAAATTGTGCAACAGTCTAACTTTAATACAATAACAGAGACCCCCCACCCCAAAGAAAAACATTATATATCTTCTCACGGGAAAGTGTTAATGACACGTGCAGTTTCAAAGCCTTTTGGGAAGTCTTAGGTTCAGGCTGGAGATGTTGTAGCTGTTGGTGCCAAACCCAGGACAGGTGAAGTTGTATAGGAAAGGTACTCCCCCACCACTTCAGCTCCTTCCCTGCACAGTGAGGAGAAAGAGGAAAGCCAGGGCTGAGGCAGTTGCCTTGGACTGTTAACAGTTTCCTTGGAGTGCTCAAGCTCAGCCTCTCTATCCCAGGGTAGATTTGTGGAGGAATTAAAGCAATGATTCACAGCGCACATCTTAAAAGCAGAAATGCTTATTCATGCACTTGAAAAGGGGGGAGGTGGGAATATCAGAAATACACTTTCCCACTTCTCTCATTGCTCCCCTTCAAACACGTGGAGATCAAGCTGATATGTAGGGTATCTGAATGTGTAGTGACCTTAAGAGAACGGCTGTAATGTAAAACACTGGCTAGCATATAGGGGCTACTGCACTTCAGCCATGGAGAAGGCAGCAGAGAGGCAATTAGGGATAACATCCCTTTTAAAAAATTCAGGTGCTGAGTATTTATTAATATGACAAAGAGAGTGACACCAAAAACCCCTATGACTTAAAGAGCCAAACAAACTTATCAATCTTATGAGTACTAATATGCACAATATCTTTTTAATCATGTGTTTTTGTTTGGGCTGAAAATGTTAATGAGATATAACTTCACAACAGAATTGCAATTTGTACCTAAAACTGGGAATGTTAAATAGCTATTGTGACACAGCAACAAAAAACCAAACTGTTGGTTTTTATTGAGACAAATATTATGATACGTTGGCCTAAAGGATTTTTTTTTTTCTGAATTGTACATTTCTTCAGGGATAATAATTGCCAACAAAATGAAAGAAAAAACTTACATAAATTCAGAAAGTAAATTACATATCTAATGAGTACTAAATGTTTATGGATGTTAATACATGGAGCACCAGGAACACACAGTAACAGATAAGAATATATATTGTTATTGTACCCTTGTCACATATAAGGAGCTCTGACCAAGAAATTAAGTATTTTGTTTAATGTTATTTGATAAGTCATCATACATATTGAAGAAGGGCTGAAAGCTAGGGGAGGAAATTCTGGCTGTGCTGAGTATCAGAGATCTGTCAGTGATTTTAGTCTTTACCTGAGAAGACTTTTCCTAGGCTGTGCTTTTAGATCGTCTGCCGTCTTCTTCAAGTCTTCTCGTTAACCTTAGTTTTGTCAATTATTTCCTCAGTAAGCCAGAGGAGCTGGGAAGGAGAGATAGTAGATGCTAAGAAAACTATTTACTTTGTGAGCAGACTTTATTTCAAATATTTAAACCTTCTCCTTGCATGCAGTCACAGTTGTCCTGAACACCCTGAGGAAGGAAACAGTAGTTGCACTGGAGAGTGTTTTAAGCCCATTGTGAACCAGAATTTTCACACATAGAGCAATAACGTATATTCCCCAACAGCCATATTCACTTTAGAAAGTCCTTTAGAAAAAAAATGTTGCTTTGGGGCAATAAACCAGGTATCCCTTTGGTAGTGATCTATTTAGTAAGTCATTTATTTAAGTAAGAAAACGGAAAGTCTTTTCTTTAGTGGCCCTTTCATACTGGTACTTTTAAAAATGGGGACATGATGAGTTACACAAGCTCTCTCAGCTTTTATTATCCTAGGATTATTTTATTATTGCTAATCTGCCTCCAGCACTGGCCCTAGCCACTTGGAGACCTTATGTTAACATCTTCCAGGGCCTCTAGGGAAGGGTCTTGAGAAACCTCTTCATTTTTTACAAGAGCTCTTACCTCCCCCTCCTTCCTCGTTTTGGCTGCTTTCAAGCCAGTGACAGGTTGCATCACAAAGTGAGATTGTGCGGTAGCCCTCCTGGGGATTAATGCTGGAAAAGAAAATAAACTGAAGACAGTGGTTTCTCAGGCTATTTCACAATTCTGATCCACACTGGAGTGATTTTTGATTAACTTTTCAGTGGTTTGACTGTATGCAGAAAGAAAATGATAGGGAAGCAGTGGGAAGAAAGGAATGCCATGGCCACAGCTTCCTGAGCCCCTTTAAGCTGCAGGATCTCCTCCCAGGCACTCATTCCCATCTTCTTCCTAAAAACCCTGTGTTTCAGTTCAGAGGATCCCACCAGAAATCTCATTGCTTCTCTGAGGTCCTCCCTGGCAGAATCCATTTTACTGACACTGTAAAATCGAATTTGCCTACAAGACTGGAGTGCTTTGAGCTAAGCCTATGTCATAGTATCAGTTATCGCTGAAATTGTTGGACCAGTCAGCAAACTTGTATGAGGTCCCAGAATGGTCCAAGTCTAGATCTGAAGATCAAAGATATGATCCAAGACAGGCATATCTTCAACTGTCCTCTTGCCGAATGACAGAAGCCATCCAGGACTGCCAATCCTGCAATTAACTGTGTTGTTAAAAACAAAAGAAATTTGGGGGTTTATTTCTTACAGATTTCTTCAGGTTGATTACTGGCATTAGCTCATTGAAGTTAGATCACTTAAACTCACTAGACTTCATTTTACATTTCAGAATTATACCCTGTGGAGACCTATTTTTCTACACATGGGGGTTTGGATACAAGCTAAGAGAGGAGACTGATTTACTTCCAAACTAGTAGAAAACTAGTAGACTGTGGAACTGAACTAAGAGCTACATCTGCACTCTACACAGTGGGTGACTACAGTGAGGGGGTGGAATAACATCCCCCAGACCACCTGACAGATATGGGGCACAAGGGCTCTGTGATAATAGCTTTTTCTCTCTGATGTTCCCCAAAATTTGCTAGACTCACCAGGATGATGCTTTCCACCTGCAGGGAATCAGCCCGCTTGTCTAAAGAAAATATTTAGCATGAGCTTTGAAGGGAATTTCTCCTTTCCTTTGGCTCCATATACTGAGTTCCTGGAAAGGACAAAGGAGGGTGACTTGGACATGAAGGGTAGTCAAGTAAGCAGAAGTCATGCAGAAATCAAAATTATCCATGCTCTAAGCTGCCTTTCTGATACGTCTCTGTATGTTTGCCTGTTTGCTTCCTCTCCATGGTGATGCCAATAAGTAACAGCTGTAGAGACATGAGCTGAACTGTGCCCTCTGGACTCAGGGCCACAGCTCTCCCTGGGCTGCTTCATTTACTAGTGTTAATGTCACATTTTTCATTTGACTCACCTGGGCAGTTGTCTTCCTATCTCTTGGAGGTGATGTGAGGGGTTTTGATCAGGTGTGGATTCAACGCTCCCTTAGCACTGGTGCAAGCTCTGGTATAATGCTGCGTGGTTTTAGCCACACAGTTTAGAACCATGTTTGAAAACCTTGATTGACACTTGAAATTGCAGACACCTTGGGAAGTTTGTTCATGCATGTTACAACATTTCTGCATGGAAAAGCATATGAGCTGAAGCCTTTATCTGCTTAAGGTCTTCAGCATGTAACACTTGCTCCTGTTGGTCAGTCCCTTAATCTTAAATGCCGAGATGGCTTCCCGAGCGCCTCCCGATGCAGCAGAATGAGGGATCATTAATTGCTGCAGTCCTGGGCTTCATTGCCAGGTTGTCTAAACTCAGATGGTTTTGAAAAAGCCAGCCACATACATTATCCAAACTGAAATGTTTCCTTAAAGCAGCAGTGGACTTGGAGAACATGACTCTCTCTAAGATCACAGGAAAACCAGGTAAGTGAAGAATAAATGGGAGATCATCCTGCTTATGGCTGAGCTGATTTGAAAATTAAGATCTATGAGTTGTACTGTTTCTTGTATTGTTAAAGTAGACGTAATTAGAAATTTTGGAAGCACAGCTTTTTCAACATTGCAGAAAGTATTTAGAGTTTTTGTGTATAGAATATCAGTCACTTAATAACCTTTTCACAGATTCATATAACTCTCACACCTGCCACTCACTTCTGCAGCCTTCAATAAAAAACTCTGTTTCCTGAAAATATGGGAACGATGCTGGAGGGGGTGAAGGTAAATTTTGTTTTTACTGATATTTTTGTTAAGGACAGCCTGTGTCTGGCAGGACCCTTTCCTTCCCCCGCTCTCTTTGTGTTTCCTACACAAAGGTCAAGTGCAATCACAGACTGTAGAGAAAAGGCTTAGGAGCCTCAAAAGGCTTAGAAGAAGTTCTGAGAGTGGTGACTGGGCTACTGAATCCAGATGGAAGAGACCTGTGTTAGGCAAAGAATGGGTCTGAACAAAGTAATTTTTCCTCCGAATGGATGACCTTGTTCTTGTGGGGCAGAGCTCTGACAATCCCTGCAGCAGAAGCTGTGGCACAGTTTCTGCACTGTGCTTAAATGACCCCTGAAACAGGAACAGGAGAGGAGTTACCCTGCAGTGCGGTGACGAGGATGTTTACCTGGGTCTCCCACGTACTCTGAGAAGTACCCTGGAGTACTCTACAGCACTCTGGTGAGGGCATGCTCTGCTGAGGACTGTCGGAAGAGTCTGGTCTCAAATCCCAGAAGCAGAGGCAAGAAGTGTAGTTTGGGCATTATAGGATGTGCTCCAGTGACTGAGCTAGCGGATACGCCAGTGCAGCTTATCTTGCAACACATTTGTGAACCTAGTCCTTCATTTCCTTGGTCTTTCCTGACAAGTGGGTTTAGATGTTTCATTTTGTCTCATAGGGAACATCTTGTATAAATGGGAAAAGATGTCTTCAGTTTTGGTTTTGGTATGGAAAATAATTCAAAGTAGTTTCAATTCAGCCATTTTTTTCTGTTTTGTTTTTTCCACGTGGATTTGGGTGGAAAGGGGAAAGAATGGGTTTAGCAGTCGAATGTAGGATTTAACTGTGTCCAGAGCCTTACTCTCAACTCACATAAGCCCTTTTGAAATACCATGCTTTGTCCTCACTAAAAGGAAAAGCTGTTCCTTCATGTGTTAGTTAACAAAGGTTAAGTAAAGCATATTACAATCTGAATTATACAAGGCTGTTGCAGCTTGCTTAAGTGTTAGCAGGTCAAAGAGAACACTGCATCCTTGATAATGTTTTAGTTTGACCTGCTAACAAATGTTAATACAACTGTCTTGTTCAATGCTTTTTTTTGTGTGAATGTGCATGTATTTAAGGACTAGAAAAGAAATGCTATATGTCAGACGAAAGTCCTTCAGAATTCAGCAAGTGTCATTTAAATGAACAGCAATAAATCACTGAGTACCAGAGTACACTACACATCCCCCACAGAGGACACAATGTTGTGCAAATAAAGACTTCATGGATGATAGTTCTGCAAATATTCTTCCATTTTTTAAGCATTTCTGTACATAAATCCATTCAAAGCTAGGCAACCCTATAAATTAACAATTGGCTGGATTCATCAAAGTGTTCATTGCAAGCAGTAATTTTTGATTCAGGGGAATGTCAGCAAATAAATGACAGCCCTATCAGTTTTTTAAATTCTGTTAGCAAATATTCAAAGTGAGTCTTACTGTCTTAAGTACTTTTAATTATTTTTACAGAAAAGGATAGGCGATCAACATTACATTTATTGGCTTCTTGTGAGCAAATATTTGTATATTACCCCTTGGATGTATGTTACTATTGCACTAGCAGTGCTCCCTGACCCAATGGTGCTATGCGCTCTGCAAAGACTCGGAAAGAAAAAAATCCTTCACCACACAACCACAACTCACAGCTTTTAAATACAATACAGACACAACTGACAGGTCCATTGCAATCAGAGGAAGCGCAAAGAAACAAGGAGGCAATGCAGAGCTGCATGCATGGCAGTGATCTCAGGGCACCGGCTGCCTAGCCACTGTCAGAGACTTGAAATATGAAAATGCTTGTTTGTGAATTTAAGATGTGGGCAACATTTTGCTAGTCCTTGAAAGCTAGCAGGAGCAGGGTCTTGAAGGCAAAGGTGAGGAGTTCATGGTTGATGAGATAAAAAGTGGGAGTGCTGGAGGTACACACAGAAAGGAGCAAGGTGTTGAAAGCAAATAGTCCAGGAAATGGTTGCAAGACTGGATGCATATGAAATATCTCAAGCGGTTATAATGAGATGACATTAATGAGTGTTCTAGCAGTATCCCAATATTGAGACTTTGCTCTGTGATGTCTTTTCCGTGCCAAATTCATCACCTCTCAATGCCCTTTTCTCCAGAGGGGTCTTCTTTCCAATGCAGAAGATAACAAAGGTCCTCTGAAAGGGGGAAATACATTGCTCAAGCCACTATAGAAGGCAGCCACTGCACACCACCAGAACATATAGTAAAATGTAGGAGGGAAAAGGAAAACAAAAGGGTTACAGCTGTAAACTGAAACAACTCTTTTTGAGGCATCCTTCAGTTTTTTTGTTTTGTTTTGGATTTTTTTTTTGCTCTTTGCCCCTCTTATTTTACAGATTACAAAGCTTTTCAACTTGTTATTAGCAGGCAGCAGAATATCTTACTGTGTTGTTTGCAAATTCTTACTTGCATAGATTTGTAAGTAAAAAAAAAGTCTATGTTTGTTAAAGCATGTGCTATTCTCCAATTAACTAAGGAGATGAAAAGTCACAACAGTGCTATGATGTTTTATTAAAATATTAAAAAATAGCAAGCTATCAGCACAAGCCAATTAAATAATGCTTCTTGTCTCCAGATTAGCCTACACAGAGATTTATATTTACGTTTATATCTTATTTGGGAAAAAAATCAACCTTTACCCAATATAATCAGGCTTAATATTCCAGAAAGTTTATCCATCTACCGTTGCTGGAAGCACAACAACAAAATACATTAAAAAGAAACCCAGACCCACACATCATACATTTTAGCAACCTGCAACACATCAGCACAGTATGTCCATAGAATTTCACAGCGCACAAAACAGCAAATATATAAGAGTGGCCACTTATTAAGACTGACATGTGGGGCGTGGAGGTGACCACTTCAGCTATTCTTGTGTCCCTTTTCTTCACTGACACTGGACCCATCATGCTCACAAGAATCCTTTCTGAATGGGTGAATTGTCTAATAGTTCATCAATGTCCAGAGCCTGTTTAATTTTTAAAGAATTCTCTCTACCAAAATCGGAATAGCATGCTATGCAATGTGACTCAGTCCTGTAGACAGCATTTACTGTGGGCCCTGTTTTGAGCAGGAATTGGACCAGGTGTCCTTTGGAGTTTTTTTCCAACTTATTTGTTCTATACTTCTATATTGCCATGCAAATTTTTTGAAAACAGCAATATCCTGCCATTAGCGCTCCAAATGAATCACTGTAATGTAGTTGCTAGGAAGACACTGAAATCTCTGATGTCTCTCTCGTATTTTCTGAGTTAACCTTCATAGGCTATGGCAGGAAAAAAACATTCAAGGCATCCAGAAGAGTGGTTTACTCTTGCAGCAGGTTAAAAACCCAGGTGTAGCATGTCCTTAATATATTAACATATGTGTATATTAATATAATAGAGTTATAACTATAACATGTTCATACAATACATGCACAAAATATGTAAAAGGTTGAATCTTTGTGCATGTGCTTTTTGTATTGTCATAGGTAATCCTGACTCTATGTTCAAGATGCTCTTCAGAACTGCGCAGTATTACCTGGGTAGTTAATATACATGTTGGTTCCCTCTAGCAGAAAGATACAGGAACAGGTAAATCAGAAGCTGGGTATCCCATTGTCTTAAACCAGTGTTTATTCCCAAGCACATTGGGTGTGTTTGGTTTCACAGGAGGTTCATGCCAGTAGCTGGAAGATTTTCTGTACGTTTCAAATTGCTTATCCACAAATGCAGCTTGCTTGAGAAGTGTGGGGAAACTTTGACGCAGCAGGAGTAAACTGTCTGGTAGGAGCACCCTCCACCACATATCGTGTCTCAAGTATAGATCAATATATACTTGAGACAAGCTGTTTGCATTGGTCTCATATGAACAGTTGGGTGCCACTGCATGACACTTTTTTTGTGAATGCTGTTCGCTTTTGGGCTTGCACACACAACAGACCCTCAATCAAATAATTTACTGTATCATTCAGACGTGATTCCCCCAACACATTGTTGGCCATTGCTTTTGTGTATTCCTGGAGTGTCTGAAAATACTGCCAGCCTGTCCCTGAAAAATTGGCCTATATAGCAAATAGTTGGAATGCACCAGGGGCACTTCATGTATTAATGTAATAGCCTGTCCGCAAGTATAAATGCAGAAAAATGAGCAGTGTAAAGAACTGGCAAAGCTACACTCAGTGGTGCACAAAATAACTTCCACTGGCAAGCCTATTAGTTGTCCCACAGCAAAACTAAAAGCAAATACTGGACTTGAAATACTCCTGATCGGGTGGGAATCTGAAAGGCAAAGCCAAGAATTAGTGAGCAGAGGGTGGAAATGAGTAACTGGTGGTTGGTGACATCAGAAATATGGTCAGGAGGGTTGAATATATCCATACTTTAATACCTATGCAGATGAGGAGCAAAAAGGTTTTGCAAAATGAAGATACAACCTGACTTGAGTAACTAAAAAGAGAGCATTGTCAAATATAACGTAGTGGATAGACCTGAAAGACAGGGCGAAAGAGAGTGCTGTTCCCGGTGACAGAAAAGGGGTAAAAAATGTGTATTCTCTTCTAACTGTGTTGCATTTAGCCTTGTCATTCTTTCACCTTGTGATTCTTTCCAGTTCATATTACTTATCAGAAGGAAATAAAAATCCATGCGCTTAGGTTCTGTTTTCTAAAATCACATGCTTAATACAATATTACTAATATATACTGAATTCTAGCACCCGGTATCATCTTTACATTCTTAGTTTTATGCCGTCAATTCTGTATTGTTGTAATTATTGTATCAAAGAAGACCAGAGGATGATATTAAAGCCTGTAGAGAGACACATCCCATGTTCTAATAAATTTCGATGTAGGTTTAGACAATAGTGTATCAAAATACTTCCATTGCTGTGAACAGGGTTTTTGAGTAGGGAGGTTCTTTAGGAAGGTTGTAAAATCGTCGTTGTGAAGGATTTTTATCCAGAGCAATAGAGATTTTTCTGGTTGTAGGTTGTACTATATTTTTAATATACATGTATTTGTGGTTCTTATTGAAATGTGCCTAGAGGGCATCAGGGAAGGATTAGTTCAGTATCTCCCACCTCAGCCCAGATCTAACAGCCAGTCCCAAAGTTCTCCTGTAGTTTTCTCCTTTATTCATAAATCTTCTCGTTATGTTTCTGATATGGTGAAGGAGGAGTTTATAAAAATTGTCTTGCCTTGTATCCTGGAAAAAATGCCTGTGTCTTAGGAGTTCACTCTTGGAGAATCATGTAATCTGGGAAACTGGCATGAAGGTCTGATTTTTTTTTTTTTTTAAAGTTTTTAATTGATGTCTTTTTTTTTAAAAGCATAACATTTAAGGATAAAAAAAAAGATGATAAAAGTGGATTTTTTTAAACTCTTGTTTATATTCCTGTTTAGATTTCATTCACAATAGCTTTGCCTGTAGTTGAAATCACCTTCTCTGAAGACAAAAAGTTACAGTGAATAATAGAGCATAGATTTATTGATAGCTTGCATCATCTAATGAATTAATACCTCTGTATTACGTTTATGGAGAACTGTAAAATGTGTTATCTGGGTAGTTTATCAACCTAAGCTATTAATGGTGAAATACTTTGAAATGTATACCAACTAATTATGTTGAGAACTATATATCTTAAGAAATACCTTATGCTGCAGTACATTTATGCATACGGAAAAATGCATTTAAAAAAAATCTCTTTTAATGAATCAAGATTTTTTGTTTTGATTTTGATGTCTTGCTTTTATGTTATAGTATATTTTATAATCTATTAAATAGAAAGTAAACAAGAAAATAATTTAATATTCTTACAGTGTTGGTACAATTTGATATTACTGAACCATATTTGCTTGGATGTTTTGCTGAAACAAAATGTTACCAAAATTAACACATTCCTGAGGGATGTTTGGTTTTCAACAGTAATATTTTTTGAGGATGTCAATATTCTTAGAAGTCTTTTAAGTGAGTTAACTTGCAAATTGCTTATCGAGGAGCCTGTATTTATGAAACTTCTTTCAGTTTGAAAGGGAGTTAAATATTTTGGTGGTCATATATGGTGAAACCGGTAAGACTGGATCATTTGAAAGAAAGGATGTAGTTCAGGGTTTTTGATCAATCTGTCTTCACCGAAAGAGAGTACTTTTGAATTTTTCCAATGTAGTAACATTTTGATTCAAAAACCGATTCTCTTTTGGGAGACCTACACTCTGATTCTTAGGAAAAGTAAATCAATATTGTCCAACTGACTTCTGCAAAATTGTATCACTGCAAGCCAACTGCGTATCTGGTTCATCTCGTCTATTAAAATTAACGGAAGAAAGATGTGTCCAAATGACCTAGAATACTTTGAATCAATATTTTCTTGAATTGTGTCAAAACAATGCTTTTAATAGTATATATCTTTTTATAGGTTGTGTGTGTGAGTGAGTATTAAATGTGCTGAATGGCCTAAATGTAAACTGTGATTGATTATTCCCATATGAGCCCACTCTACTTCCAGACCATTGGTTAAGATATGAAAAAAGACTGTTTTCATCAAGGACTTGGCATCCTCTTGGAAACTGGATTTGGATATGACAGCAAGAATGAACATAGTAGAAACAGGGAAGTTAATCAACTTAAGCTGAAAGTCACAGCTCATATGAGCCTAGGACTCCGCACTCTCTTTAAAAAGATAAAATAAAAATAGAGTATTAACATCTTCTGGTGTTAATTAACAATTTGAAATGAACAAAAAGGTTCTTAAAATCTTTCCTTCTACTATTTACTGTTTTTACATTTCATGAGGTGCAAATAAAATGACCCAAATTTCCATTAGCTTTATAAAGGTAGAACCTACAAACTGCACTTGTGTTAAATAGTCCTTTACTCCATGGGTGGCCTATAAGTAAGGCTGCCAGATCTCGTCTTGTATCTCTGGGCATTTCTGGGGAACTTTCTGTTTTCTTACTCTTTTTCAGAGAAATTAGAAGGCAGCATGATATACTTCTACTCACATGAACTTTCAAAAAGTAGGTCTAAAAAATATTTTTTCCCTCTTCCAGATTCTATTCAAGTACTAGAGAAAATAAAAAGTGTGGCCTATCTAGATACTCGTATAATGTGAACTGAAGTGACTCTTTATCATGGGACAATCCAACAGATGTTGAATGAGATAAGACCATTTTTATCCATTTTGCTGCAGATAGTATTGGTTTACATGACAACAAATAAGGGAGCTGGGATATTACAAAAGAGTTTGTGGTTTTCACATTTTAGAACTTTTCTTCATACATGTGGTCTGAACTCTTGCATATGTCTTTTCTTCCTACCCTTAGTTGTCAGACTTCTGGCACAGTGTATTGTGGATTATGTCCATACAGATATTCCTGTTGTCTCTCAAGAATGCATTTTGTGTATTGTTTTGGATGGCTTTTAGACTAAGTTCATTCCCTGTGCTTTTGTATATTTGTAAGATTTATTGCTCTTCATTCGATGTGGAACTGCTTTCTGGTGGAGATGGATGGCAATTGTAAAAGGGTTGGGCCCTCTGGAGAGCTATTTGCTAACCTAAATATTGATCTTTTCTTTCAGACTTTATCACCCCCACATTTTGAGATGCCCACAGTTATAAAACTCCCTTAATGTCACTGGGAGACAGACAGAAGGTCAGAGTTTACCCCATGTGGAGCAATTTCTGGACTGATGCTTTTTATGGAATCCACAGCCCTTTCCGTGCAGGGTTCATGAACTGAGATCCAAGAGAAGCATGAGTTTATGTTCTAAATGATGGCTCTGATTAGCCTGCAAGAACAATTCAATGAAAAATACTGATGAAAACATACATATTTTCCACCAAAAGCTTCTTTATTTCATATTCATGCTTCAGAGAGTGTAACTCTCACTATGGAGTACTTGCATGTGTATGCAAAATGTGAACGTGGAAATATTTCTATCACTATCACGAGAAGCTAGTCTGAGTCTGTCCACCTTGTGCTCTCTTAGAGCTTTCATTGGATCTGTACATTATACATTGTGCATTACATTTTCTATGATTAATTTTAGGTTTGTAGTATTTGCTAATCCTGCAGGCTTCAAGAAGGCTGTGTGTTGCTGGGCCTGGAACCCAGGTAGAATCTACTGATACACTTGGATTTTGTAGGTACTTGCACGGAGCTTAGTGAGAGGAGCACAGCTGCAGAAGGGTTTGGAGGTAGCATGAAGACATCAGTCTGTGAGCATAGGATAAATTTACAGCGTAGCTGCACTTTAATCTCTTAATGAACAAATCCTGCGTGTTTAGAAGTGGGGTGTTCACAATGGCTAATTTAGCCTTGGGGCTTTTTCGTCAGAAGCTGTCCCTGTGCTTGGTAGCAAGAGAGGCTCCAGCAGAAGGTATTTCAAAGGAGTAGCCAGGAGACATTGCATAAGGAGGTTAGCCCCTGAGGCCAAAGATGGCCTTCGCAAATACCCTCCACTACAGCTTTCATATTTTTACTCAAACCTGTGGTATATGAAACTGCATTCATCTGCTTTGGGAGCTGACTAGACACGTTGCACAAGCCAGAAGTGTGTACCCAATTAACATGTTTGTTTCTGAGAGACAGTGCTTTATAGTGAAAGACTAAGAGACTGCCATGTATTGCGTAATTAAGGAACCACAAAAATGAGCAAATGAAAAGCCAGTCTAAAAGAATGTCATAATATTTGAACACTGTTATTTTTTAAAATTAAAAATGCAGAAAAATGTTAGGTCTTTTTATTTCTCAGAAAGCCTTTTTAATTTAAAGGAAGACAATTTGGGGGACTAAATAAGTCGTCATCTTGGTAATTATGCATTCTTATTTGTGCTTTGACTGTAGTTTTAGCTGAGAATATCTGGGAAATTGAAACATTTTCTCTAGCACCGATATGTCTGAATCTGTCAGGAATGGCCTGACACTTATCACTTCTCCATATCTCCAGGCAATTTGGAGCTTTCTCATTTGCAATTTACATGTAGCATAAGCAATTATATCCCAGTGTTAAGGAATTTCCAGGGACCCTACATCCCTGCGTTGCACTGAGGTTTGCGTGCAATGGCTGCTTACCTCTGTCAGCCACTCAGGTGGTCACTTCCTTGGGAAAGAAGAAATCCTAACTTCTGGTCCTTGTTCCCAACACTCTGCATTCCTTTGTCTTTTCCTTTGCGGCTAGAAAACAATCTTTTCTCAGGCCACTGCAAGTCACATAGGGGGAACCAGGAAGACTTGCTCCATCCTAGTTGCCACTCTTTGCAGAAACAGCAGCAGAAGGCATCTGTTAACAGAGGTGCCTCTGAGTGAGGCAGTCTGGGGACATCTTTAGAGAGCCCACAGCATAGCATGTGCTCCTAGCAAGAAATAAAGTTGCTTTTCTACATCAGATGATTCTAAAACTTGGTAACAATGTTATTTATGGCTAATTTTTTCCAGATGAGCAAGGGCTTCTTAACTCTTATAAAGTTCATTTGATTAATGACACACTTTTTTTTTTCCTGAATATAGTTATTAATTTTGAGCATGAATGAATACTGGCCTTAGCTGTAACATATGTGCTCTTTTCCATCCCCCTGTATTGTCATTAGGGAGTTTTCTGGCTACATGTGCTTTTTCACATCTGTCTGCTAAATTAGAGATTCCTGTATAAAATGTAGCACTCAAGAGCATTCTTTGGATTTGTGGCACTTTCCTGGGCAACGTGGATCTGCAAAGCAAGAGAGTCTTCATTCCTGATTTTTTCCTCAATTGCAGAACATACATGAAATTTCCAGTGAAATCAGTCCTATTTCACTGATATATCGGGGGACAAAGATTTCCACCAGTTATTTTCATGCAAAACAGAGTTTGACCAGTTGTTTTTATACATGACAGCCTTGCAAATGCTCTTCACATTTATTTAGGCACATGTTGAGAATTCTAAAGACAAGAAAATCTCTCTGAGCACAAACAGAATGTAAAATCTGACATCTCTAAAACTTCATACTTCAGGGCTGAGAAATACCAGGGTTTTTTTTCCATTTCTTTTACAACATTTTAAATTCTGTGTTTACACAGAATAGAAACAGCTTCTGAAAAGGAAAGCAGAGCATCTATAACTAGATCTGTCATATATACGTGACGAAGAGGGATGTCATATGCATATTTTGGCAATCTCAGTGTATAGCATAATTATGATATCAAAGTTTTGCCACATTTCAGAAGACAGTCATATGGCATATTTTTAAACACCTGTGAAACCACCACCTGTAGTAAATACATCCGTTCCATAATATTACAATACAACTCAATGAAGCTGTGAGGACACATGAAAGGTATTATTTGATCTTTAAATATAGCAAGTACATTCTACATTTTAGAAAAGTGAGAGTCTACCCTAAGAAGTCCACGTGTATATTTTAGCTCTTAGAAGAGATGAAAAGAAATATATGGAGGTATATGAAATATTTAATCAACAAGAAACATGAAAATAATAATGAAAATTCTAGGACAAATATGTTTGTGACTTAAGTCAGCAGTGCCTATAGGTTTTTGGCACTGCCAATATGTTTCAGCTTAACTTCTGTAAGCAAACACCCAAGAATCTGCAATATGAGGGGAGTATCTTTTAGCATTTCAGACAATGACTTGTTTAAATAGAGTTGATCAGCTTTTTTCACTAGGAAACTAGGTTAAGGGAAAAGTAAAAAGTTCTTTCCAAATACATAAATACATATTTTACACATTATTACTTTAAAATATATTTTAAATTAAAAAAAATCTGAAACCATTAAGCATTCCCCACTCAATCTTTGCAATACTTGGGGAAAATGTAACAGAACAGCATGGTAGGAACTAAAATGCAACTGAAAGTTTTCCTTCGTGCCTTATTTCCTGAAAAGAAATCAATGGAATTGGCTGATATAAAATTTTTCAGTATTTTTCAGGAAACGTATGTGTATTTCTTCCCAATGAATGTGCAGTGTAGCAGTCACAGCTAACATAACACAAGTGCTAGGTGACATCCTGACAACAGAGAAGTCAATGGGATAATTGTCCAAATTTCCTTCATGCGTTCAAACTTCAGTTCTAATCCTATTTAGGTCAGTCTTGAGTCTCTAAAAGTCCTTTCAAGTTGATGTTTTCCCTGACTAGTGAGTCTGTTCTGAAATTTCATAAAGCATTACATGGGCTACTTACGTTATGACAGTGTGAGAAAGATATGTTCCTTTTGATAGGATTTAAAACTAAATGTTCGAGTGAATAAAAAATGTAACTGATGCCAACTTCAAGCTTGGCTTGTTTCATTGTCCTTGCAGAAGGAAATAAAGTAGCTCAAGCTGAAATTAAGTTGTTCTATATTAAATATACTAATATGAGAATGAATTAATATTACATGGAGATTTAGGTGATTTGCCAAAGGTCACAGGGAAATCTGTAGGAAAGATAGGAAATGAACCTAACTCCTGAGCTGTTAAGTACTTTGTTGGTCTTTGGACCACTTCATCTGGATTTCAGGTTTCTCATGCAAAGATTATACACCCAGATTGGAGTTAGCTCAGTTTTGTTGTGATGTTAATTTGTTCAGGTAGAATCTCCTACTAGTCTCAACCACGAATTAAGTAACACAAACATTAATAAATTAAAATGACTGGAAATGCTTCATATGTTTTATGTCAGTGAGTTCTGGGAATGCAAAATAGCTTCAATGGAGTTATAGAAGAGAAGACCATGGACCATTAACTTCTGGAATTTCCTGATCTGAGTGGTTGATTGAGCAACCTCAATGCTGCATTTGACGCTAGATTTTGCATTTGACTGTGTATACATTCTATATGCTTTCACATATTTTAATATAACCTGCATGGGGTATGTTCCTTTCTGAAATAGTTGGAAGGCATGATTTTGTTCAGCAGGGGAAAGTTCCTAGAGTACATACAGAGTGTGTATCTAGTTTGCCAAAGTATATTCAACTCTGAAATTTTCAGCAACACTGTATCTTAAAGGATTCACTTCTGGGATTCAATACGCATGCAAGGCATGTCTGGTTTTCCATCATATAACAGAAAAAAAGTCCTGGTCAACCACGAGTTTTAAACTTTAGTTCTGATACTATTGCACGTGTGTGGGTGGCCTCCCAGTTAAATGCAGAGTTAGGCTGAAGTCAATGGGGCATGTGTAACTCAACGAGCATGTGTTAAATATCCCACTCTGTACAGGGTATGTAAGTTGATTACGGTCTCTACCTCATAACCTTGCCAGTCCTTCTAACCGTATAGATGCATACCAGCTGTTCTGATGGCCTCGGGTTAAATTTAAGATAAAGAGCCATCATATTTGTGAGTGCATGGGCACATTCAGCTGTGTTGGCCTGAGATCAAGCCTTTGAAATCATGCGTTGAAGGTGGAACCAGGGAACATAACCCTTAGAAGGTTCACAGCTCACAAAGAGAACACTGAAATCACCCAAACACACCCTCTGAGGGCTGTGACACCAGTGCCCAAGCAGAAAACATAGCTTAGCTTTCAACTCTCTTCTAGCAGTTCCATCCTCCTATACCAGCACTGATTATTTTTGTGACAGCCAGGAGTCAATGTTAGCGTTGGAGCCCTGGCCCTCAACTCTTCTTTTAGCCACACTTTCCATATGTTTATTCATCTGATGAAAAGCGTGAATATGTGGTATTTTTCAGTGAGCACTTGGGGAAAAGTCATTGATTTTTTTTTTTTTAAATGCAGCAGGTCTATCATCTTGGCTCTGCTGGGAAGAGATATTTTTACGCTTTATTTACCTCTCCTGTATTAAGTTTTTAAGTCTGTGTACTGAGGACTGCAAAAAAAGGCATCTTATTTACTGTAACAGATTAAGCCACTGATTTACAAAGTCCAGCCTCCATAACAGCCATTACAGAGGAAGATGACCACTTTCACTTTCTGCTCTCTCTGTATCTGTAAAGTGCTTTATACACGGCAAAATATGGTATTTTGGTGAGCACTTTAGATGACAAGCATGAGATCTAATTGCATTTAATTTGTATAATCTAAACAAAAAAGCAAAGAAAGCAAGCCTTCCAGCATGTCAGATGAGGGAACAAAACCCCCCTCCTCATTAGCATGGAATGAAAGAGCTATAGAGGAAGAATCTAGCTACTGGACGTACATGATTTTGCCAGCTTCGTACAAAAAATAAATCAGCAGTGCCTTGTTGGATCTGCATTCGGTCAGGGTGGAGCAGAAAGGAAAAAGAGCTTTTTTAGAGGAATGCTAAGGATGTGGCGTATAAATTAAGACATTCCTTAGCAGCTTTAAGCAACCTAGCCTAAGGCCCAGTAGCACTTTGGCCATAACAGCTATAAGAGCTCTGTTTGGGCTAATTATTGAATATTTACTTTTTTTCTTAGGGCTTCTATTTCATGGGCTTTTGTTGCCCATGCTGGGCTCTGTGCTACTATGCCTGTATGAAGTAGCTAGCTTGAAGATAACTACACGACCTGCAGTATAGACATCCCTCAGTAGCACGAAGGAGGTCTTTTCTCATGTCATTCATATAGGGCTGGAAAAAGCATCGGCTCCTTATTTTGTATAAGGAATGGCATTTTACTGGTCTGCTCCAGGAGCCCCAGTTGCAGTGAATTAGCAGCTGGGAGACAGAAAGATTTTTCTCTCTTTTCCCAGACCATTGAGCTAGTCTCACTGTTGCTAAAGAATAACATAATAGCTTGGACTGTGCAATGCTAATTTACTTGAGAAAGATAGTTTGAGAATTTTATCTCTCACCAAAAAGAATGATGATTTGTTCACTCACTTCTAGTCCAAAAAGAAGAATCTTCTGGCATCCTCAGGTGAAAGTCTCTGAGCAACTTGGCTAGCACGCACTCCAGCAGGCTGGGGAAGTGTGGAGAAAAGAAACCTTTAGGGAAGAATTTAGAACTGTTACTTTGCCACTGCCTGTCTCTGATTTCTATAGCTGCTGGAATAATTAGGTGGTTAGGAGAGGGTGTTTCATTGTAATGTGCTCCACAAAACTGCTTTTAATAAAAAAAAAAAATTCTAGCAGTTTCTTTGCAAAGCAAAATTCTTCAAGGAAGAACCATATTCTACCCTGGGAAAATTACTTCGGGAAGGATGCAGCAAAACTGTGTTTTGCTCACAGCAAAATTTGTAAACCTGCAGTAGATGAGAATAACATATTTCTGTGCCGTTTGAAATTGGCAAAAAGCCAGATTTTTCTGCCTCACTTTATTTTAACATTTTTGCAGTTGTATAGAATACTGTTACATTTATCTTGGGAGAGGTACACCACTGGCATGAAGTTTCATGAAAGTGTGTAAGACTACAGAATGAAGCATATCATGGACTTGATTTTTCTTGCGCTAATTTAGGTCACTGAGCTAAGCTAAGTACTACTTATTTACTTCAGGCTGAGAGAGTGGAGATTAAAGCAGGAGACTTTAGTATGGCTGGAATGTGATGTCACGAGAGACTTTTTTACTTCATTAATTACTTTGAAAGTACTAAAAAAAAATTTAGTGCTATAAGGATTCCAAACAAAGGCAAAATATGTAGTTACATATAACCTTGCCTGAAGTTCTTTTTCAGGGAAGAAAATTCTCAAATGAAATTAATCACAAAACTGCCATATCTTAAAAAAAATCAAAGTTAGATTCCTTCGTTGAAGAATTAAGGAATTAATGCAATTAATTTCTCCTTGCCAACATTAAACAAGCAATGAAAATGAGGACTGGAAGTGTTCCATGGAAAATGGGGATGGAATGCATGAATATTTAAGTTTTTCTCTTTAATGTTCTGAAAAAAATGTAATGTAAATAATTCTCTAGTATTTATTTTTAAATGGTTAAGCTTAAAGGAAGTCAATGTATGGAATACACATTAACACATATTGTAGCTCTTCTGAATTTGCTGCATAATTGTATTTCAGCAACATGTATTTTGCTGAAGGGGAAGTGGAGTTGAGTGGAATGTTTTCTAAACTTGGGGCTCCAAAGTGACTTTGAAGAACTATGCAGTTGTGCAGTGTCACCTGTTTAAGCTACTAGATAATCTAATTAATGTATATTTAATATCAAAGAGAGATGAAATGTAACGCCTGGAAAAATTACTCTAAATTTTTGACACTAAGATAAATCTGTAAGCTTGGGCATCCTGTCTCTTGCTGCGCTGTATGAATTCTAGCTTCTAATTAAGCACCTCCATCCCCCACATACATACCCATGTCTGTCCAAGGAGGAATGTGTGATTCAGTGTGGGACACAAAGGAGCTGTGAAGTTGCCTAAGGTAGCCCTTAGAAAACGCTGAAGAGAGGCACACAGGTGTAGCACCTGTATTTCAGCTAGCTTCTACCTAGGGGACCGGTTAAGGGGCTGATGCAGTGTGGTCAGCGTCGGTGGGGCTGGAAGGCAGCGGGCGTCGCAGCTGCGTCACAGGGTGGTGGAGCCCAGGAGCTCGGGGCTGGGTGATAGCTGCCGGTGCAGGCTGCACCGGGCGTTAACCATGGAGACGTCCAGTACCTCCTGCAATGTAAGCTAAATGCAACGGGTCAGCAGTTCACTACTGCATGGAGAGGCTTGGCCCATGAATTCTGGGGTTGGTACGTAAAGTCCACAAAGTGTTTCTGACGTGAGCGGGTTTTACTGCCGGGGCTGACTGCTCCTGTACTGCTCACTGATTTTTGTTACTGAAGCTGTCTCTCAAACAGTTAAGCACAGTGATCAGTAACACAAATTAAATGTCTGCAAAACTTTTGTCAAAACTTCCAGTAACCCAGTATTTTGTCAGTTGCAACTTAAAACATATAAACATAGCAATTTCAGAGCAGATCATCATTTGGAGTAAGAACATTTCTGACTGTTATTATTACACTGCACACCCAGAAAAGTTTATAATGCTGATAAAAGTTTAGGAGCCACAGTAACTAACCTGAATAATATTTTGAGAAAAAAAATGGTTTAGATTTTGAGTGCAAAAGCAGATCTTTCTTCATCCCTCAAACCAAGTTCAGAAATGATGCAGTGCTTGCTGTCCCATCCTTTCTTCTTTTGCACACATCTGAGGTTGGACTGGAAAGATAGTTTGTGCTATGTGGCTGTCTCAGAGGTCATGGATGTAGAATTAGGTGATCTAGATTTTTTTTTTTACAGCCAGGTAAAGATAAAGCTAAACAGAGAACTATATTCTTAACTCTTATCATCCAAATTTATTTATCAACTCTAATCTTGCAGTGCCTAATAAGGAATAGTTCGGACAGATCTTCATTCATCTTGGATTTTGAGTGTTTGCCTGGGTTTCTTGAAGACTTTTGTCCTGTGATTTTTCAATATGGGCAACCAATTGCCCAACAGCTTCAACCTGGCTTCTAGGCATGAGGAATCATTGACAAATGAACTGTACAGCTGTTGCCTTGCTTGCCAGTGAATTCTTTACCTAGGAAACCAGGAGTTGTAGAAATAATATCTCCTAGCTAACAATAATAATAATTTGTTACAATGTGCTAATTAGCTACCAAGTGTCTTTCAGAACCTATGGAGACTTTTGTGATCCTATGTTCACATAAGACTGCAATTTTATCTATCCCCATTCCTCTGGTGAATTTAAGGATTTAGATCAGCTCCTTCTCAAGAAAAAAAAAAAGTTTCTTCTCTTGCCCATCTATTCCTAAGCACTGCCACCATCCTCCACCTGTGAAGGGGCAGAGGTTTTTGAAGTTTTATGTAATTTAGAACAAAGACCAGACTGACGTTATCGATTTTCCGCTGAATACCCTAACAACACTGGTGTGAAATAATAATTCATAACTACCTATGTGTTTACTGTACAAAGTCTGGATCTGATAGGTGTGATCCAAGACCGAGGATGTGGGTTAGAGGTGTTAGCTGAGCAAAACCCAGGCCTCAGTTGCAAACCGTGTATGCTCAGAGCTTGACATTACAAGGACTGATGTAGTCCTCAGTACGCTTACAGATTGAAAGTGCTGATGTACTGGGTTATCCACTTTGCTGCCACATTAGCAAATAAGTGCTTGATTCTTATTTTTGACTTTTAGACTTTATAAAGTCAATAGTTACTTATTTTAGTAGATTCGTCAGGCTAATACATTGTGTCGTACATGTGAGATGTGGCACATATGGGTGTTTCTCTTCTAAATTAAAGCTGGTCACAGCTGCCCTTATTTCTGCCAAAAAGCTTCATTTGTTTTTTAATTGCCAAAAGTAATCACATGCTCCTTAAATCAAGAGTTTCAGCTGCTTCATATCTCTGTTGACTTTCTGAAACTTCCAGATTTGCCTAGACAATATCTGCATACAAACACACTTTTCAATACAAGGATATACAGTAAGCTGAAAATATCAAATGATAGAGTAAGAATTTTAATGGGACTCACTGACGTGCAGTTCTAAATAATAACTTATTTTCCTATGCTAGTTGCAGGGTCATCCACATGTGTGAATTCAGTTTTGAAAAGCTAACAGATTAAAGTGAAGATTAAGCATCAGCTCACTAGTTATAGTCCAGCCTGTGTTGTTTGGTCTAGAAATGAAAGAGCCAAGGGGGATTATAGGTAGTGCCTCTGCTCAGTAGTCTGAATAAAAAAATCCCCTTTATTTACTACACTCAAGTCTTATGTCCACTGCAAGAAATGCCAAAGGGAGTCCTTTTGTTTGGCAGATGCCTTATTATGGGTGTCCAGACGCTGTATCAGTGAAAAAGAGAGAATTTATAGTACTTTACAGACTGATCAGGCAGCAGAATTAAACAGGCCAGCCGTGCTCAAACCAGACACTTTCACCCTCCAGCTGCTTTTGAACAGAGAACAGTTGTGCAGGTATTTCTCGAATCAAATGGCTGGAGTAATTTTGCAATATGAAAAGAGTATAAATAGCAGCTGCGAGTTTATGAACATTACTTGTAGTTTAAAGAACTGACTTCCCTGGTTTCTGATCCCCTAATTAGGCAGAATTTGAAAAAGTTGTGTTTAATTTGCAATTGACTTTAAAATCCCAGAGTGTGTATTTCAGAATTACATTAAAAAGCTTTTAAATAACCTTCAGAGCTTAGTGCTCCTAAATTGGTCCCCCGTGGTAACTTTGGAAGTGATATAGATGATAGAAGTTCACAGGACACAACCTAATCACTGCTTTATTCTGCCTAGGTGTGCTGGTTTTGGCTGCGATAGAGTTAATTTTCTTCATAGTAGCTTGTATGGGGCTGTGTTCTGGATATGTGCTGAAAACAGTGTTGATAACGCAGAGATGTTTTCCTTACTGCTGAGCAGTGGTTACACAGCGCCAAGGCCTTTTCTGCTTCTCACCCCACCCCACCGGCGAGGAGGCTGAGGGGC
>JAVKLA010000073.1:30817636-30882795 GCA_034782735.1 Sagittarius serpentarius
ACAGCCGGGACAGCTGACCCCAACTGACCCAAGGGATATCCCAGACCATATGACGTCATGCTCAGCATGTAAAGCTGGGGGAAGAAGACTGAATGGGGAGGACGTTCGGAGTGATGGCGTTTGTCTTCCCAAGTCACCGTTACGCGAGATGGAGCCCTGCTTTGCTGGGGATGGCTCTAAATCCCTGCCAGCCCATGGGAAGCGGTGAACAAATTCCTTGTTTTGCTTTGCTTGCGTGGGCGGCTTTTGCTTTACCTATTAAACTGTCTTTATCTCAACCCATGAGTTTTCTCCCTTTTGCTCGTCTGAGTCTCTCCCCCACCCTACTGGCGGGGGAGTGAGCGAGCTGCTGTGGGGGGCTGAGTTGCTGGCTGGGGTTAAACCATGGCACAAGAAAAATCTTCGGGTGGAGGCATGTGTGCAGCCTGGGACCCTGCTCACTGTGAGCTAGAGGAGAGCAGGAGACTGATCACAAACAAGGAAGATCTTTTACGCAGGATGACTTGGAGGAAATATCTGAAAATCATGTATTAACAGGAGATGTTTCATTATGGAACAGTGCAAAGAGTAGCAGCAAATTGTCATAAACATTCACCCACAACATCTAAAGGAACTCAGATAAGGCAGCAGTATCTAAAATGGATTCCAGAGAGTTATGAGTCATTAAGTCTGTTTTCTGTACTGGGAAAACTGGCGTAAACAATAATAAAACTGAGAATGAGTACACACAGATTCAATGGGAAAGAGCCACCGTACCTTTTGAAAAACGAAGTGTCTCCTTACAAATCCATGTGAGTTCTTTGAAGGAGTAAAGGATCATGTGGATAGGGTTGCCTCAGTTGATATTGTGTATGAAGAATTAAAAAAAATAATTGTCAGGAGTCCTTAGTAAAGCTTCTTAAAGAAATAAAGCTATCATGGGATGAACATTATTAATAAAGTTAAGAAAAAGCATAAATGGTCATTTTTTAGAATGGCATGGGATTATTGGCTGAGTCTCACAGAGACTTGTTCCAGAACTTGTGCCACTTAAGACGTTACTAAATAGTGTGGGAAAGGGATGAAGTGTGACTTGAAAAAGACTGATGGTGGTACAAAATTGTTCAGAGCCATGAAAAATAAAATGGAGCCTAAAGAACTGCAGAATAATCTGATAATACTGAACGACTGGGCAGACAAAATTCATGATGATAGATGCAAAATAAGGCACTTGTGGAATATACCATCTAATTATATATACAGAATCATGGGCTTTAAATTAGGCTCAGGACGTCTCGAAACCACTGTCAGGACCTGGGAGGTTTACAGGGGAATATCACTGTGTGTATGCCCTATATTTCATATGTTCTCCCTAAACATCTGCTACTGGCCGCTGTCAGAGAGGCAGGAAACTGAGCTAGATGGACCATTCTGGGGAATGCAAGGGAAAGAAAGGAAATGTAATTTATTTTTTTTTAACAGTTGAGATTGCAGCTAAAATTGAATGGAATTTCATAAGACAAAGAAGAAAGCACTTTTTCAGCTGAAGGGCTTTCTCTGCTGAATTTCAAAGGTCTGCAGCAAAGGCTTCCATCGCAAAGGTACCTCAGGAAAAGGTCATAATCTTTCATAATTGAAGAGCAACCTAAATGTTAGGGTTGCTTCTATTATTTAATGCTATTTATCATGCTTTAGACACTGCTTCTCATAATAGCTAAGATTGATTTTTTTTTTTTTTTTTTCCTAAGAATGGCAAACCTGTATTGACTGACCAGATGAAACAACCTGCTGTAAGAGCTGGATTGGTTGACACAGTTATCTTAGAGTGTAGAGAGAAGCAGGGAGCCACAGCTCTGCTCTGAGGTGAGGCACAATTACTGTTAATGCCTTGGAAGTTGAGGGACACACAGAGGCAGGAGGTTGTATGATGGGGACCAAATTGTTATTTGGTGCTCTGCACAGCAGAAAAGACTTGCTGGAAGGAGAAATTTTGTAATATTTTAACATAACTTCAATATAGACCAGTTTCATCCTCCTTGTTTCCAGATGCTTGATGCCTTCCCAAACACAAGATGCCTAAATTAGACGTCTTGTTAGGGTAGAACACAGGTACCTCTAGAAGATGAAGTCAGCTAACATAATTCTGGCATTTTCCTTGCTTAGTAAATGTTGTGGGCAATTGAGCTTTTAATTTAGATATATCATTTAAGAGTCTGGAATTAAGTGGGGTAAATCTATGCCTATGTGCACTTCTTCTCCACAATAGAGTACCTCAAGAGATGAAATCTGGTCCTCAGACCCTGCACTGCAAGATGATCAAGCCAATTCATTTGCTTCAAGCAAATATCCTGTATGCAGATAGGAGAGAACTTTTGTTTTGGTGACAGCAGCTGTTAGTTCAGTGTAAATATCATACACCTCTCATGCTGTTTTGAGTTGTATCTAAGTGAATTATAAATATGGTGCTTTTCATAATCTTCAACAAGTGCATGCATTTTCTGCTATCCTGAAAATGAACATTTTACTGGAGCGCACTGACTGGTTGATGAATTAAGTAACATCGCTAGAGGAAAAAGGTTATCATCATGAAATTAGTAAAAGTATTCCTGATATATTTCTTCTGCTTCAGCTTTTTTCCAAATTCACGTATGATGAAAAGCCATCTGAAAAACAACTGCTTGGCTACTCCAGCATACTATGTGAAGCTTCACTGCAAATTCTTCTCTTCCTTCATGTATCCCTGCTGGGGATGGAGTTGGGAAGATGATAATGTATAGAAGTGTGCTCACCTGCTATTTCAGACATTGCCATGAAGACTACATTATTGCCCAGAAACCTTTCTGGGCTCTTTCTGTATATACTGTAGACTTGGAAGTATTACAAGCCTCTTGATTTTAAGGGCAATGCTAAAAAGCTTCTTTGCATTTCTAGACTCTTGGCCAGGCTGCTCTGTATGACATGGAACAGGTTGGTGGATAAAGGTTAGGTAACGCATAGTCTGCCTTTGAGGTTCTCAGACACATCTGTTTACTGAGCTCCATTTATTTAGGTAGAATGATAAAACTGTAAGGTCATAACTGCTTGATAATTTGCTGTGAAATCCATCTTCTTCCAAATGGTGATTGCATTTCTATTCAATGAAGGGAAGTAGCCATCTTTCAGATCAATGTAAACTGTAAAAAATGTTTATACAAGTGCCTGTAGCTCAGAAAAAAGCTTTTTTTCTTCTCTAAATCCTGTAAAGTATGCAACTGGAATGGTTTTGTTCTTTATATTTACAGTGAGATCCAAAAGGCTGAGACATTAATTCTGTCAGTTGATAAAACATTGGTTTTGTCCTAGAAGCTTATTGTTTTGCAAGGAACTCAATTAGCAGAATAGGTATAATGGTAGGCATGGCATGTATTTCTTCCTTGGTGGGTCTCACTGATGGCAGCATCAGATAAAAGGATTAGCAGGAACTGTGCCATAGCAATGCAGATCTCTCATTTACCTGGAGAAAGCCTTCTGCTCTCTTGACAGCTGTGTAAGTCTGTCAGCCAGGGGCGAAGAATCCTAACTTACGCTCTAATTTGGTTGAAACTTGAACGCATGGGAGAGTGCAGCTATTACCTCTAGCCAAACAGAAACGAGTCAACATGTTGATAGCTTGAATGAATACGCAACTTTTAAAGAAAGAGTGTTAACATAAAACTCAAATTACCGTTCCCACTGCCATCTTTTACAAACCTGAAACTCCCCTTCTCACAGGAGTGTTGTCTTCTCTGGGTCTACGTGGAGCTGTGTGTGCTTGTAAGGGAACTCTGTAATCTACATACCTTCTCCTTATATTCTTATATTACGTATATTCTGAAATCCTTTGGTAATCTATGCAGCACGAACAGCAATTACAAAGGCAAGATCAGCACATTCTCTCTCACCCACAGATGAGCACTGGGCTGGGAATGAGACATTGGCTAGCTGTCTGTGCATATGCTCAGCCCTGAATTTCTCTGCTTGACTGCCATTTTAAAAGTTCACTGTGCTGGTTTCTGTGACATTTGTCTCCTACTTACTGAGAAAGAACCAACAACTTCCTTTGTGCAGTGTTAGTAACTTGGGCTGTATTTGAATCAGCTGTCACAAGAAAGTGGAGTTAAGCTGCATAAATGTATGTGTGCATAGGGGGAAGGGATTCTTTATCTGCTGTAAGAAAAATCATAAAAATTTAAAAGAATCTTTGGAGGTATCTTGACTGCGCTGGTGGCACATGCTTGGCATATGAAATGCTGGACACTTATGCCAGTGCATGTTCCTAATTACAATCTCCTTATCATAAACAATTACCATTAAATGCAGCGCATGGTGGAAAGGGGAGGAGGAAGAAACCCAGGTAGGATTGTTTGGAGCTGCATGAGTCTGTGTTTGCCTCAGGCTTAGTTAGCTGTCAAGAAAACCCCTGGAGCACCCAGAATTCACAGGCTTTACAGCTGATCATAATCAATAAAGGCAAAAGCCCAAGCCGGGGAAAGCGGGCAAACACGTGTTGTCCTCTTGACCATTGCAGGATAAAACTGTGTGCTGCTGAGTAATTGTGAAGATATATGGGGGTCAGAAACACACACTGGCTTTAGGCATCTGTAAGTGGTGCATGAAGCTCTGATCAAAGTGAGGTGATCACTGTGTGAGGCTGATGTCTGCTCTTCCCTGGTCAATACGGATGTTTTTTTATTTGTGTCCTTTGGGGTCCTGTGTTACTTTGCGTGGGGGCACAGGATGCTCCCCGGAGGAGGGAAAAGGCACAAAAGGTCAGGCTGCTGCTTGATGAGTATCAGCTAACAGCGTGGGTTGGCAGTGCTCTCCGCAACTCCTGGTGAGAGAGAGTATCGCAGAAAGAGCAGTGGCTCATGTTCATGAGTGTAAAAACTATCATCTGCCATACTGCAGCAGATCCAGCTCTCTTCTTAAGATGGCTTTGGAGCAGACTTACAATGATGCTGTATTTTGTCAGTTATCTATCAAAGTGAGCTAGGTTCTGCTACACTTTGCTATCTATACTCTCTTGCTCCATGCTTGGCCTTAATGAATTTTGGGGAATAATCATAGAACAAAAACCTGATTGCCATTGTTAAATGTGTCAGTACAAGGCCTTTATGAGTACAGTGTTATATACTGTAAGAGAACAGCTTTCTTCACAACATGATCCAGACCTAAGGTTTTAAGGCTCGTGATGAAGTTAACATGGCTTAACAAACCCTAATACATCAGGTGAAGATGCTGCAGCCTAAACAGTCTGTACAGTCAAAACCTCCAGCATATGTCAGGTGATTTAGTTGAGCATAACATGCTGGGACCTATGGTAAACTTCATTATTTCTTCTGTTTTAGGAATATGCATAGGGCCAGTCACCACAGAGCAGGTGATACAACTTTGTCATGTATCCAGGACTTGCACGTTAGAATCACTACATAAATATGTTCCTTGATACTAATGTCTGTGATCTTGCTGTTTGGATACTCCATGTCTGCACTTCCATGCTATTGATAGAGGAGAATTGTAAGGAGCCACAGTAATATTGCAAGTTTGAGATAAAAAGTAGAGGATGCAACCTCAGGCAACTGATGTTTTGCAATGCCAGAGGAGAGGTGGATCAATACGTGGTGCTGTGGCTCTCCCAACAGTTACTGGAAGCATTACTTAAAATGCCTCTTTCTGTATGTGTGAAAAGGCACTGGGCCCCTTAAGAAAGGGAAGATTTAGATGTCTTGGCAGGTAATCGTGATAGTTCTGTTTTAATAAATGACTTGTCTCTATGCCTATGGGAAATTCTGCACTTTTGTATTCTTACACGGACAGGTCACCCTCTGGTACTCTATATTAGTCTGTTCTCAGTGCATTGACATTTGAGTACTTTTGAACAAGGACACGGTTCTGACCCCAGCTGAACAAATCCTGCAACCCCAAGTGTCTGCATACTTAATTGGCTGAGCTTATCTTTATATCATGTATTCCTGTTCATCACACTGCAGGGCATATATTTGCTTAGCATTTCTGCCTCTCACCACCCGGACAGGGTGGGCTTGCAGCCAACTCATTATCTACCCTCCTGTCACAGTGTCTGTCCTCAGAAAGACTGGCAGTATTAAAACCTTGTTGCTGTGGAAAGTTTGCTTAAAACCAGTTCCTTATAAAAGGTAAACATGCAAAAATATGAATTTAGGTGGGGCTTCTTTCTCATGGATTTTTATACAAGAATGAAAAGGGTGACAGTGGAAATTGCGAGGAAAGACAAGGAAAGGCCAGTAAAACATGGAGAAGATCCTAGCCAGCTCTCTTATTTAACACTTAGTGGCTGTGATTTTGACCGATTTAATTGAATAGCAATTTACTGAGTCAGATTTCTTGGTTCCCTGAGAGAAGAACTTGGGAAAAATCAGTGTTGCATCATTTTATACTATGTAGATAATGACTATAGACATGTAGGTGGTTTTGAACATTCACTATTCCTCATGAGGGTAATAGGCAGCATTTTGCCTATCTTAAGCCAGACCTTTGCTCCTGTCTGAAGACAATAGCCAATCTTTTTTTTCTGGGAGAAGTTTGGGAAGGAAGAGATTTCTTGTTTCATCTTCTTTCCTGGAATAGTTATGACCTGTCATAAACAGTTGGAGCGGTGGTCACCTGCCTTCTAGTTGTTCCTGGAGGGATGTCTACTATATGGAAACCACAGAGACATCAATTACTTCCTTAACCTGTGAGAAACACCTTTAGCACTACGACAAAACGCAGTTGCCATGGAATTGAGTTCTGTTGCATGAGCTGTGATACACTTTCTTTAATTTTTCTTACGATAAATACGTTTTTTAAATTAAGGAGGACAATGAGAAGAGGAAAATAAAGCCTTGGAGAAAGTGTGAGTGAGCACCTGTCATGTTCCTCAGGGTTTATGAGAACAAAATGGCTGCTGCAAAAAGCTTTTTAGTAAATATACTGGAATAAAAGTACAAACTGGGTGAGTATGTGGAAAAAGGCCGTACCTCTCACATACTAGCCAGTTCTGCAGTCTCTCACTCTTCAGTGGGGTTTCCTTCTGGACTTGACAATTCTCACTGATAAATAGTTAATTGTAACCAATATGTGCTCTTCAAAAGGGTGTCTTTTAAAAAGTTACCTTATTCAGTCAAAAAAGAAAGCATTTGGGAAAAAAAACCACTACCCACCAACCCCCAAACCAAACATTTCTCTCTCACTCGTACCACCACAACTAGCTCTAACCATAGATGTGGAAATCACGAACTTAATAGGCCCTCCAATAGGCACTCCTTTTTTTAAAAAAAAGGGGACTTTAGAGTTTTCCTAGTCTCATCTGTATGCATATAAAAGACTAATATTGGAATGTACTGTAAGCTTGTTCTGAACTTGCTTCTACTTTATATCAATGTCCTAGTAAGTTTTTTGCTCAGAGGAGTTGATTTAAATGGCAACAAAATTTAAACTTTAACCTAAATGTTGTTTTGTCTTAGTTTCTCCAGGGCTTTTTCTTCTGCATGATCCATCTTACCTAGCTTTATTTTGCCTCAATATTACTGCCTTACTCATATGCAGAGATGGAGTTAATGGCAGCACAAGCTTTAAGAAATAATTTTCTAGCCCTTTGTAAGCTCTTGGTAGTTATTAGAGGACCAGGCTTAACCTGAGCCCACAAGTAATCACTCAGAGTCAGGGAGTCTGAGAGTGCTGTCTTTTCATTCAAAATTGTGTAAAATAAGCCACTGCATAGTGTTACAGCCTGTGCCAACTGGCTGATGTTGGAGGCTATTACAGGAGCCGTTCCATGTGAAGGACACTGTTGTTAGATTTGAAATGTGACTTTGTGGCTCTTAAGTTTTTTTTGGCAGAGGCCATATTTGTTGTCTGATTGTAACCCACTGAGTTATAAGCGTGCAATAAAGAATGAATATTTCACTGAAATTCTGTTTGCGTAAAATTTTCAATATTTCTGCAGAAATGACAAAAATTCTGTCTTCAATCTTATAATTAGAAAATAAATCTGTAACTTTTATCTACACTACAGCTGTCTTGAAGAGGCAGAATTAAGTTCATTGAAATACAATTAATTTTCCTTTGATTTCTTTTGAATTTTATTTAAACATGTGTCCTGGTAAAAAAGAGCTTTGAAAACTGTTGACTAACTAAAAATTAACTTAAAATTTGGCAGTTCCACGGTTATTTTCTCTCTTAGATACAAATATGCCGAGGATTTCTTCCTCTGAGAGACCAGGAGCACCACCAGAAGATTTAAACTTCGTGAAATGCAAAACCCATTGTCTAGTTGGAGTTTTTCCCTAACTGAAGACTTTTCAAAATATACATTTTACAATAGTTCTGGAGCAGTAAAGCCAGCTGGGATTGTTTGGAATGAGTGACTACTTCAGAAGTTAGCCAAGTTCAAGGGTATTCTTATCTGCTTTACTGTTCCAGCCACAATTTCACATAATACTGTTACTTCATAGAGCTGACATCTCAAAACATATTTCTGACCACTGTCAGGCAGCTTTTCAAGTTCACACATGAAACCCCCTCAAGTGCAATGCACACTAAAGTAGTTTTCAGCTGACTTAGTTTTAGTGTGGAAGGAATGTAGCCTTTCCACCATAGTGGGATTTACCTTATTACTAGGGTTTTTTTTCTGCTGGGACCTACTCAGGCCTCTTTTCTCAGGCAGAACTCCTACGGGGAGTAGAACCAAACATTTGCTTAAGCCAGGAGTGCTAAATTAGGCAAATATGGGATGGAAGAATTACTGCAACATACCCAGGAGAGTCATAAATTAGCAATTGCAAAACATGACAGTTCGCAGTGGAAGGAATCTTTCTTTCTCTTAGAAAGCTCGGAGATGTAACCCTGGCAAGGGTAACCTCTTCCTAGAGACTAGTTTTCAACTTGTAGACTGCTGAGGTAGCTGACGGAAGGCAAATTTACAGACCAGCCCCAGTACGTTGCACGGCACAGGTGGCTTGCTTTATCCATAAATGAACCTTGTTTTTTTGAAGCTGGCAGAATCTGTTAGAAAAATTTCCAAGCTCAGTAGCAGCACTTCTGTGTACAGCTGTGGCTTGCATCTGTCAAAGCTTGTCTCAAAGCAGTGGAGGCAGCTCAAAAGTTCCATCAACAGCACAGGACGTAAATACTTGGCTACCAATATACTATACCTCATAGGTTTTGGCCCACTTTGACGCTGAAGGTAGCATACAGGGCACTGAATATTACAGGAATCTGTCAGCACGCTCAGTGCATTATTATTTATCATTTTATTACTATGGATGTCAGTCAGGCAAGCTCCTTTCTGGTTTATCTTCCTACCCTCTTTACTATTTTTTTGGATTGAAATGCACGAAGAGAGCAGTGATCTGTGATGTCAGTGCTGGAAATCTTAACCTCATTCTAATGATAAAAGTTCTCTTGTTTCAAGCAGCTAGGTTGCTGTCTTTGTGCTTGCTTTGGATACTCAGCCCATGATGTGAGAAATCCAAACACTTGTACAAAGCTTTAATGGATCATAACCTACAAGTTTGTTCTCCGTGTTATAACTTCCTGAAGTTAAGTAATAAATTACTTTGTTAGGCAGTCAAAAATGGTGCAAGAAGGCTATTAATGTTATCACATTAATGCTAGCCAAAATGTCTCCACCTGAAGCTGTATATAGAAATGAAAATCAAAGACTTAGTAAAATATAGCAGACATCACTGAATGATAGATTTACAATGACTGTCTTGGATAGCTTTCTCTGAGATTTAAAGCCAATGAATATATTTTATCTGATTGTAACTTCTCCAGGAAAAAAAAAACCTATGCATACAGTGCATGCTCCTTCAGACTTTACAGTATCAACTGTTTTTCACATAGTTACTCACACAAATGAATTCTTTTTCTCCTGCCTGATGAATACCATAGTAATTTCTGTGACCAGAACACTAGGCATGTTGATTATCTGCTATCAGCTAACAGTTATTTCCTGCTACTGAAAGATGCTTGCCAAATAAGTTTTTACAAAGTAGATACAGAAGTCCTTGTTTTGGAGTTTTCATGATGCTACTGAAAGCCTCCAGGAGCTGAAAAGAAAGAAATTTTCTAAGTCCTTGGTGAGGAATCAGCACAGCTGTAATAAAAGGATATATAAATCCATGGTGGAAGATTTGAATCTATTGACAATAGTGACCACTTGATTTTATCCTTAATTCTTGTTCTTATCTGAAATTTATAAATTGGTGAATTTAAAATATTTTACTTGAATTTCTGGTCAACAAGTCTCTGTGTCTCAAAACAATTGCCACACGGTGTACAGTACATTGTAGTAGTCTTACTAGGGAAAAGATAAAATACATTCATAGTTTTATAATAAACTGAACTCTTCACTTTTGAAAGTAGATATATCCTGTGAAGAATGAAACAAATTTAAAAGATAAATAGTTCAAGAATGGGTTTATGTCATACTATATCTGTTTTCTGGCTGGCTGTAGAAATTCAGTCCTGCTTTCCCAAATTACATTTAAAAATTACATGTAGTTTCTAGGTGCCAATGGCTTTGACTGAGAAATAAGCCTTTGGTCTGGAGATCTAGGAGCAGTGGTGCTTAGGAATGTGTCTCAGTGTATCTTTATTGCTAATCCCAGCCCATAAAAGAGTTAACTACATATTCAGTTTATATTTCTATAAGTCAGAAGACTTTTAGACCACCATATTCGAAGCCAGATGTCAAGTGGCTGGGCTGTCTGCTGCTGATAGAGGGTAAGGTCCCCAGCACCCTCCTGCTGCAGCGGGGCTGCGGATCCCTGCGTCCTTGGGAGCTCAAGCTCTCACCCGTCCTTGAGTTCAGCTCCTGCTGGAGAGTTCTGAGCTTGTTTTTTGGAAACTACTCATTTCATTGTGACAATAGACAGTGGGGAGGGAATGGGGAAGGAGGGAGGAAATAAAGAGGAAGAAGTTGGTAGGGATCCAGTTTCTCTTGTACCTGCTGCCAATCAGGTGGTGACAAAGTATTCATTAACTGTAACCCAGCTCTACGGGCAAGCTGTGCGGGTTCACCACAAGGAACAAAACATCAGTCTGATGGTACAGTAAACTATTTTTTGTGTGTGTTATTCTTCTGTGGCCAGGTTTAGGTGGGCGTATTTCATATACAAGAAAGGTGTAGTAAGTAATGACAAAGAAGAGAGGGGACATTTGAAATGAGTGTAGGCTTTGTTCATCAATTAGAGAGCTGAGCAGAGATGAAATTCAGGAGACGTCTTGCTTGCAGAGAGTTAAACACAAGATATTCTGGATTAATGTCACTTCCACAAGGTTTTCTACATACACCACAGCCCCAAATGTTCAGAAATCAGAGGCCAGGTCCTCAAGAGACCATAGCATGGCTGAAGAATGACTCCTTCAATATAACAAGCTAATTGTTTAGGTATAGCAACTAATTACAACATTTCAAAGACTACTTTCAACTAAGTAGGTGATTTTCATATTTATGATTTTCAACCTCTTGGAAACACATTTTCATTTTTTTCCTGCTAATTGTTCCTTGCATGAAGACTAGAAACAGCCAGGAAAAATAAAGAAAGTAAGCAGAATGTCTTTTATAACTGCATGAATCCAGGAATGAGGGCTCTAAGTAAAAAGCTGATCATAATGAAGCTTGCCATTAAAATTAATACACTTGGCTATACATTACGGGCCAGACGAAGGGCAGCAGAAGGGCTTGCTGACAGTGGCAATCAGCTTGGATTTATAGAAAACCTTGGAGTGACTAAATGTCCACAAGATTCATTCTTGTACCATAAAGTTCAGAATGAAAAGTGACATTGAAGTGCCTGAGTACGCACGCACATACACATACCCGTCTGTGCAGTGTGCACAGTGCACCCCCCCCACCAGTTCATCAGCAGAGGTGACTGCAGGGGTTTGTACTGCTAATTCCAGTATCAGCTGGGATGTTTCACTGGGGAAGGAAGATGCTTGGGAAAAAAAAGAGTATTCTTTCAACAGGAGTGGTACTTTGAGTGGTGGATTAATTATTTTTGTTTCTATATATTTTTCCCAGTCATGCTATACTAATAAAAGTACACTGATTTTTTTTTTTTTAGTATTTTTGAAAACCAGCAAGTCTGGGATAGGTTCACTTTTAATATCTGAACCAGACCGAGCAGTCTTGAACTGCTAACCCCTTAGAATGACACAGACATGAAAGGGATGCGTGTATCCTTTCACTGTGCTGAGATACCAGGATAATTATCCAACACACAGTTCCCTCTCAGTGCTTTTCAGTGCATTTTGAATGAAGAGACTGTGAGGACAGCTGATTTTAATCTGAGAATCCACTTTAAAGGGGCTCAGGAGATTCAGTGCTAATAGAGGAGCTAAGTGATACAGAAGTATTACTTACTCCTCAAATGGGAAGATGAAAACGAGAATACTTAGATAATACAGGGTGGAAATAGATACCTGCTGATCTTCCCCCAGGCTCAAAAAAAGACTGAATGAAGAGTATGGAAGGAAGCTAATGCCATATAGGACTGTCCTTTATCAGCTTTTTTTTCATTCATTCCAGTGGACCTAAACTCTATATTCTAATTCTGAGAATATTGAAGGACTAGAAAATCTGGTATAAGGGGAAATGGGAGCTTCCTGTTGAAACAATTAATCTGTCAGGCTGGTTTGTAGAGTGGAGAGCTCTATAAAATGTGCAACAGGCTAGTAATGACAATAACTTGTATGTGTCTGTGGCTTTTCACATCTGTATGTTTTATCACACAGTTCTAGCCCCTTCTTTTGGGGTTTTTGGCTTTGCCGGTCTTAATGTCACACCTAAGAGATGGACCGTATTCTTACTGGGACTTTTGGAAACTGGCATAATATAAACAGTGACATAACAGTAACTTACCAGAAAGAATAATGCAATCAGAATGGCTTAGCTTTGCTCCTCTTTGCTTTCCTTTGTTGTTGTATTTGTACAACAGATTTACAACATTGTGTTGTGAGGTTCCTCGTCTCACCTCATATGCATCTGCTGGTTCATACCAAGGGTACTGGAAAGTACCTGACACAGTTCAGAAGTGCTCAGCAAGCTCTCTATAGAATGAGATTTATGGCAGTGATATTGATGTTGCATAAGTAACTGAAAAAAAAAAAATTCCTGAAAGAAAGAAAAAAACCATAATAACAAACCCTCTGATACCTTCTTCAGGAAAGTTTGGCTGTAATAATCCTGCATTTGGGAAGTAACAAAATTGATACTGCTCTCTTAAATAATGTGGAGTATTGGATCCAGTCCTGCTTGTTATTTACAGTACTGCCTCTCCAAGAACAGTGCTATCTCCAAATTGACTTTTATCAGATTACCTATTAAAGAGCAGGGTTGTTGGCAGCAACAACATTTACACATACATTAGAAGAGCACATCTACATCACTTTGTGTAGAACACGTCCTTGCTATGAATCAGACGGGTTGTATGTTAAAAGATGGGGAGTTGTCATCAATTTCGTATCCTCCCTTCTTCCTTCAGAAGAAAAGAATATTTGCATACCACAAACTATGCAGCAATAATTTTCTTTTTCATATTCAGTGTGGCTTTTTTTCTCCTTTTCTACTCTCTTAGTTCTTAATCACTGTTTTTATTGATGACCAGAAGAACGAGTTTGAAGTGGAAGCAGGTTAGTGTGACTGAAAAGCTCTGGTACGTCCTCTGGAATGGTTAGAAAAACACATGAAAAGGATGAATATCCACTTTGCTCAGACATCATTCTTTCCTTCATACTCTTTCTGTATCACAGCAAAGACACAGAGACACTGAAGACAGAAAATGGAGATCCAGACTTCTTCAGAGAAAGTAAGCGCTGACTTGATTTTTGTCTGAAATGCCTGGGTGCTGCCTAGCAACAAATTAAAGAGTACATACGGAAACAAAATTGCATATACTTGAAAATATAATTTTAAAAACCTTAAAACCTCTTTCAAATATTGAAACAAAATCTACTTCATTTCCTATAATTTCAGAGCAAAAGAGGGCATTTTCATGCTGAGTTAATTCTGCCTGCTTGATCCCTCAGTCTTCAAGTTCTTTCTTTCTTGAAGAGGAAGATTTTAAAAACCTAGCGTGCTAGAGTTAGCTGGGACCAATATTTGACTAGAAGGGTGATTTCAAACAGAAAGTTGATATGGTCAGGTTGACAATGATATTTGAGTGGATTTTGTCACAGTGATTTGATATGAGCTGTGAGTCAAATATACAGCTGATGGGAAAATTTGCAGGACAGCAAGCATAGTGAACCTATGCTGGTTTATACCAGCTCAACCTTTGACTTTCAAGTACTGCTTTCTTCAAAGAGAAATTTTGGACCAGGAACTATCTTGGCAGACTATTTTCTGTGGCTCATACTGAACTGAATGGCGACTATGGTCACTTCCAGCTCAGACTGGCAAAGCCACGATCTTCGTTTGAACTTTGATTTTACACAGATGGATATACACACATTCCTGTGACACTATAGGCATATAGTCATACATGTATGACTGCCCTCACCATGCCAGTAGGACTTTTGCAGGCTTGAAGACTATTGTGCCTCTCCAGCAGCCAGACCTGAAAAATCCAGCTACTCTTGAACACTTGGAAAACATAAAAACAGAGGAATAAAGCAGCTGTGAGGCTGCTTTTGCCTGTGTTGTTATTGGAGGTGAAGGAAAAGACAAGGAGAGATATGGTTTTGTTTTTATAGAACAGAAAACTAAAGGTAGCTCTGAAAATCTAAAAATAAATGCTCAGTTAGAAAAAAGGGACATATTCTTTTTTCCACCATGACTTCTAACATTTTTCCAAATTTTTCCCTAGACTGTCTCCAGCCCCCTCAACTCATGAATGAACAGCACCTGCATGCTAATATTCTGCTGTCCCACATACTGTGTGTTTCTTGTATTTATTTAACTTGTGTGCTCTGCTTTGGGAAATGCACAGTGCAAACGAGATCTGTGCTCCTTTATGTACAGGAGTACAACTGTTCAAGCTAGTATGTAAAGGTAATAAAATGTGAACTAGCTTTAGCTACCTAATAATGAAAGAATGAGAGAAGTTTTACGAAAGTAGAGGGAAGCAAAGGAATAAACTTTTTTTAGTAGAAAACAAATAAAACTGCTTGTGATCAAACAAAAAGTAGTTTTTCAGGAGGAGCAATATCAAAGAGAATACTGGAATCAAATACTCTTTTGCATTTCTCAGCCTATTTTAGTACAGGAACTAAGGAATAACCCTTATTTGCTGCCTTAGTTCTTATGTGGTACCAGTGGATCAGATTTTTTAGCCTCAGCAGGTCAGGAATCTGACAGTATCAGGGATCATTAAGAGTTTTGTTTTCCCTAAATGGCATTTCTGAAACTGGAGTCCGCTATAGAGCAGGAGTTCTGAGCTTGTGTCTGTATTTCCTGTCTTCCTGTGATGTAGGGAATAAAATGTTTCTTTGAATGTTTATTCTTTGTTGAGTGCAGCATGGAGATGTTTGAGAATCAACAGTCCCGTGTGTTTACAGAAGCGGTCCCTTCCCCACTGCATGCTGTCCAGGAATTACCACGCTAGTCAATTTAGGGTAAATTTGCAAAGTGGTGCAGAGGGAGTCACACAGTTAAATCCCATTGATGTTAATGGGAGTCATGCAGCTAAATCCCTGCATATTGCTTTGTAATTTACCTCTTTGTGTTTCTCAAACCTGCTGGCTCATGACTAATTTGTGTCTCTAATAGAAAAGCTCTAACGTGTTTTGGTAGTATATGGAATGGGCACAGTCTATCTATTATTCACACCATATCTGCCATATAAATACTAAATTCCAAAGTACAGACATCCTCTGTAGTGACTGATGTCTTCATATATTTGCCTATATGGTTTTCTCATAAGTTAGAATAGTGCTAGTTAAAGCTGGCATCAATCATCACAGTCCTCAGAACTTCAACATCTTTCAGAAAGGAAATGACATCACTAAAATTTTTGAAAGCTAAATTAATCTCACTTACAATAAGGAAAAAAAAAGAAAGAAAAGATTCATTTTAGTGAAAGAATAGTGTCTTGAAAATTTGCTTGATCTTTTCTGAAAATGTTTTTAACTTACTCTTTGGTCTCCAGAATGGCTTGGGCTAAACTTCCTAAATTAATTTCATTTTTCTGAAAAGAAGTGCTTTTAGGCTCATTTGTGGGAAGGAGCAACCGCAAAAAGTTAACCAGTGTTTCTAAAAATGAGGTTAAAAGAATGGTGAAGTGGCAAAATGCAGGCTTGAAAGAGCTTTGCCCTTGTGCATGTGTATATCTTACTTGGTGTTGTGGTGATGAGTATCATTGGGCATAGTTACACCACACACAGTATGATGCAAAGCTGCTCCAGCTAGCCATGAGATTGCCAAAATATCCATACCATGGATAGCCATGCAGGTATCAAAAGTAAAAAAGCCGTGTTGGTACAATACTGCACAAATACTAGTTAGCTCTGGCTCCAACGAAGAAAATGAGTTCAGTTGCAGCACCCTGCTGACATGGCAACACAGCTTCTGGTTCAAGAGCTGGCTCAGGTAGCACTCTCCAAAGAGTCTTAACACCACGCTTCATTGTATGGTGTAGGCATGCCCACAGAAACGCTCATAAGATAACGAGTGACTCTATCTCCTGTGCAAGGTTTGGATGACTCCCAGTAAATGGGGCTTAAAACTGCGCGATGAATGCTGAGAGGAAAAAGAAAATATTGCCTCATTTATACTGCTGATTCATCCACTGAATGGAAAATGTTATGAAATCATATCATTCAAGACCCTGTCATCAGGCTTATATGCAGAGCAGCTAATTGAGGTGGAATAGGCAACCTGAAATAGAAATTCCATAACCGCTCTGTTGGTCACTGGAAGGTCTGAGACATACAGGTGGGCAACACAGGTCAAGCTGGTAAACCTACCATTACCAACAGGTCTACCGGAGTTTGTTGTTTGGACCAGACATCAAATTATAGAATCTGGACCAGACATCAAATTATAGAATCATAAAATGGCTTGGGTTTGAAGGGATCTTTCAAGATGGTCTAGTCCAGCCCCATCACCGTGGGCAGTAACATCCTTCACTAGACCAGGCTGCTCAAAGCCCCATTCAATCTGACCTTGAATATTTCCAATGATGGGGCATCCACAACTTCTCTGGGCGAGCTGTTCCAGTGCCTCACCAGCCTTATCATAAAAACTTTCTTCATTATAGCCGATCTAAATCTACCCTCTTTCAGTTTAAAGCCATTGCCGCTTGTCCTGTCACTACAGGCCCTGCTAAAAAGTGTTTCTCCATTCTTTCTTATAAGCCCCCTTCATACGGGGGCTGCAATTGCATCTCTCTGGAAGTAATGGAAGTAAGACGTGCCTGTATCAGAAGGTTTCCATGTGATTACTACCCAAACCAATATTTTGGTAGTAGCCCTGTAGACCATCTCCTGGGTGGGAACAGCCGGGTGGAGCAGCCGTGTTAGTTGGCACTGGGTCTCCAAGCACAGGTCATATGGGCCTCTGTGCTACTACTCGTGTGGTTACCATCCTCTCTGCTGGCATCTCATTATTTTTGAATCGTAGGAAGGTCAGATATTTCAGATTAGAATCTCACTAGGGATGGCTAATTTTTGGTTTTGTCTTGGGTTTAAGACCATGGTGGGCAGCAACATAGCAACATTTGTAATTTTGCTTTTTTTTAATAAATCTCCATCCAATTCTAACTCACCACCCTCTTGTCTACTCCTATGACACCATTGCTGCTTAATTAACAACAATCTTCTATCTTCAGCTCCCCATTGCCCGGGTTTCAATGTGGTTATGATGGGTGAAAGGTAGGAGTTTAGGCACAGACCACTTCCCTACAGAGGCTCACATCAGCATCAGCAGAAAATACCGTTTGCAGGACGACCCCTGCTTTTGCCTGAAGACCTACACTTTCTGCAGCAGCACACAGAAACTAGAGCAGAACCTTATAATGTTTTTCTTCAATGTTTGTAAAAAAACAGTGTGTGACTATTGACATTTTAGAAAGACAGCACTGCCGTATTCCTATAGGGATGGCAGGTTCATATACTTGACATTTTGGTCTCTTCTCCTCTTGCAAACTTCCAGACACTGTTTCAAAATACAGAAGCACAAACCTTTATCAAGAAATCAATTGTAGGAACATTCTGACCTGGGAAAAAGAACTTATTTTTCTCTTGCTCTCATTCAAGGAAATTGATATGTAGCTGTGGCTGAGATTTCTTCCCTTTTCCCTCCTTCCTTCCTTCTTGCTCTCCCTCCATTCCACATGCATCTGGATGAATACTCCTTGCATGGAAAATACTGGCTGGTGTGATGAAATTCAGGAAAGTCATAAGCAGCAAAAAAGGATTTTTATAAGAGAAAATGAAGCAATTTTAGCCAACATTAGTGCCAGCTCTCCTTCATACACTTTTCTAATCAAATAAACCAGCAAAATTAACAGTTAAAAAGAAGCTTATTGAACAAAGTAGTGATAGCACCTGGGGAAGTGTCCTTGGAAGTTTGTAGCTGCATGCAACCTAGACAGCACCTGATCTAGTATTTTAGAAGGACCTTTTTCGTTAGGGATTTCTTTCCATTTTTTCATGTTTTTGAGGCCAGAGTGATATGGAATGTGGACTTTTGCTAAGTAGATGGAGAAATTCTCTTTCTACCTCTTTGTTATTTAAAGTGGTGCAATACTAGTCACTTGCAATTGCCAAAACAAATTGCTTGTCCAGTAGTTTGCAGTTCACACCACAGTTATGATGCAGATGAGAAGAAGAGTATCTGTTTAACATGAACCACTGTTAATAGGGTGGCTGCTCTGTAACATCCTCCTCCTCTCCACAGACATGTTTCTGGTGGAATTGACTCCTGCTTTGTAGGAGGGATGATCTGAAGGCTAAAAGGCCTTTGGGGAAAGATGTGGAATGGAAGGGAAACACCCAGAGAAGACAATGAACTTCCACTATATGGCATTGTTTTGGAATGTGGGTTATTCAGAAGGTAGTTAAGAATATGGAAGAGAAAAGACAGGGAAACAAATAGAGTAACAGTCATGAAAAGTTGGAAAAGCAAGGTAAGGTTCATCTCAGCTAATGCTGAATGTGTCTGTCTGTAAATAGATGCGTCTTTCGGAGTAAGTTATCCTCAACTCTTTGTGTATTCATTGGAGGCAAATATGATCTTTGACTTCCCTTCTAGAATAAATAGAATCACCCTTTTAGAGATGTTTCTCTGTCTGTGTAACACTCTGTGAGCTGCTCACCTCAGACAGGGATGTAGAATAATCTCAATTTGTTTTATTCTTAGTATATTTTAAACTTAAAAAATCCATGATGGTTAGAAAAGAACTGGGCTTTTTTTAGGTTTCAGTACTATGAAAAGCCTCCTAATTCTCCTCTTCTGTAATGTGCCGATCCTGCATTCCTTGCTCTCACTTTGATCCCCTGAATATGAAACTTTCCAAAAAGTCGTACGATTCCTACACAGGAGTAAGGGTGTTAGCAGGACAAGCAAATCTTTAGGTGGGGGTTAGAAGTGGTTTATAAGTTAGTCCTATAAAAATACATGTACATTTTCTTTTGCCTTTAGAATATGCAAGTCAGACTCTCATTTAGTCCTACAGAGTAAAAAGAATGGCAGATTCATTTATATTTGAATCAGAAAGTGGGCTGTAAATCTGTGTATTCTTGGAATTATCTGGCTTCAGAAAGGTTACAGGCATATGGGTCTAGCCTTACTCATAGTGTTTTGATTTTTCTGTCTGGTGATATGATACGCTGAGATACGGAAGAGTCTGACATATTTGGGTCCCCGCAAACATCTGGATGGAGTAGGTAGAGCTATTATGGTTCACGAAATCCTGACTTCCATATGTTATATCCTTCCACTTGTGTCTCAGGATTGCATCATGGGGTCTGGATTTGTTAATCTCTGCAGGCATTAAATCTATTTATAACAAGTGGTTTTGATTGACATGTGAGCAGCTGTGATTGGGGGTTGGACTAGATGACCTTTAAAGGTCCCTTCCAACCCAAAGTATTCTATGATTCTATGATAAACTGAAAGGAAAAAAATGGAACGCAAACTGCTGACTGACTGTGTTTCTCAGCATTGTGCCAGCTTGTTATAACAGCAAAATCTGCTTTAAGAAAAATAAACAGTAGGAGCTTTACAAACTTCTGGTTCAGTGTTCTGAATAGAAAGCACATGTTCTGATATGTTGCAGCCACGGCCAAAAGAAAAAAAAAAAGAAAGAAAGAATGAAAAAAAGGGTTGTAATATACAAGTGTGCAGGAAAGAGATGGTGTAAAGCAGCAGGAGAAACGTAAGGGAGGCTCAACAGCGAGACTGCTATATTTTTGCCTATATTTTTGTGCTACTTATATTTTATAATTGCAATTAAAGTTCAACTGTAGTTATGCAACAAATATGGATATGCTATAAATCCAGAAAGACAATCCTAGCCACAAGGAGTTATGTCAAAAGAAAGACAGACACCACATCCAGTTGGGGAGTTGTTACACAAAATTGCAGAGGAGTGGAGTTAAAAGGCAGGTCCCTTCTTTGTCTCTTCTTTGTTTTGGCTGTTCTTCAGCTGTTACATCTGTATTTACCAGGGGTTCCCCACACTACCATTTCTATGCCCACACAATAAGATATTCACATTCAACAGCTCAAAATATTCTAGTTTTGAGGAGAGGTTAAAAGAAGATGTTTAAGCTGATGTTAATAAATATTAATAAATATCACTGGAAAAGCAGACAACAAATCAGGGAAAGTCAGTAAAGAATTTCTTAAATGTGTTAGGAACAAACAATAGTTCAACAACTGTATCAGTTTGACAGTAGATAAGGGTAGTAATCACAACATAGATAAGGAAGTGTTCAACAAATATTTTTTGATCTGTTCATGAAGAAAAGCAGGATGATGAATTCCTATGATAAAGTATTAAGGAAATACTTTCTACTGAGCCAGCAGATAGGGAGGACCATAAACATAAACAATGGAAGTTAAATGTTTTTCTGAAATCAGCAGGACTAGCACCCTTGAGTGCCAAAGGAGTCAGAGTGAGGAGACTGAATTTGTTTCACTTATTTGCAAATCTTGCAACACCGAGGAATTTCAATCCTTCAGAAATCAGTAAAACATGCTGGTATTGATTGGTAATGAGACAAGTCACTGATCTCTGGAAAAACTGGGGAAAGGCTAATCTGGAAAACAGTAGGTGATAGTAAAAATAATGCAATTAGCAAGATTGTATGAAAAATAGGACATGTAAACATGAAATCTATTTAATCAGATTGCAGTGATACCTGATAAAAGTAAATGTCTTGTCTAATGTAGGCGTCTCAGTTGCGCATGTGTTTTAGTGACTTGCTTGGTGAAGACTGTAAGCACCTACCTATCTTCTCTATGTAACAGTGGGAAGAGGGGAAATCCCTTGTAAGGCTTTAGCAGGAATTGTCATCCATTAGTGTTTAAGCACCTACATCTGTATACATCTCAGCTTTTATAAACAATTAGTTGTTTAACAAAAGCTAATTGTCTAGGCTTCTACAGAGAGACATAGTTGCCTTCAGGAGACAATCCTGTTCTAAAATTTTTATCTGAATTAGGATATCTAAAATGGTCTGAAAGTGCACATCTCTCCTTCCTTGCCTAGGGAGCCTGGACAGTTCTTTTAGTCTAGATATCCTTTTTCAAGAGAGAAATCTAGCTCCTGATTAAGCAGGACCTCCCTTCCTTCGTAAGTATTGTCACTACAATGACTATGAAGGCTCTGTAGTAGTAGTGGTTACTAGACACAAACTGGAATTCTGTGTTAAGTAGATTGGACATTTGGTTATTTCACAGATCCTTCAGGGCTTTCAGATCTCTTTTAAATCAGGAATTTTTGAGAAAATGTGCAAATACATTAGACATATGCTTCACCTCCCCACCCATTTAGCAAAATAACAAGGTGCATTGTGTCCTAAAGAATTCAACTATACTCCACTCTATTTTTAGACTCATGGCTTTCAAACAGAAGTTATTATAGGTTTGTCCAGCCACAAAAGAAGGTGAAAGTGATGTAGACAGTACATAGAAGTATGGAAACTGTCAAGAAGAATGATTAACATAGTATAGTACTCTGCAAATGAAATAAAAAACTGGTTTACTGATAGATCTCCAAGTGTTACGTATGGGAATTCATCATCCTGTAATGCTTTTCTAGGCCAAATATTATTTAATACTTCTGTCAGCAATATGAAAGAAAGCATAAAATGAATGCTGGTAAGAGATATATGTATATCACAAAGACTAGTAGAGAAGTTATTAATAGGAGAAATAAATAATACCGATCAATGTGAATTATTTGGCTAGGAAACACTGAAAATATTGCTTTTGATACTGCCAAATAAAACGTCACACATCTGGGAAGAAAAACCACAGGTCAATTTTACAGTATGTCAAACAGTGCTCTGGAAGGTAAGAAACGCCTTCCAGACTTGGGTAAAGACCTGTCTGAATATGATTTTTATCATGATGCTACAAGGAAAAAAAAAATCCTTGGATAAGACTAGAGAAAGTCAGGCAGGAACAGGGAATGGTATTCTGCATGTACAATAAGTAGCATCCCTGTCATAATACTGAGTTCTGTTAGTGCATCTATGCTTTAGAAAGGAGATTAACAGGAAGGATGGAATTGGAATTGCTACAGTGATGATCATCCTCTGTGTCATAAGGCCCATGAGATCTGCATGTGCAAAAGAAGGGGAAGAGATGATTTTATTGCATCAACCAGTATTTTCATGAGGGAGGTGAAATCCAATTGTAAAAAATGGCCTAATCTGATCACAGAGGTGGGAAGCAAGCTGAAGGTAAGAAACATTCATTAAATTAGAAGACTGATGAAAGAACTAGAAATGAACTGCAAATATTAACAGTGAGAGTAAGTAAACACTGGGCTAATATTGTGTGAGTTGTGGCAGATTATCTGTCACTAGGAATATTTTAAAATTATGAGTGTGTGTCTTTTTAATAAATGCTTTAATTCAGACAGACACTGTGGAGTTGCTGCAGAAATTACCAGGTGGAGATCTACTCCCTTGATATGCAAGCGTCAGATTAGATAATCACAACAGTTCTTCTAGGCTTCAAATCTATTAATATTTACAAACATTTTGTAAAGGATAATACTTACTCAGTTACCTCTGTCATTAACTGCTCTGCTCCCTCTGAGGCCTTTGCTTCTCGAGCAGTACGGTCCTTTGACAAGGTAAGGCACTCATCTCAATTTTTAGATGAAGATATATTTTTTCTCTATATTTGTTGTTGCTGTTCTTTCATTGTTCATGTTAATTTCTTTTTCGCACTTTTTTCTTCCTGCTGTAATAAAGAACACTGAATTTCTGGGTTGCATCCAAGACTGAAAGCAGGAAATACAAGTATATTTACAAGAAAGTCTTACTTGTAATTTTCTATTCAAGTGTGTAACCACAACAACAGGAGTCAATTCAGCTCACCGTAACATTTTGGAGAGCGCTGGTACTAAGCCTTTACATGTTATGAGGGATGCAAACTACCAGGGAGAAGTGGTGACAGGAGGGAAAAGTCTGCATGGTACAAGCCATGACGGCAATTCAAAGCAGATGAAAAAGAAGGAAGGAGTGAATTTTCTCTCTCTCTTTCTCTTTTTTTTTGCTTAGGCAAAACACATGTAGTTTTAACTGGGCTTGTGGAAGTGGAGGTGGACTCAAAAGAGGGATTCTGTTCAATGCCTGTTTGCTTGTTATACAGTAAGATCTTTACATCCCGTTATTTGGTGCAAAGGAATCATGAAACAAGGGTAGACTTAGGAGTCTACTCCAGAGTCCATTAGGGGAGAGTTTAATGTAGGAATTTCCCCCATCACACTTGTGTCTGGCTCTGCAGCTCCTTTGGGCTCCTCAGAGAGTGTGGCGGGTGGTCACTGGGCAGTACGGAGGTGTGATGCCACACTGGTGACCTGGCAGCTTCAGGGGCCTCTGGGGCAGCCATCAGAGCCACCGAGCAAGCTCTTTCCCCGAGCCCCAGGGAGGGGTAAGGACACTGCATGGAGGAGCACTGGTACAGAGGAAACCCGGCAAAATGGTCCAAGGGGATTAGTCTCATAAAAACAGAACCCAGTGCCACGACTCCAAGGGGCAGGATGAGTTTGTGTGGCAGTGATCAAGAGAAAGAAACTAAAACAAGCCTTAGGCACCAGTCATCTGCAGTGCTGAAATTAACAGCTTTGTGTCATTCAAATGGTGGTGCAAGCCCAAGGGGATGGGGAGCTCCACCTTGCCACAGCTGGAGCTGCGTGAGATGCACAGGCACTGCGAAACACCTGAGTTTTGCCTTTATGCCATTGTTTGTGTAAAGGGGGATGAGATCTACTCCGGGCTTCTGTTCACCTTCTGCGTGAAACATATTTCTGCAGGCAGTGTTTGAACAAAATGAGGCTCTGTTAGGTAGGATTTTGTTTGGGGGGAAATGAGGAAGGGGGATGAGGGAAGCGAACAGAATTCACAGAAAGACACAAAAGAAAAGCCAGCTTTTATTTTTAATGCTAAACGGTATTGTGATCCAAAGCATCCAGATGCAGTAAAGAACTTGATATCTCAGGAGAAAAAGAGCAGACAAATGGGATATTCAGTCACATCTAAGTAGAAACATATTTTTGTGAGCTATAGTGTTTGTGCACTTCAGTCTTCCTTAGTGGCTCCCCCCTCACAATACCAGCCCGTTACCTATGAAAATACGTTCGTTCTTTCTTACAGGTACTGGGAGAGCTGAAAGGCATGTGTCCACAAAAATGAAAGCTATTTCTAACATTTCTAGAGGTGTATGCCCTCTTATGAAAAAGGAATTGAAGACAAAAGAAAATTGATCAAATAACGTATGGAACATTTAATCATATTGCTTAAATGAATGCATATTGAAAATGAATGCACTGAACTCTTAAGATTGGAGCTCCATTTTGGAAAAGGGCTTGAGAAATAGAAATTTGGCTTCATCCTGAATTAAAAAGAAAATGTTGATTTTTTAACTGAGTATAATTTCCTGTTAAAATGTTACTGCTTGAAAAAAGTTTACTTTCATGCTACTTTATGGCCTGAAGGAGATCAGACAGCTGTTGTGCAGTAGTGCCTGTTTTTCTCCATTAGCTCTTGAGTGCAGGGTGAGAATGACCTTGCAGATTCAGACACCTAAATTTAGGTGCGTGTGTGTGTTCACCTGTAAGACGGGCTTATAAACTTCTGTTACAGACAATGGAATTTTAATCCATTGGGGCTGGTTGGTCTCACCACAAGGCAGACTCCTACGTGCCAGCAGCAGAACCGCCCTCAAGCCTCTACTGACAGTATGGGCTTGAGTTGGGATTTAGACACACAGGACTAGCACCTCATGGCATGTACAAACAAAAAGGGATGTTTTACCTGACTTCCAGGTGCTTCTCCAAAAATAAGACTATTCTTTCTGACATCTTTGTCAACTCTGCTATGCCTGTATGGAAATCTTGGGGTACCCTATACCATCTCAAACAATATTAGATGCCTGTCTCTAAGTACCAAATCGCACCTGAGAGCACCACCCCTCCCCAGACTGTCATGGTGGCTTAGGTGCACATCTCACCCTACAGCATCTGAAACAGCACCTAGTATTTATGCTTAGCAAACTAAACTGCATTCCTATGGTCAGATTCAACTTGCAGATTCAGACATCTACCTTTAGGGGTACGTATCTGGGACATCAACATGAGGCTGGTTGATATTACAGAGCATTTCTGGAAGAACCATGCTGTTCTGGACTGACCATGTCAGGCTGAGTGGGACACTCTGCAAGCTAGACATATACACTATAGACATTGATAACCACTTGACATGATTCTCACCCTGATGAAAATCTTGTAATAAAACAATTAAGTGAACATGCAATATTTTGAAAATTGTTGTTGACAAAAACATTCTGAAGAAGCAAGCTATCTTTCAAGCTTAAGAGATACTGTGTCTGGCATTTTTAATTCTCCTGAACATTTGTTTGTATGTTTTTCAAGAGTGGGTCCCGGGATTCCTGGGGGCCAGAAGCTTGCATGCAGAATAATAAAAAAATAGTTCCACTGTTTCATTTGGGTGAAAAATCTTTGCATATTTCAGTGAAAGGGCTGGATAAATTTAATCTAGTAGACAATATTATCCACACCTCAGTAGCCAATTTGAGAACCTGAATTCTGTCTAACAGTCCTAGGTACCATATCTGCTTTCATAACTTTTATCCTACATCATTTTCCTCCTCCAGTTTGAAATAGTTACAAATTGTTATACATCCCATCCCGTATTTTTTAATTGTCTTTCTTTAGCTTTCAGGCATCCCTGTATGTACAACTGCATTCTCCTTTCTCCTTGCTCATTTCACCAAATGCTCGGTGGGTGTAATTTGATATAATTCCACTGATGTCAGCGTAACTTTGCTGATTTACACTGGCTGAGGCTTTCCCTCAGCTTGGTGGGTTTATTTTAATGTCCGATTTCTGTGATCATTATTAGATGATAGCTTTCACTAAATTTTTCAGTGTCATAATCTGGAAATGCTGAAAAACAACATTTTAACTCTTAAAGGACAATAATCAGCATTTCTGGCTTCTTTTTTCCAGTTTAAGCACTGACCTATAAATATCCCATTAACAAGAATCTGTTGCAAGTGTTTTCATTGTTTTGTCTTTGCTTTGCAGTGAGCTAAGTGTTTCTGAATTTCCTGGGCGGATGCATCAGACTGTGACATGCTGAATCTGGTTTTATCAGTTTTGTTCTGTTTAAGCTATTTTAAAGGCAGCTTGAGGTATGTAGCTATATCATTATTATTATAATAATTATTATTATTACTATTGTGATTACTGTCACTCTTTTTATTGCTGTTATTATCAGCATTTGGGAACTACTGAATGTCAGTTCTGTACTGAGAATAGCTTAGCATAACTCCAACCAGTTTAGCCAGGAGGAGCCTTGTTTTTGCTTTGGTTTTGGTTTGTAGGGCTGGTGGTGACAAGAATACTGTGGGATTCCAGCTATTGCAGTGTTTGGAGTCCAAGCACTATTTGTCCAGCCATGGGACAGAGACTTCAGTTAGGGGACACATTTCTTTGTTACTTGAACAAAACACTGAGAGGCTTTCACAACACCTACATGTTCTTTCTTGTTCCAGAAACTCCTATGAGCCAGAAATATTTGTTGCAATGTGAAATGTTCTGTGAGATAATGATAGCTTTGCAGAAATCTGGAAATACGTAGTGGGGCAGGAGCTTCCCTTTTCATGAGCCTACATTTATAGACGTGTTCAGCATTACTTAATATAAGACTATAATAGACTTTATGAATCCAAGGACACCAGTCCTGGGCCTTACTTATGGTTCCTTAGTGGCACCTTGGTTTAACAAATGGGAGAGGAAAAGATCTCAGGTGTGGAAAACAACTAATTAAAGGCGCAAACTTTCAGTACGAAGATTTAAAGGATGATCTCGGGAACACTGTCCTTGTGGTTAGCACCATCTCAAGCGGTCGTCCAAAGCAGAGCTACCACCCAGCTGCGTAGACCCCTGCCCAGGCAGCTCGGGATACAGGGCAGCACTGAACTAGGAATGCCCCGGTCAGGTTTGCACAGGGCTGTGCCTGCTCCTCAAGCAGTGCTGGGAGGATGTGTGGATTAGCTTGAGCACACCAGTGTGGCTGACCAGCCTTTGAATCAGAGCAGGTTTGCACTCCTCCGGCGTGAGCTGCTGGCAGCGTGTCTGTCTGCAGACAACTTGATCGAAGCTGTGTGAGACAGGAGAGCTTTGCTACAGTGTAATGCGGGGCTAGCATGGCCGTACAGCTCTAGAGCAGAGTCAGGCACAAAATCCTGCCTCCCTGTTCCTGCGGTTTACGGTCAAAACCGGTCCTTTTAAACACATTCTCAAATATCGACTAACAGAAGGCCTAAAGGAGTAGAAAGAGTTTTGGAATATCCTACAGTTTTAAAAGGATAGGTATTTACATTTAGTTAAGGAAAAAGATCAAATTGTATTAAAGTTCCATGCCTGAGTGTCCTAAATGAGACTTTTTCCAAGCTCTTTCTTCCCTGTCTTGCAAAGGGTTTCGGGCAATTCTCTCAATCTCTCAGTACTTACAGGCCTAACAGCTGCTTACTTTTCTGGGCTATTGGACAGGCTAATTCATTATTACTTTGCAATGCTAAGCTATAAAACACTGTGTAAACACGTGCTATACACCTATTTATTATGCAAGGCAGGGCTGCGAATAGTTCCAGAACCAAATCAATTGCACTCTGCAGTTTTGGTTCTGTGATATCCAGCTATTGGTTTCAGAGATACCTTGGGGCTTTCTAAATGGCCTTGGTCAAATATTTACATCAACTCCATTAATCTTTCTGTCTGGCTTTATAATTAATTGAAAAATGATTTCCCTATGTAGCAACCTATTCTTGTCCCCAACAGTTTAGGTACTTGGCTGGAGAGAATGATAATCAGAATCACTTATCAGCAAAAGTTATTTCCATCATCTTCTCTGTATTGCAGGCCAAGGTCAGATCACTCAGGAATTTTAAAATTGTTATCTCAGCTGTGGGCTCCTGAGCCAGATTAATGTGTGCGTAGTGAACCAAAATGTGTTCAAGAACCCTGCTAATTCTTTTTGGGTGTAACTCTGGGATGAGGCAGCAAAAATAGGGTGATAATCGTCAACCGGACCAGGATTTCCCAGCTTGTGGACAGCTGTGTTACTGCAGCCCTCCTGAAAGCAGAGATGACGCTATGACGTTGAAATGCCAAACCTTAACAGAGACATAAACAGAAAGGCCAAAGATAAGACGTCTGGTGCTTTTCTTAAAGATTCTGAGGTTGAAGTAATCATCAGCTGTTTGCTCAGTTTTGATAATTTATGACATGATCAAGGGACTTGTGTGTTCCAACACCGTAAGCAAATTCTGACTTGAGGTGAAGCTATGGCTTTCTATTTGCTTTCCACACAGGCAGGAAAAGGAGCCCCCTTTTCCTTCATTACGAGATAACTCATTTGGCTGCATAATATTATACAATATTGCGGTAGTTATCTTAGCTAACTCACCTAAATTTATACTGTTCACTCTAGTGCATTGTAATGGCACCTGTATGCTCTCTGCTGAAAAGCGTTGGGAATGCTGTCAGTCCTGCATGAAAGCCTGGTGGGTCTGCCCATGCACAGACTCATCAGCTCAGCGCATGAGAGGCTATACTGCAGCAGCTGATCTCAGTGTGAACGATTCTTATAAATCTCAGTGCTGGGCACAAGATGAGAATCGGAACTGGAACAGAATTCCATTGATGGCACGTTGGGCCCTGTTTATGACTGTGCTACAGACACAAGTATTGCTTATCACTGTCTGGGTTGTATGAGAATTATTTTGAATTCATATTTGATGCAATTTTCCATATATATTATTGTGCTTGCATCTAATACATTAAATGGTCAAATAAATACATATTTAACTCTGCCTGAACTGTCCCTCTGACTCAACTCCTGAGGTTGGATGGACCTTCAGAAATAGAATTGTTTGTGTTGAAAAAATGACTTAGCCTCTCCTGGTCATCTTTAATTGCCTTAGGAACTTACCACTGGCTAGTTCAATCACTGACTACATAAAGTTCCTAATTACTTAATCAAGAAGGCCAGCATTCAAAATGAAAGATAAGAATGCAAGGAAGATGACCTCTAAAAGTTGTTAATCAACTGTATTTATTGACACGAGCACTGCTGTGAACTTTGCAAGCTGTGATATGCGCACTGACGATCATAAAGATAATGAGGTCAGTTCATTTCAGTCAAAACGACAAGAACAGACTTGATTCAATTGAAATAAGAGTTAGCTATAAAACTTTGAGTATGTGAGAATGACTCTGTAAAAATGATAGTTCTGAACTTGACATTTCTTTTTGTTGGGGTATTAAATTTGGTCACCTGGAGAACAGCTTTTTGCAGGTGGTGTTGCCAACTCTGATTTTTCTTGCCGGTTTCCTCAATATTTGGCAGGTTTTATAAACCCCTGTGGCAGATGCTGAATTGCAGATATTGTTAGCAAAGCTAGTTTCTAGCCCTCCTCTTGTGGAGAAATTTTGAAAGGCTCATCCAAATCCATGCCAATAATTGAGAATCCAGAATACAAATAAAATGTAATTGCCATTAAACCACCCCAAAACATGCATCATTAATCATGCGATTTTGCAATTGCTTGATCAGCTACAATCTTAGGCTTTTTTTCGTTGAGTCTTTCTAGTTCTCAAGGCTGACCTTGCACCCTCTTTCATGGCATTTCCTATGGCTGCCTTAATTGCAAATCACTGTATCTTTTATGTCTTTGTTGGTGTACCTTTATATTCAAAGCACTGACATCAAAACAAATATGAAGAAACATTGTTTAAGAAAAGACAAAAAAAGGGGTAGTTTCATTCTCCAGCTGTTCACCTTTATTATAAATCATTTGCCTTCCCTTATAAAAGACATAGGCCTCATAGAAGAATGAGCTGATCACTGACATTGTGGCTCTTACAGTAGTGATAGCTTTCAGTTAAGTAATCAAATACTTCTAGGATTATAATTTAAATTAACGGACATTTCAAGGCATTTGAAAATCTCTACCATTGACCTTCTAATGAAGCTTTAAAAATATTTATCGTTGTGCTGATGAAGAACAACAGCTTCAAATTCAGCATACTAAGAACTTTGTAAATCATGTTACGCATCTGAATAAACACTACCACCCATTCAGAAACCTGCCATGCTCTCTGTTACTTCTTTGTCAGGTATCACACATGCCTTACCATACCTGAAGTCTTGTATGGTTGAAATGTGCCTGAAAAATGCATTAATGCAGAGAAATGGAGAGAAAAAGGTGCTGAATTGTTAGAAAAGTCTCTTCTCTTTGTATTCATCATGGTAATTGCCTGAGTTCCTGACTACATTCTTGTAAATTACTTTCTATCATTTTGAGGGAGGAAGATGAATCATCGTGTGACTACAGAAATTAATAATAAAACTCTACCTTTGTTACTGGAGACACCAGAGTAAAGGGGAACCAAACATGACTTTCAGGCTGAGGTTTCAGAATTTCCTGGTACTGTTTCTTCCCTTGAGGCAGCTCAGTTATAATGCACCCAGCACAGGTCAAGGTCTAAATGGCATATTGTTACCCCAGGTCTTCTGCTTGTGTATTAAAAGAGTTAACAAAACAAAAACAAAAAGATAATTACTGTCACAGAGAATCTGTCTAATCTGCATGTCAATGAATTTGTTTCTTCAAAAGTGAAATAATCTGTTCAAAAGAAGAGTGAAAAATTACTTTATATAGATTGCTGAATTATATGTAGATATACTGAATGATAAGGACATGAAGGGAAAACAATTCTGCCATTGCAGTAGGCAGAGAAAAGCAGAGCTTGTCAAAAAGATCAGACCAAAATAAGCTAAGTATTGTTTCTTTAAGATTCAAGAACAGAGTTTATAGCATTTTAATGTTTGTGATTAATGAGGCAGAAAGCAGATGCTCTATCACTGAAGCAGAGATATCATCAACGATCCGAGTAAGGAATAGTTTATTATTTCACAAAAGCTTCATGCCCTTCTGGCCTTGCTTAGGAACTTGGCAGGATATGAAATGAAGATGAATGATAGTTTAAACAGAGTTCACCCTTCCTCACAAGACCTTAGTAGTAAAATAGGAATACAAAACATCGGCTTGCGAGATTAGTAACATGTGCAGCACCTCCTATAATATACTTTTTTTTTGAATAATTGATCAGGAACACATAGGACAGATCTCATTATCAAGGTCTACTGATTTTTCCTGCTCACAGCCTGTTGCTAAATCATTTTCCAATTATGTAATAATGTTGTAAGTATAGAGGACAGATTTGGATGGAAGTCTTAATAGTTAAATGAGCACAGCAGTTTTTTCTAAGTGGAGGAAGGCAAGGAGGTAATGTGGAACCTGCACAGGTTGGCTGTTCTAAGTAGGACTATGAACACTCAGCCTCTAAAAGGAAGCACCATGGAAATGTTCATGTTTTAAGGTGGAGTGCTAGCGGACTATTTTTTGTGTATTTGTTTACTGTAAGAAGATGCAACACAGAGATCCTGTCACTGAAAATTTGTAAGAACAGAAAAACTGGTTTATGTTTCTGACAAGATAGTGTTACTTTTTGAATTCTTGGAGCTGCAGAAAAACCCCTTACAGTTAAGAATCAAGTATAATAATAAACGGAATAGTTTAATCTACACTTGCAGCCTAGAAAGCCAGTCATTGACACTAACTGTGTATTTAAAAAGGTCCCTGAGCATCACTGATAAATACTTCTGTTAACTTTTGGCAACACTTTTTAGCCCAGGAAATCTAATTAATTTCATCTTAAGTTTGCTTTCCAGAAGTTCACAATGTATTATCTAGGCTCCTCTGTAATGAATGGAGGGTAATTCAGATGACCTGATTTGGATCCCTTACTTCAGATGGGTGAATCTCACTTCAGAGATGCTTATATTGGTATTGAGGGACCCTACTGAGTAGCTTTAGACTGAATGGTGAACTATCAGATGTCTAAAGCTTGGAGGAACGCTCTTCTCTGCTGGTGAGGAACTCCATTTTCTTTTTGTCTCAGACATCTTAGGCTATGCATGGTAGAAAGATTATGGATATTGGACAAGCAGACTATCCAAAGTTGTAGAGTGCAATAATCATGGAAAAACTGCTCCGTGCGATGGAAAACTTTATTCATACTAGCTTCTAGGAGTGCATAAAAGTAAATCAATGAGGACAGTCCTCCTTTATCTACCTAAATTTATGAAATTTTATCTGAAGATGTAGTTTTAACTATGGACTATGTAATAAACTTTTGAAAAAAAATTTTTTTTTTTTACTTTATTGTTTATCTCAAAAAGGTAGTTGCTTACTTGCAATTAGTTAATTCTAGTTCCACATTTATTTACATTCATTAGTAACTGATTTTTTGTTTGGGTAACAAATCTTTACAACTCTTTCAATCAAATGACATAACATCCAACCAGAGAAAAGCGTTCTGGATTAAATGAAACATGGGCGAGTTTTCCCTACGCTTTTTTAACCCCTTTAAAAATACAGCTTAATTATGAAACGGAAATCCATTTCAAATGCTGAAGCTGAAACATTTTTTTGTGAAACTGTTGAAACGAAATGCAGAGTAAAACAGCAGCGGAAAAGAGAGGAATGGGTCTCTATCCTTCTGTCAGACCTTTTTGTTATCCAGCTACACAGCAACTGGACTCTTTTCATGATGGCTGTTGTAGTACCGGAGCAGCCTGCTGTTCATTGGCATCTAAGTGCTGCAAGACTACTTCCACCAGCAAATTTTAGTTCTGATGGGATTCCTGCCTGCCTTGAGATTCCACAGGTTCGCCCTGTCATTCCCTCGCAGTTCCAAAATCCACAAGCTGGTGAAAGCACACACACTGAAATGATTTTTGGAACATTTGATTTGAAGTAACAGCCCAAATAGACAGTACAAGAATCTATTAGGCAGTGCTGCCTATTTAGATGAAGGATAGTCCAGTTCCTCTCGCACCACCCACTGCCTCCTCACCATTCATTACCCCTTCAAGCTGTGTTATAAGATCATTCACTGAAAAATTTTGGCTTTATATTGTGAAGAACAAAGAGGCCTGCAGCCCTTGGCCTCAGACAAAAACCTTGTAAAACCCGTGCATGAAAAACTAAGAGCAACACTATCTACCGCTTGGGAAAAACACTCATAATTGAGATCATATTTCTGCACTTGAAACAATGTGATTTGCAAGAGACTCAACTTTAAAAATAACTCCATAGAAAAGACAGGGAAAATAACCCACAAAAATCCCAGAAAAATATAATGTACAAGCACAGGTAGGGTATTATTTAACCTATGGTTTGTTTTTTTTTTTAAAAAAAGACAGCTTTTTTCCTCACATCCCTTTCTCATTTATAAGATGACACAATACCTTGCTGCAGCTACACTTGAGCTTATTGTTGAGTGATCTGAGATGTGGAATTTATAGCAAACACATTTAAAACAATTTTTAAAAAACTGCAATGTACATAAGTCCCCTAGACTTATGATGAGACCAGTGTTACTCGTGACAATGTATTTTTTTCTTATTGCACTGTTCCTAATATTTTTTTTTCTTGAGAAGTATTTTGTGGAATAGTGCACATCTCACTTGTTCCTGTTTTCCAGTAAGCTTCCAAACTGCGCACAATACAGGGTCTGTCTCACAGCGATTAGCTCACTGGGATACTTGCAGCAGGTGTAGTGATCTGGGACCCAGGACAAGCAAAGAGTTTCGAATAGTTCTCACGTGGTTTTTACTACCCTGCTGAGGTCTGTATTACCACAATGAGTTTTGTGTCAAGAACAAAGATAATTTAAATATCTGTACAAGTAGACTGTTGTTCTGAATGCATTATGGCACACCCTAAGTGGCGTAACACAGAAATCAGAGCTTGGACTGCAGGAAGATGAAGTGACTTCACGCCACCGCTGTGCCTGCAAACCAGCTTTTGCAAAGCAGGTAGCACCACAAACAGAACGTGATGCAGACTGTGTAGGAGGTAGCTTTCTTATCACGTGATCATTAAAGCAAGGATGTGGTAGCCACTGGGACTGTAGACCTTTAGCTGGTGGCCAGTTTATATTCAAATTTATGTCACCGTACCGTCACTACAATACTGACATAAGATTAAAGCTGTCTCAAATCTGCCATCACACCTCCAGCACTGGAGAACTGCCTAAACAATGGTGAACTGTACCTGACTTGAGGACAGAAACCCATCTGACTCTCCTCTGATCTGCATGTTCAGTCTTGCCCAAAATTTACCCTTTCTAGATGATGAAAACTGGGATTCTGTGGATGGGCGTGAGTCCATAGAGGAAAAAATTAGGGTTGTGGTGGGGACATAAAGAACACAAGGTTGGGCACTGAAGTGTGGAAAGACTTTTGGGTAGAGGTTTTCTGTGGGGAAAATAGGAGACATATGAATATTGCACTAAACAATGGGAGTAGCTACCCAAAATTGTAGGTATGGGAATGTGAGTATGTGAAGGTAGGAGCTAGGAGTATAAGAAAGATGGTACAACACCTGGCTATAAGCTTGGAAGGCTCCTTCCAGCATCTTGTGATGGCTGTAGTAGCCTACATGCCTACCATTGTAAAAACAGCAAGGAAATACTGCATCTTAAAAACATGTGACTCTTTCAAATTGCATATTTTATTTTCTTGGTGTTTGGTCTGTTGAAGTCCTCAAGGAGAAGGGCGAAAAATAAAGGACTGCATAAGCCACGACACGGCCACAATAGTTGCATTGACACTTGTGAAAGTATGCAAATACACAAGAATACTTATATACATCTTTATACTCAGATTATGGTGGCATCTGATCTCTCAGATAAATTTGGATAAAAGTGAATGAATAGTATACTTAATAAGACAAGCCAGATGGTGTGTGTGATCTTGATCTTTTTTGAAACTGAAGTTCATTTTGTTAAATAAATTCCTATTTTTCATTTTCCTTAAACAAATAATTAGCATTTCAGCAACACAGAATAGGTACTTAAAGTAGCTGTAAAAATATTTACTAAAATTTACATACTGTTTCTCTCTCTTTCTCTTACTTTTCAGGTAGTAGAGTTTTCCTCATAAATACACATAGACAAGAACCTTGGAGCACAAAATAAAACGTGTGTACACATACATACATACATACATACAAACAAATATAAGGTATCATTTAGAGGATTCCAAGGTTTGGTTTTTGTTTTTTTTACAGACGGCTTTTTTTGCTTGAACCAAAATCTTCACAAGAAAATATTTCCCATTTTGTCACATTTAAAATCAAACACTGCCATGAGGTTCATGCCTTGTCCTACCTAGCAACAAACTTAGAAGCAATGATAGTATGGTTTCTGGTCTGAAGCAAGAGCTGTCATTTTTGTTTTATTTTGCTTGTGCTGATAATATGTATTCTCCAAAACTAAACTGTTTTGGTTGGCTTCAAGCAAGGCAGCATCATTTTTTTCATATGGGAATATGTTCTAAAAAATTAAGCAGTAAGATTCTTCATTATTGGTATTATTGTAGCTCTTAGAAACCTCAGTCAGGACTGATGCTGTGTGATTCTTTGTGTTTCACAAGTACAGAGCAAAAGATAGGGCAGTCTTGTAAGTTTGTAATGTCAGTGGTAAGTGGTTTCAGCACCCCTGTGTGCTACTTCTTGATGAAGAGAACTCTCTCTCCTCCCATGAACTTTAACATCATGCTCTCACATATGATAGCAGAATTTGCTATGTGTTCATCATTTGGCTGCTCAACACTGCTATTGCTCCAGATCCATTATTTCAGTACTACCATGTCCTAAGCTTGCCAAGGAGCATGATTTCATCTCTGACAGGGCATGCTCACCGGTCCCAACCAGACAATAGGAGATTTGCAGGAGGGCACAGCACCATAAAAAACAAGATGCGTGAGGCCCTCACCTGTTTCGTCATTTTAGTGTAGAGCTGAACAGGCTGACACACATCTAAGTGTTAGGTGGGAGAGAGCTTAATGGAGAGGTCATGAAGAAAATTCTCTTTCTCTAAGGATGAAAAAACCAGACCTTAAATTAATTTTTTTTTCTGTGGGCTGGTCACATTAGGACCTTTGTGTGATGAATGAGTTTAGTATTGGAAAAAAGGTGAACTTTCTTATTGAGGCTTTGATGTAGGAATATTTTGATGAAACAGAGGGTAGGAAAAGCTGAATTTCTGTGGTGATTCTCTGTCTCCTCCCCCCCGCCCCTTTCCCTGCGCGTTCCCCCTAAAACTGCCTATTTCAGGAGGTCCAAGAATCCTATATATTTTCTCCAGTACTGCAGAAGTCTCTAGATGAAGAGAAGCCTGGTTAATCCATAATAATGGCAGGTCTGTTTATTGATCTCATAAATTGCACTTTACTTGACCTGTCAAAAAGGCAGAATTCTCAGCATGTGCTTTCCTGTTCCTCTAAGAGCCTCTCTTTACCTCGGGCAGATTGCTCCCCCCAGCCTCTCCCCATCTGCAGGCAGCTGTTGTAAACCCTCATCTAAATTCATTAACCTTCCTCCAAACAATCTATTTGAGTTCATCCTTGAGAAAGTACAGAAGGAACAATAAACACTCACTACTGATTTTTCTTCCCTGCCTTTCGTAACACACCCGCACCCAAACTGCATACCCAGGTTTCTTCTAAAAGGAGGAAAATAAAAACCAAAATCAATAGGAATCAAAATCAGCCCACAGACTAGGATTTCCTGATTAGTAATGCTCTGATTCTTAGGCAGTCTTAACACCTGTCTAATACCAAGCAAAAATCTACACGCTAATCTGAGTGGTGGCAGAGCAATCAATGGCGCGTACCTATAAGAAAGAATCAAAGAGGAAGCTAGTGCTTAAGAAACCACTATTCAGTGTGACTTACTCATTGCACACTACTTCTACCTGAACAGTACCCTGAAGTGCAATATTATTGTTGCCATGCGAATGCCTCAGTGGATCTGGAGTGACTCTTGCGTAGATGAGAAGCTTTGTTTTTGTTGAAATGGGTAAAGTTGCAGACAGCTGCATGATTCGTTTCTACGTAATGTTATTGGGTTGTATCCAGAGCAATCAGTTCCTGCGCTCTGAAAGTGCATTGCCAGGTATCTTTTAAAAGTACCTTTTAAGAGCATGTGTCTTTTAGCAGTGCAGTTTCTGATATCACAATGTGAAAACTACAGTAAGCAAAAAGGGAACATTTTAAAAGGAAGCACTGGCCTTTAAATGCCTGATTCTCTTTACCAATAAAGAGAGCTGAGTCCCAGCTCACATTTAATTTTATTGGGATTTTGAATCATAGGTGCCTTGCAAAGCTCCTCTGATTGTATTGTCAGTCTCAGAAAGAATACAAAATCTGGAACTGAATTGTAGGCCTAAGATAGAGTGACTGTATCTTTTCATTGACCAAAAAAAGTGAGAAAAGTTGCCTAGCTTAGCTGAAGCATTCAGTTTCTGAGTGGCTAAAGGTAGGTATGATGAATCCCAGCTAAAAGGTACTGAGAGGGCTGAACCACAAATTTTGAAAAAGTCATTTTGCAAAATTTTTTGCAGGTTCTGCTCTCACTTGAACTAGCTTTAATGAGCCATTTCCACATATTGCCTTAAATAAATAACAAAAAAAAGGGTGGCTGACAAATTGTCAAAATCGTGTTCAGATAGATGGCTACGCTAAGTATGGCTGCAGGTCAGATGTGTGTTCTGCCAGCTGCAGAGGGTTTCAGGATCATCCTAAGTGGTTAAAGTGCATTGTAATTTTTGCAGAAAAATATTTAAAAAGTGGACAAGGCTCCTCAGTACTCTTTCTGTATATCCAATAGTATTATTTTTAATGTAAAAATATGCAGGTCTTACAAGAAAAACCTAACAGGATGCCTTGCATTTTGAGTGTGGGAGTTTGCCTTGCGCTTGACGTTTGCCTGGGCCATTAAAATTTTTTAGCGGATGGATGAGCAGAGGCACTGGAAAACAAAAAGCACAATAAAATTGCAGGTTATGTATTTTTTCCACAGCCTTAGTAATGTTGTTATGAATATATTCAAATTAGCGTCAAAACATTCCCTGTCCCTGGATCTTAGAAGACACTTTAGGACACACTGTCTCAAAGGCTGTGAAAATTTAAAGGCATGCCACTTGGATGAATGCTATCTTACTATTTTTCTCTATCTAGAAAATGGTGGTGAGTTATGGCATTTTGCTGCAGTAGATGATAGGAGATGATAGATTGGTTTTGAATTAGTTCCACGTGTATTGTGAACAGAATAGGAATATTATTTCCGTGGGAGCTGGATCAGATCTAGCAGCTCTGACTTTCCCTCCTCTCCCCATTCAGATGTCTCCCCATCTTCAGATGTCTGCTTCCGATGTCCCTCAAACCCGTGAGCAGTTTTGCAGGCTGGTAGTACAAGACGTGAGTGGGAATGGCGGAAAACACGGCCTACTCCATTTTCAGTTCCTGGCTGGTCTGCACTGCTTTTGTCTTCAGGGGACTTTTTAAGACAGTCCAATCTGCTGTCCTGGGGACAGAGATGCAATTCGTCCAGAGCCAAAGGGCAGTTGTGCTCGAACAGTAATGAAAAAGCTGTTCATTGCCTGGCATTTCTCACGAGAAGCCATGTACATTAAGGAAGCTGTAAGAAGCAGTGTGGTTGCTGGAGGACACAGACTTACCTTTCCAAAAAGCACTCTCAGGCAATGATGTCAGTTAATGGGTTGCCTGAGTTTGCTAGAGAAGGGGGATTTCTTGGAATACAAGTTCAAGGACTGATTTGAGTGACCCTAGGTTAGAATAGTTCAGAAATTGTTTGTGCTATAGGAACTTACTGAAGCTGTGCCTTAACATTCCCTCTTTTCCAGTAAATTACTGTATAATGGCTGAACGGTCAGCTGGTATAAAACAACATTACAACAGTAAAAACAGTGTATTGCTTTTCAGTGTTAAATAAATAAGCCCACACTTCTTTCTTGGCTCATCTATAATCTTTGGTGAACAGCACCTGATTGATAGGAATGTAATGATAATCCAGCTCCTCCATTTAACGAGCCAGAGGAAACGTCCAGCTAAAACAGCCTGTGTTTCTGACACCCAGAGAATGGCCTGGAATGACTGCCAGAAGTTATTGAGCTGGAGAGAATTTTAAATGAATGAATTGGGCATGAGTCACGTCTTTCCACAGAGCAACTGCGGGTGCTGGCTGCTGAAGTACTTGAGAAATCAACAAGGGCCCCTTTTGAGGGAGCTGGGGGAAAATTTCGTAACTGACTGGGATTTGGAATTCTGCAGTGCATCTGGAATAATAATACCCTACAACACCAAAGATTATTTAAAGACTAGCAGCTTCAGTTTGTCAATAACTCAAATACCAGCAAACTTGGGTGGTGAAGGGTGGCAGAGTGTTAATTGGTCTGGAAGCAGTATAAATACTTTCTGCATTTATCTCACTTACAAATGTTCACTGGTGATATGTTATCAGTAATTTACGATGTGCCATGACAAACGCTTACATTTCTGACAAAAATAGCAATTAGTTAGAAGAATGAAGATTCTCCTTGAATGTTTTCAGCAACTCATAGGGGGGGATTTCTTTCCTTCTATGTGTGAACAGCCTGTAAAAATCCTTCAAATTTGGCAATTTTCTCTGTTGCCCGAATCTGGTCCAGTTTTTAAGCTCTTCTAAAGACCTTGCAGATGCTCTCATAAAATTATTGGTATGAATTATTTCCATACCCAGTGCATACATTAGTGTGCAATCATGGTGATAAGTACAAAAGAAACTCATCAATTTACTCACACACTTTCTTAATCCCTGATGCAGACATTGTTGCTTATTTGATTTTGTTTTCTCCTTCATAGATATTGTAATTATTACCAAAGGTTGTCTTCTGAAGGAGGAGTAAAATGTACATCAAAATTTTCAAGCGTTGTCTAATGTATGGGGAGTGCTCTATTGCCCCAAAATTTCATGCAGGATGCTTATCAGGTGCAGGGAAACAAGTGGAGTCTAATTTGTTATAGTTAAGTATCACACTGCAGATAGGTATTGCACTGTGTCTTCGCTTTCATCATCAGGGAAAGGGACTCGCATCCCTGTGAGAACAGTCAAGTGCTTTCTGAAGATGATGACTGCTATGAATCCAGAAGATCTCTGTGATCTTAGCGATTTGATAGCTGAAATCAAAATAGCATAATATCCAGGCATCCCTGATACTTTTTGGTTTTCCTGCCAGCATCATCTCTCTGTTGCCTAAGTTTCAGTCACGTCTCTAAGTGCATTGACTTGTGTTATTCAGTGAACTCCAGTAGGGATTGTTTTGAAAAATAAGAGGTTAATTCTTGATGATATAGAAGATTGTGGAAAAATAATAGCTTCTGAATTCAGAGAGAACTTGAAAACAGTGAGGTAATATTCTGGTTACATCCACAGGCCACCAAAAGATAGGGTTGGTGAAGATTCAAGTCAGAAGCAATTCACTTCTGTATGTTTCCTCTTTGTAGGAGAGCTGGAGAATACCATGATGAAACTCACCTTAATAAATTTTGTAAACAGACTTAGCCAAAGGTTATCAAAGCCAACTGAAAGGCACCTCTTAAGCTTAGGAGTTTTGGGTAAATCCTGGAATTGTCAGATTTCAGTTATAAATTTAGTTAGTTATATTTAGTTATGCTCATTCCCTTCCTTCTAGACCCACTTGTTTTATGATTCACCTTTTTAAAGTGACACATCAGTTTTCAGCTGTGGAGAGAATTTGGGATCTGAGCACCAAGTGGGTGGTATTACAATATGGCATAACCATAAATTATGACAGAAAGAGGGCTCCTTTTTTTTAATGTGGAAGGGATGTAGCAACTGCACCTCTCAGGCCCTTTTGTATCACCTCTAGGGTTACTGTGTGAGGTGACCAAAGTCCCAGGTGACAGTGTTCGTTGCCTGCAGCTCTGGGGAGGGAAACCTACCACGTCGTTCCCTAGACACTATGGAGGTATGAGAGGGGACTGTCGGATCTGCTAGACAATCCTTCGTGGTTACTTGGGAACACTGAATCTGAAATGGAACGATGTCACTTAAGGGTAAAGAGCAAGCAAATCATCCTCTGAATAAAAGGGCAGAATTTGGTCAGTATGACCAGTCAATGGAAAAGAAGGCTGACTCTTCTGATCTGTTACAGAAACAGTTCTGATTTTACAAAGGCACTGTTTTCTAACAGGGATATATTTTAGCTCTTTATTGAAACCCCTAACTCCTGAACTGAATAACAACGCAGTTTTATGAGCTGCCATACTCAGTGTTACACGCTTTCCGTTAGACCCACAAGGAATAGATGAGAAATGCCTGCAGATCAGATCAGGAATAGTAATTACAATAGAAAAATACATTTTTTTTCTGGATTTTTCTCATTCCGAGGACAGAAGATGTTTCTTCAATTCTTAGAGAATGGGGGACTGGCTTATTTCAAGGGTGAAGAAGATATTGCAGGAATGCTGTGTGGCAACAGTGTGAACCACTGGGCTTGCTGCTTCTGAAACAGTGATTGACACAGAGGATTCTGCTTTTTGTGAAGCTGCTGTTATCTCCCAGCACCTGTCTTCAGACATTGAGCTGTTATGTCAGTGGCACTGAATAAAAATGATCCAGAGTTAACAGACAGGAAAAGAAATCAACCTGAAGAAAGGCACCTAGCAATTTAAAAAGAAGAAACACAACAAAACAGCAAATGACCCCACACACGACTATCTAGTTTTTCAGTTAAACTCATCACAAAAAGAAATTTATTTTGCTTCTGGAAAAAACAGTCCTTCTCCAGATCCTCTCTTTCTAAGATTTTGTGTGCAGGAACACAGCATGTGCTAGAAGAGGTGGCCGATTCTTTCAGACCACTTTGACAGGAGCAGTAGATTTCTGTTCCCAAACCTGCTTGGATGTGGAAGCTCTGGGCCACAGAAAAGCCTTACACGGTTCACGGACCGGGGCTGTCTGCTGGAAGAACTGCCAGGAACGATAAAAATGATAATAAATTTGCTTTTACTGCTCCTCTCTGTTGTAATAAATTTGCCCTGTATCTTTACACAAATATGTGTACAGACCCTCTTTATAAACCCCTGGGGAGGAATTTGTGCACAAAAGTAACATTCTCTTTCTCTTCACTTCTGTTTGTGGTGTCTTTTTATAATTTGTGGAAGCTGTCCAACAGGTTGAAAAAATGCATTGAAAACCTAATCCAGACATGTCAATACAACACTGGTTTTAGTTTAAACAAAAACCAAGCAAGTTTTCCCCTTTCCGAAGTAGTGTCTCCAAAAATACTTCTCTGATTCAGAGAGTACATTTTTGTCCTGGCTTAACTCCTTCTGTACTGAATAACAAGCAAGGCTATTTTTACATGGCATCATGCATGTATTTATTCAGAAAAATATATTTTTCTAACAGGAGCTGAAGCTTTGATCAGAAGTGTAACAATTTCTAAAGTGTTAGCCAAAGTCTTTGCTAGTATAAAATGAAGTTAGCACAATAACACTTATGTCCAGTAGTGCAAAATTTGAACCATAGTGCATGAACCAAGGCCAGTGGCAAAGGAAGTGTCATCATTTCCCTGTGTGTTTTTGGAAAAAAATGGGAACATGGTACTTTTGGAGACTTGTTTTGTAAAAATTCCCAAGAATTATTATATTTGGGCCTGTGTGATATATTTGCCTCAGAACTTCAGTGTCATTCCTTGCTCTTTGAGAATCTGTCAATAATTTGACATGAATTGACATTATTTTTTTAAATGGATGTGAATTTCCCTCAATATCAGTTAATATCAGAACTGGCTTGAGTCATAAAATTCAGACCACATAGAGTTTTTTGAAAGTTTAAGTTCTATGTTTGGTTTCAGTAAATAGAAGGTAGAATATGTCACCCATCAAAAATTCTGGATTTGGATTAAGAAAAATACCCACTGTCCACAGCGTGCTTTTTTTCAAATCCACGTTCATGTGCGTACAGTATTATATTGACTAATTCCAGTTTGGGTGGTCTGGCATGAATGTGTATGATGAATATATATCAAAAGATTTTAACTTATGCAGTGAGAATGGATTTAACGTTGAAGCTGAGAGGGTTGTACCTCCTCACAAACTCTGCCAGTGACACCATCATCTGTGTCATACAATGAATGTGAAGCCCAACCTGTTTTTCCCCAAAGTAACGCCAACTTAATTCAAAGCGAGGTTGATAATTTCATCCTTTAGTTTTTATAACAAAAAATAATCAATATGTTCACAAATATTTCCGTTCAAAGTGTATCCTTATTTTTTTCCAGAATGTATTCCTGCTAAATGAAAATGCTGAGTGTGCTTTATTGCTGAATAAAGACAAGTGGGATTGGTAGGATGAAGATATTGGTCAAATGTTAGTCATAAAAAAATGAGCATGGCATTTCCGAGCTAACGTGCGGAATTTCATTTGCAGATTTTTATTATGAGGATGGGAAAAGGTATCATTTGCCAGTCATGGTCTTTGTCTTTGCTGCACTTGAGACCCCCCCATGCAATGTACCTTCCCACTTAACAGGGAGGGCAAATGAGCAACCGAAATCTTGCCTGGTTAGGCAATGAGAGAACATTTTGCCATTAAAAATGTGTAAATTTTACGTAATGGGTCTTCTCAGGAAGGGTTTCATGACATTGTCAAACCTTGAGAAGGAGCTTGTGCTAGAGGAAAGCTGCAGAAGCGCCCTCTGTGCCCTCAGCTCCAACAAACACCTTTGCTCTTCAAGCTTAACTCTGCTAGCGAGCAGCACAGTCCTTTCCCGCTGAGGCCAGGGAGCACTCAAGCTGCGCAGCCCTTCATGGGAAGCACTCACAGCAACAGCCCTTTATCAGTCAAAGAAATCTCTTGCTCTTGGCGTTTTATCTCACCACTGAGCAACAGCAACCTACCAGTTAGAGTTCAGCTGAAGCTGGAGAAGTGAAGGAGGGTGTTGATCCGTGCTAGTGTGTTGCTAGAGTAAGTACGCCCAAAGTATTGCCTCAGCAGAGAGGTCATGGAGTTAATGCACACAAAGACTGAACTGACCCTCTGTATCTAGAAGTGATCCTCTAAGGGCAGAGTTACAAAACACTGTGGGGAAGCCTACGATCCCCCGTGCCTTCTTGACGGCAGGTAAACAGAGAGTGTCCTCCTCTGGGTCATTCCTTCTGGCCTCTACTATAGCACTCTGTGGAAAAGATGAGAACATGTACCTTTAAAAACCAGCCGTGCTCCTGGCACTACTACAGTCACATGGTCAGGCAGCTTAGTCATTAGAGAAGATTATTTTGTTCTGTGATACTCTTTTAGCCAGCAAGACATGCTGTTAGCTTGCATGCACCCATTCATATGATAGGGAAACATCCAAAGATACACTTTCAATGGAAAATGTGAATAAGCAAAATATTTGTAATGAGGTGGTTTCAGTATTCCTGCCAAGACAAATCAGAGAAGGGAAGAAACACACGTCTTGTGAGTATTTCCTCTCATGACAAAGATGTGACCATATAAGCATATGGTTTGAAAAAGGAACAGCACAACATCTGAGCAAGTTGTGAATACCCTTGCGGTTTCAGCCACAGTGGCAATTCAAGAGATACCAGTACAGCAAGAGTTTTCTGCTGTATTTACCCCTGAAATCTGCCTAAATACAGCTGTAGATTATCTGTCCCTTTTAATTTGTTCACTCTCCTGCAGCCACCTGAAGTAGCTGTTCTTTCAGGTTTTTGAAGCAAGGTATTGTAAGCACCTTTACCTGGGCATACCTAAATGTGGGAAATGAAGGTTCAAGCTCTCGATACGGTGAGTATGAGGATGCAAATGACTTGTTTTAAGCAGTCAGGCAAGAGCTGAGTCAGGATGAGTGAAATGAGTGGTCACTTGTCTTAACCAACAGTCTATTAAGATTTTTCTCTTTTTCATCTTGGAAATGCCACCTTTTCAGTCTTCAGTGTAGCTGCAGAAAGAGTCTGTTCTGATGAATCACCGTTCTCTGAAAAAAGCAGTTTCCCTGCAAAATACCCAACCAGCGGTACTACCATTACCACAAATTATTTTCTTTTAGGGTTCAGTCTGGTTCCTGTAGAAGCTAGTGGAAAAACATCTGATTTCAATGAGTGTCGGTCAGGATTAGGCGGCTACTGTTGTACCGTGCCTGTTAGCACTGTTCTTCCAAAACTGACGTAGTAGTTGGACCCCAAAAGACGCTAACAGGAAGAAAACTCAACACTTTTTTAAAATCATGGTTGATGAATCCAAGCTTTATTGTCCCATAAAATCAGCCCTAGGTCTAGATCTTGATGTGCTTTGCTGTCTTCTTATTGCATTCAATAATTTCTTTTCCTTCCTTCCCCCACCTCCATCTGATCTAATTCTCTGTGCCAAGGGTCTCCAGCTTCTTTTTTGGCCTTGTCACTGTGACACAGGTACTGCTGGCTCTGTACCAGATTGCTTCCTTTGAGGAGGCTGAGTATTTTCAAACTGTCACAGTGATGCTATGGGGAACCCTTTCTTGACATTCCTCTCTTTTGTTGATTTTTCTCTTTTTCTAAGAAAAAAAATTGTTTTCCAGTATTACCTTTTTCTTCTGTCTCTTTGTTTCTTCCCCTTTACCCCCCTTTTTTGCCATCCTTTTACCATTGTTTAAAGGCAGCAATAAAATCTATTTTTATTTTCCTTTCTGAAGTTCCAGATATTCTGTCTGTTCCTTCCACACTTTTTCTTCATCTCACACCTAATCGTTTCCTTGACACATTGCAATTATTCCTTTTTAACTTATTTTCCACTTACAGTCTACCAGAACAAAACTGTGCATGAACAGTTCAAGCCTGTATGTATAGGAGAGGTCCTGGGATCTCTGTGGGACGTAACATCGTGCTACACTCAATGTGAAATAGAATTCAGTGTTAGCTAATGCTCTAGTCAGGCAGACAAAACTGCTGTCGTGGAGCAAGAAAGCACAGGTAAGCTATACAGAGCAGAATAGAGAAGGAAGGAAAGGGGAAAGACGAGTGGTGTAAATATGAAGAGACCAGTGGACAGGGCTGAAAGTGACTGGGGAGGAGTGGGGAGCTGAAGGGGAGAGCAAGGAGGAGTGCATAAAAAAAACCAAAGAGGAATAATAGTGAGGGAAGGATAATAAACCTGAAGGCAGTGAGGGTGGAGAAGTAGAGCAGCTTCCATCTTTGCAGTGCTTCACAGAGATTTAAGAACAAAGAACCATGACAGCAGCTACTGTGAATTCAGGGTAGGGTGCATAGCTGAGAATGAAAATGGCACTGATTTTAAATGACCTAAGATGCAATGTGCCGTCTGAATTTTTTTTTTTTTTTGAGTCATGAAGTTCATACGTTGCATTTGCTGAATCTCTGATATTCCTTGTTTCTTTTTTCTGACAAGAGATAACTTTTCTTCTTGCATAAAATCATGATTCATTTTGTATAACTCAGGAAGGAGCCTTAAGGCAGAAATCTTTCTCCTTCATTTGGAGAATCTGTAAAATGCAAGATGGAAACAAGATGATCTGGTTCATGAGGAGGAAAACTTGGGTAAGGAAGAGCATCCAGATCCTGCTATCTTTCACTTGACCAAGGTACAAGAATGTCCTGGCTTTAAAGGAAATGAATTTGAAGCCCTCCTCTTTCCTCTGCCTGCAAAGGGGTTCACCCCGCTGGCTGCAGCAGTGCCCTTTGGCTGCCATAGCAGCTGGTCAGTATGTGGGCTTTCATCCGAAGGTAACCCTACCTCTTAACCCACATAGTATAGATACAGATATACTTTTTGTCCCCCCTCACCTTCAGTCCTTCATCCAGGCAAAGTCCCCTCTGGTTTTCAATGGGAAGATTTAGCCAACAGTAGCCAGTGACATAAACTCTGCCTCTGATCCTTCTTATCCCCCAAAACCCAGAGACTTGGAACTGATCACGTCTCAAGGCAAGTTCTGACGGCTCGCAATGATAAAAAAACCCAAAAGATGAAGATTAAGAAAGAAAAATAGCCGCATTAAAGGCAGATTTCAGAACTCGGTTACACCTCTGTGAGTTTTAACAGTTAGTTTCTTCTCAGGAGAAACATGAGATATTTACCTGGCAGCCTGGTATTTTTCTTCTCCCTTCCTCTAGAGTGGGATACGAGACAGTAAAACTGATGGCTACAGTCTGCATCAACTGGGGAGCGGACAGGCTACGCACTGTATTTTGTCCACTCTCAGGTCATGCGATGCAGGCTACTCCTACAGAGCATTTACCCAGCTGGGTCCAGTTGCTGCTCAGTTCTCTGGCAGCAATGAATTGCAGCTTGGGGGAGTTGCAGGTGCCTGTGGACAGCCAGAAGAGAGCTGCTTATGTACCCTGTAGTTTCCTGAAGGTAATTTTAGCTGCTCAGATAAGATTTCCTCAGTTCTTCTTATGTCTGCCTGGAAATCTTTCAGGATAAAGACTGCTGTGAAGAATTTTCTCAAAATACCTTGTTGAGTTTGCCTATAGATTCATTTTGCAGAAAGTTATTGGAGAGCTGAGATTCAGAATTCCCATTTTTACCGTACGGCTTCATTGCCTAGTGATGCAAACCTGAGGTGAGGCTTCATCTCTCTCCTGAGGGCTCGGGAGAGATGGCAGAGAGGCACCTTGAGAGAAGGAGGGCTGTTTTCAGGGATGTATGCAAGACTCTGATTTCACTTTACAGAGCTAATTCTTTCCTTTCATGATCACTAAGGAAATCACTGAAATGATCTGACACATAACAGTGTTTGGTAAACTTTTACTGTAAAAGGCGATGTATGGGACATTTTATTTTGCAGCAGAAAATTATTTCTCACCCTATGGTTTCATTGGTAGTCAGGGTTGGTAAAGGTGTGTTTGTGCTTATGGGGTCATCCTTTAATTTCAGCTTGTGCTGAGCACCAGGAAACTCACATTGCAGAATTTTTTTTTTTCCAGTGAACTTAGCATTTTCTAACATGCTAAGGAAAAAAAGAACAAGGTGGGTTGGTTTTTTTTTTATTTTTTTTTTTAAGGAGGGTACCTTCAGAGTGTTTTCACCTATGGCCCTGTCATATAAGTGCTTAGTCTGCAGTTCTGATGGGGAAAGAGATGGTAAAGCATCACCTGCTTCATTCTTGGTGTGCCACATGAATCTGGTGATGTTTAGACCATACGAGGCTTGAGATCTGGCTGTTATAGACTGGACTGGGACAACATCATAGCTCACCTAAGTGAGATAAAAGGTGGTGATTTAAAAAAGGAGAGAGGAAGAGCCTATTTATGAGTCCTTTTAGCTCTCCACTCCTCCATGATAAAGTTTTCTTTCAGCTGAAAAAATGGGGAGGCTTGTTTATTAAATATGTATGCTGACCTGGAGGAGAGGAGAGGAGAGGAGAGGAGAGGAGAGGAGAGGAGAGGAGAGGATTGCTGACTACTGCCAGATGAATGGTAAGCAGCAAAGGACAGAAAGAGTTCCTCTTCATGGTAATGCTCCTGAAATGTATAAGGGACAAATATATATATTTATTGAGAAAGAGCAAAGAACACCCCATGCTCTTGTAGCTAGGGAAAGCCCTTCCAGTGATCTTCCTGAAATAACATAAAAATCTCCTGGTTTAGGTTACTGATCTATCATCATTTACTGCTCTATGGAGATTACTGCCATTGTAGTCTGAGAAACTGAAAGATTGACAACGTCCCTGTGACCTGTGTAACACAATCTCTTAATACTGCCTTATAAAGAAATGAATAATTGGCATTGAGTACGTGTGTGTCGGGAGAGTAGCGCAGTTCTGTCGTATGCAGGATGATTTTACCTGAGAGGGTTTTGGTAATCTCGAGTTATTTCTGGGTACGCTGCCTGGCTCTCTGCTAGGACTGAGCAATTGTGGCCATAAACAGGAAATCTCTCCCGAAGCCGGGGTTACAATGCACATACATGCAAAACAGTGTGAAGAGACCTGGCTGCATGTTTCCAATGCAGGATCAGCCTGTGTGGGGAGAAGGGGGGGTGTTCAATCCTAGCAGTTGTCTCATGTCTGTCAGTGGGGGCTGCTGCGCCAGCTGCAACGCCTCTTGCCCTGCACTCTGCTCGTTCCTGCCGGGGAGGACATAGGCAGTCTGCAAAACAAATAGCAATTTGTTTGAGCCTGATGACAAATTCACACATTGGCTATGAGTGCACATGTGAGGGGCAGAAAAAACAACTTCCAGCTGGAAAATCTCACCGTACCTTACATTGGCTTAAGCGGGCAAAAGCTCCCTTATATCTTATCTCATAGAGTTGTTTCCTAAGATCCTCGGTGTATTCGTTCTGTCTGCAGATGGGGAAACAATGAAATGCCATCAGCTGGGTGAAGAAATCTATTGCATGGGTGATGCCTTCTTCATACCTTCATCTAACAGCATGTCTAATGGCCTCACAACAACACAGGTAGCTTCGTGTAGACTCTGTCAATGGGTATAGGTGCAATAAATCCCACAAACAGAGCTAGTTTTAATAAGGAGCTTCTTGGAGGCAAAAAGAAAATAAACTCTTCTCTCATTGAATATATTTAAAGTTTGACCTGTAAGGGATTCCAGGTGGTATATAGCTTGGTGAATCTGTGTTTTCTCTCTTTGGGAGCAAAGTCAGATTATTCTTGCTGTGATGAGCTTTTACTGCTTTCCCAGATGAGATATGGAGAGTGTCCACTTCTGCAGTGGCAGATGTGTGTCCCAAAGGGACAAACAATAGACTTAGAACTGAACTTCTGCTAACTCTTTTCACTCTTTAGCAGAACTTCTCTGGAAACATTCATCCTACCTATTTTATTTTTCAAGTGAAAAGCAAGCACACTACAAAATAGTAAGTATTTTGCTGAAATGTCAGCATTTTGTGAGGGAAAAAGTTCTAACATTGCTATCAGTAGTTCCTGAAGATGTTTCACTGGGAATTCTCTTTTCCATTGCATTTCCCCTCTAAGTCAAGAAGGTACTGCTAGTCACTACAGAGAGACAGTAAGACATTTTGTGTTACAATGAAATGCACAAAATAATCCATGGCACCTTTTCATGTGATTTATGTCATCTTTTTAGAGAATCTGGATAGCTTCTTGTACTTAACAGGCTGAGCAGGGATTTTTTGTGGAAGTAACTCTCTGAAACAGAATTCTTTTTTCAAAATAAATATTTTTTCACAGGAAAAAAAATATGTCAGAATTCTCTGACTTCCCATATGAACAAGCTTTGCCATTTTCATTTGCTGTGGAAGACTTTTATCAACCAGGAAGCAGAGACACATTTTCTCCTTATTTCTTTTTCCAGGAAACTCCTCCTTGTGAAAATATTTCAATTTTTAATTCTGCTCTAAATCAGATTTGGGTTTTTCTTTTCAGACTGTGAAGTTTTGTATGGGTGAGAAGTACCTTTTGAAGACTGCTGTATCCTTTAATTTCCAAACTGCGTCATGCAAGATGCTTCATACCTGAAAGTTTGTGCAAAATGTGTGACAGAAATTGTTTAAGAGTGGCAGCTGAATGAAGTGTGTTACATTAATTCACTGATAAGTGTCTGGTTCCCTATCAGCTTCTGAGTGATTGCCATTGATTTATGAATTTGTATATGATTTGGAGCCTTCCTAATTAAGAGGCTGCTTCTCTTTTTCATTCCTCTTGACAGTAGAGGTCAGCTGACTTGACATTATTTCATTTGAGCGATTGGCTTTACAAATGACTGCGATGGGGGCCTTCCAGGAGAGGATCTGAACGTTGTCCTCCAGCAGGTCTGAGAGTGCTCCTGTTCAGGGAATCTCTATTTTCAAGAACTTTCTTCAGAAAAGATACGCACATACTTTGTAGAGGAAGGAATGTTAATTGATCTGTTAATTCCTGACTGATACGAAGTATTTTGGACATCGCATAGGAGTTTAGGGAACTTGTAACTTACAGATTTTATAAAATTAGTAAACTCAGTAAAGTTACAGTGGTCTCATTCACAGTAGAATCATGCTTTTATCCCAAACAATTTCGTTCAGGAAGAAAAAAGAGGAAAAATGAATTTTCTTGAATAGAATTTTGATTTCTTTTTCAAATAACCTTTTGACTTCCCAGAGTGCTTTGGGGACATTGACAGCTCTACTGGCTTTGCATAAGAAATACAATGAAGTCAGAAGTCCCCTCAAAACAAGAAAAACCACTCACATAGTGTAGTCAGAGCTGTGAAAGTCAATATCAGTGTACTACACAGTTTTTCTTCTGCACAGGAAAAGACATCAATAAAGTCCCTATTAGTAGTCAGTAGTCTTATGGCCTTATTTTGAAGTCATAAGCATGGTAAATCTCTAAAGGGCTATTACATCTGAAGTATAAATCTGTTAAATATGTATCCACATTGCACCAAAATACTTTAGCAGTTCTTTTGAGTGAGTGATACTCATTTAAACAGGCTATCACATTATATGAAATATATTTTGGTTTGATTTGCTGAAAATAGATTAATTTAGCAGTGTTCTTTTACCCATTGTGCTGGATGCACTAGAGACCAACTTCCTCAGGTATTCATTTAACGGGTCTCCATTGCATAGGATTTTGTCTGATGGAAGGAAAATCAGTCGGTTTAAGAGGCCTGCTTCATTTCTTTAACAGCTATTCAGTTTGCTGGTCTCCAACATCTAGAGTTAAGTTTTCTATTCCATCTTGCACAGGACTGAATAGAAAAGAGTGAGAAACAGGGAGAGTCAAACTCCATCACTTAATTAGAACAGACGTATTTTGTATTTGACTATGAATCAGTTTTACCCAGAGATGACTAAAAATTAGAATTTATGGTTCAGGGGAAGCTTCAATACTTGGAAATCTTATTCCAGGCCTATTCGGAAAGCAATTACAGAAAGATTCTTGTGAAAGAGGCACTTTCTACAATGGTGACAGCAACATTATTTGAAGTTGCCTCTTCAAGCTGCATCTGATTGTAGCAATTGTCGAATGAAATATTGCCCTTTTCATTTCTTCTCCAAAGAGTGCTAGAAGTTGAGCAGGATGGAGAATCAGATGGCCAGGGAATATGAAAGCTCTGTCTTGAGTTTGAATAGGGCTCCTTGAACACTGTAACCTGCAAGTCTCAGCAGAGCTCCAGGAAGCCTCAAGCCTTCCATAAGTGTGCTCATAGTCAGATTGAACTTCATGCACAGAGAGGTCCTTCTGTGACATGTTTTGGGTCAGTGAGTAATCACTTCCACAAGAAATTCCATTTGGAAAACTCCTTTGCCTTTGTTCTAACTCTATTTGGGAGTTGAGTAGAAATGAAGGGAAGGTGGGGAGAGGCAAAGCAGAAACTTAAAAAAATGTGTCTCTTGTATTTCTGCATCCCGTTGTTGGGGATTAATATTTTTTTTGTTTTCTGTTTGTTTTTTTTTTTTAATATTTCCAAAATATTGCTTTGAAGTCTCATTATACAAGTTTTTCAGTCCTTTTAATTTTTTTTTCAGACAGAGAGACAGAAACGTAGTCTGTATAAGGATCTAATTTTTCAGCTGTTTATCTGAAGCAAGGCTGAGTTCCTGCCAATCACTGGCTGCAAAGTGTGTATGTGGCAGGTCTGTTCTCTGCCTTTGCCCCCTTGCTGCTTCTGTTTGATTAACTCAGCAGCAGTTGGGTATTAGCTGGATAAAACTAGCACTCCAAATGAAGATATTTATTAAGGAGCATAGGGTGAATAAGGAATTAAATTCTGAGGCTAAAAGGAATTGGTGTTTTCCTGCAGTGATGGCTAGTCATTGAATGAAAAAAACCCCAACAAACCCAAACAAAAAATCAGATTTCTATGGTGTCCATTCTATAGTAACACTTTAGGGACTGAGGTTCTAATAGGTGGTCATTATTTATGTCTTTGGGTAAAGAAACAATTACTAAGGAACATTTAGATATGCATCAAACCAGGCACAGCAGGTTGGTTGGCCCAAGTAAACTGGGCTGGTACTGCTATCTCTGCCCTGGCAGAAATGCAAAACTCTCCCAGAGGAGAATTCTTATTTAGGTTGCACTTTATACATAGCTTTCCAGTGGCAGCACTTGCAGCTTTCCTTTCTGCCGTTGTGCTGTCAATGATCCAGCAGTACAGTCCCTCCCAGGGAAGGATTCCACCGTGCACGACTATTGTAAAAGGAAGGCAGTTTTAAAAGATGAAATACCAAAAGGTGGATTGCATAGACAGTGTAAGAGAACAGCATGAAATCAACAAAGTCTGTTCAAGAAGAGGCAAGAGCTGTGAGTGAATCTGATGCGAGCAATGTTTGTATGTGGAAGGAAGATAGGCATGTATCAAGAATGTGAGAAGGAATGTAAGGAAGAGGCAGAAATGTTGTTAATGGAGATTCCAGCTAGAAAACAGGGTACTCAGCTGGGGCTCTGTTCTCCTGACTTCAGTTATTTGGGGTGGCACTGACACAACTCTTTGGTTCAGTGAGGCTTACTGCAGAAACCACTGTGTGTTTTTGTGAGCAAAGGTGAAAGACTGTAGGCTTCATTATGTAGTAATGAACATATTGTCATCATCTACTGATGAATGAAAATGGTATGTATATATAAAAAATCAAAAAGTTCATACGATGCTTATTCCGTAGTCTTATAAAATTAGATAAGACACTGAAGGCTAATGGAGGGAGGACCCAAAAAGTAATGGAATGTAGAAAAAAAAGCAGACTTTTTCAAAAAAGGGAAGACATACATAAATAAATGAATCTAAAAGCATCCTGAGAATGATATGAAAGTGGGGTACTATGAGGTTAAGATACAAATGGAAGTATATTTATACTTGGTATATGTACCATGGCAAATACAGGATTCCTTCTCTCTTTCTGCAAGCGGCACCAAACTCAAACAGGAAAACCAGGAACTCAGGTAAATGCAAGTCTAAAAGGGCTTGAAAACTCAGCAGAAACTCTTTAGAAACCTGAATCAATCTGCCTAATGTACTACATCATCAAGTTCTTGATAAAGTTTTATTAAGAGCTAGTGCAATATTTGTCCTCAATCTTAATGGGGAAATACAGCGAATTTTAACTTAAAAGGACAGGTGAAGCTGATTGTATGGGTAGGCTTCTCTTCAGGAGAGCAAATGATCATTTCACAAAGAAGTTGTTGCAACTCAGATCATTTTAGTTGATTTTCATTTTTATTAATGGGTAGATTTTTTTCATTTGTGGGGAGCACCCAGCGCATAGTAAATGTATAGGAAAATATATACTATAGTATATGGTAACTCAGGCTTTGTCCCTATTTGAAATCACAGGGAATGTTCCCATTGGTTTCAGTGGCTGCATGATTTGACCCAGCGAGGCAGACATTGTTGCCTGGAGGCTGTCAGGTAAGGGCTCTTACAAACCTCTTTTGAGCAAATAACTCACATGAAGAGGAAATTATTTCTGAGTAAGCAGCAAGCAAGCAGGACATCAGGCTATCTTGACCCTAATTTGATCTTCCTGACATTCATTATAGTCATCTTTTGGTTAATACTTTGGCTTGCGTGGTGAGACTAGTATGTGTCTTCCCATATTTGTTATGGCAGTGGCAGAAATAAGGACTCCTTTCTGACCCCCTGTGGCGGTGAGCAGCTGCAGCCTAGGCAAGAAAAGCTCCTGCTGTCTGTGTTTTTCAGGACACTCATTTCCTCCATTACCAGTAAATGTAACTATTACACCATACAGCTAAAAATTGGAGGTCACAGATCTCCAAAACTACACCCTTCCTCCAAGTTATGTGTGAGCTTCTGCTAGACTCATAGGTGGTCTTGGACCTTGGCTAAATGACTGTTTAATAGTTCAGAGAGTTTCAGCTTGACTAACCAAGGAATTATTGCCTTCTAATTTCAGTTCTCTGAGTGAAAACAATGTGCATTAAAGTCAGTAAAAGAAGAGGTTACTTAGAAGAAAGTTTGCAGATTTGGCCTGTAGTGATGCTTTGCATAATAAAGGGTGAGCAGTAACATTTTCTCCGAGATCTGTTGAACCCATTCTCCGAACTACAGTTATAGGAGAGATTGAGCCTTGTGGAACAGGCCTTCAGTGCTAGCTTGGATTTAAGACTGTGAATAAAGAAATTGTTATTTGGACTAACTAATCCAAACAGCAGAAAATCATTGCAAACTTCCTTTGAATTATTCCTCGTGGATCTCATTTGTATATCCATCTTGCTCACATGGAAGATTTGTTTTGCTTTCACTATTTTGTTAAAAACCCTGGCAGATTAACAATTGTTGATGCTATTTGGATCCTGCTGGACTTGAACTCTTCTGCTTGTGGTCTGTTTGTGTACCAGCTCATGCTCAGACTGGGGCTTGCTCTCAACGAGCCGGGACATCCAGGATCCATTTTTTTTCATTTGGCTTTAAATTCCTGAAAGTCACAATGTCACCGAGCAGAAACTTTCCATGAAGGCAGACAAAAGAAATTTCCAACCAAAACAGTGACAAATTTGGCTTTGTCATCTCCAGAAGTGATCTAGTCTCTATTTAGCACGTATCTATGCATAAGACAAAACTTTGGTTTACTTGGATGTAACAGATCAGACTACGTTCCCAGGCACTTGACACTACTTGATATATTGAGGCCAATTACGGCCTGGGTGGTGCTGAGGGTACATGAGGGTTATGAGAACAGCAGTGAGTCACTGGTAAGGGAAGCTATCTGCTGAGCAACCAGAATAATGCTTTTTAATTCACAATCTAATAAAGTAAAGTAAGCTGAGGTGAACGTGCTGTGCAGTCTAGCAGGCTGGCAGGAAAGCAGTGCCTAACACCCATCATGAGGTATTGAACAGCTGCCTGTAAGAGATAATATTTCATGGGGACTTTTGGAAGCATTTTTGTTAGTGGCTGGCCCGTATGGCTGCCCCTGCTTTCACTCCTCTCTCCTTTCGGACCTAAGACACACTTGCATAAGCTGCTGCTCCAGCCTGGTAGCAGAAGGAAGGCAAAAATCCTAAAAATGGCTGCAATGCACATGATTTACATTCTTTGGATTACACTGAGGCAAGCCAGGGCACAGGTACTTATTTTTGTCCTCGTCTTTCTGCTGCTGCTTTCCCTCGCTCTGCTCAGCTCACTGCAGAAGTGACACAGCCTATTCCCGTTGAGTGCTGTACACCATCCCACACACTTTGGAGATATCTCCCAGCACACTGCTGAGAAAAGCTGTTGTTCTGGCTCAAAATCACAGCTGGCAGCTGTTATTTGACTAGAGAATTTTCCTCTGTATAATGCGAGGTTTGGGACCAGTCATTACTTCATACTAAACTTGATTTTGTGTGATTCTGTGTGATGTTTTTTTCCAATGGTAAAATAAAAAGGATGACTGTTATAAAACTGGTGCTATTTAAAACCCAAACACTAATAAAAAGGAACAGTATTCTTGATACTAATAATTCTTAAAAAAGTAGACTTTTTGTCTCATTTCAGATGAACATGAAAGCCTGGACTGCTGGAATTTCTCAGCAGCATTTTGGTCCCTCTGCTTCAACACTAGTTACCCCCCACCCAGGAGAAGCAGTGCTAACCCACCAGAGCACCCGTTTTGTAAAGATCTTTTCCTAACATAGTTAGCAGAGCTTGAAATGTATGGAGAGTGAAACCACCAGTTATCCAAATATCTTGGAGAAAGATAGACAGGACCATACAATTTTGGAAAGGAAACCCATTTACCATGATTAGATTTAATAATATGTTCAGCAATATTCCATAATGCTGTATTTCTGCAGTAACATTCCTTATTATGAAAGATAATAAATTAAGAGCCATGTAAAATATCCCTGTCCAGTCAACTTAAGATAATACAGGAATAATTTGAAACACTCATTGCCTATTCTGAGGTTCTTGACTTATTATGATTCTTGGCATCATATAAGGAAGCCTCCAGACCTGGAATTTGAGCTTGAAAATGTGGCACTATTATTTTCATTTGCATTGTTTACACAGAATGATAGGTGTGTAAGGTAATTCAGAGGATCTTCCCTCTCCCCAGATAACATGTGCTTTTCCTTGAGAATATGCCTCCTCAGGCCATGAGACACACTCAAACGCTCACACTCATGTTTAATTTAGCCATTGTGAGGAGTCCTATTGATTTCAGTGGGACCACACACAGTAGGAAAGTTGAGCATGGGTAAAAACATTTGCAGATTCAGACCAAGGAATCTAGACTATCTGGGCAGACCCCATAAAACCAGATAGTTCACTGCAGCTAGGGGCCTAAATTGCATATTACTGGAAGTACAAGGAAAGCTGATATTCCATTCTATAAAATATTTCAAGTTTTCAAAAATTTGGTGTTGTTTCAAGTGGGGCCAAACTCTTGAAGTTTTACAATTTTCTAAGAGAAAAAAAATAGTTCAGTGTTGGTGGTTTTTATTATTATGTTTTTAGCCATTAAAATAATAAATAATAAAAAAAATATTTTGTTTGAAATAAGATATTACAACACTGAGAATGTTCCCCATTTTCACCAAATGTTTGTTTGCAAGAGAATTACGTGTTCCTCCAAATTTCCTGCTGTAGTTACTCAGACTAGCTGTGTGTGCTGCACCAAATTACTGTAAATGACTTATAGGGAAGATGGGTATGAAACACTAAAGAAGGACCGTGCTAGTATTTTCAATGGGAATGTAACACACCGTACTGTGAAGTGTAGTGAAGAGGTGCCCAAGGGCTAGATTTTAGATATAGGCATGAAAAGTAGAAATTAACTATCACAAACAGAAAACAGAGTTTGAGCCATATTGGCCCAAGCTGGGGCATCCACCAAGTCCAGTGCTCTTGGAACCAAAGACCCTTGGACCCACTTAGCACAGCTACAGCACTTCCAGGTCTAGCACTCGTTGGGCTGTCTCTGCACAGCACTTGACTGCACAGTCAAGGCTAGTTCAGAAGCACCCATGTCCCACTTCAAAAAGAACCTGGGTACTTGGAGGCTCATTTTCCAAAGGGACCCTATCTAAACCCTTCTGTTTAAATTATAGATCCACATCACCAGCCTGTTTCTTCTAAATCCAAAGACTAAGCACCACCTTAGCTGTCTGTGTATCACTATCAAAGTCCCCTCTGGTTTTGCTTCTGATGTACAGACCTATTTAAAATCACAGAATCATAGAATGGCTGGGGTTGGAAGGGACATTAAAGATCATCTGGTCCAACCCCCCTGCCATGGGCAGGGTTGCCACCCACTAGATCCGGCTGCCCAGGGCCTCATCCAGCCTGGCCTTGAACACCTCCAGGGATGGGGCATCGACAGCCTCTCTGGGCAACTTGTTCCAGTGCCTCACCACCCTCTGCGTAAAGAATTTCCTCTTAACGTCAAACCTAAATCTCCTCTCTTTTAGTTTAAAACCACCCCGCCTTGTCCTATCACTATCTGACCATGTAAAAAGTCCCTGAATCCTTTCAGTAGTAGTACTTTGGTCCATATAGCTCATGCTTAAATGTAGATGCACTCATTCCAGTCTCAAATTTCCTACATGGCATGTTTTCTAGCATCTCTCAGCTGCAGGAGAATGGCCTGGTTAGTGAACATAGCCCTGGGGAGTGGGGTTGCATCCAACTTTGTTTCAGCTCCAAGTGTCCTACTTCTCAGGAAAATGTTCTGTTTGGCAAGTTAGGGGGTGTTTTTTCCTTCAGCTTTTTCCTTCACTTAATTTCTTGCTTTCCTTTCTCTACCCTAAAGTGTAGACTACTTAATTAATGGAAAGGGAAAGATCTGAGGAACAGAGAAACATTGTCCCCAGATACCCAAAAGCATATGCATAGAGAAGCTTGGGCTCAGATTCAATTACCCAAAGAGAGATATGAATGTGGATCTTTGAAATAAATGCCCTAGTCATAACACTATAAGGGATTTTTTTTGCTTCTACCTTTCCCTTCTTTCCGTCCATTTTTCTGTGGAACGCTTAGCTCCCTAGCTCTGCAAAGTTCATGGCTGTGAGACACAAGTGGAGGCAGGAGCTTTCCTTGCCGTGTGAGGCTAGAGCTAAACCCACAAAATGTCCTCTGGCTCAGCCTTGTGGAGCACCTCTCTTACATGTGGCTGCTGATCTGCTGGGGAGGTGTTTGTGTTATGCACTCTTCCATGAATTGTACAGAGGAATTGTACAAGTCAAGCAGCTATTTTAGATCTGTGAAGGTCGGTAAGTCCGAACTTGTAAAGCTAGCTTTTAAAGCTTACAGTATTGACATATCTGCAACCAAATATTATTACAGTAGCCAAACAAATGCAGCAGGTTGCAGACAGACAAACCAAGCTAACTGTAAGTGAGGGGACAAGCTATGGCATTTCCACCTTTAGCATCAAATTCCTTCTTGGGGCTTCTGCTGGTCTCGTGCAGCCAGTAATGTTTCCTGCGCTACTGAGAACTGTGGCCTCCAGGGCTACCACCAGCTGGGACAGAGCAGTGGGAACTCGACTCTCAGAATAGAAATTCTCTAAAACAACTTGCAAATCTTGTCCCAGGAGTCTAAACCTCACTGAAAATCAGTGGTATTGGCTCCTATATCTCTCAGAGGCTTTTGAAAATATTCTTAAGTCATGAGATGTGAGAATTCAGTAAGGATTTGACTGCTATGATAACATCTCCTGTAGAACAAAAGCTAAAGCAGATGTGAGAAGTGGGAGGGTAATGAATAAGGCAGTTTTAAAAGGGTTTAAAACAGCTGAAGTAGCTTGCAGTTCTATGGACCTAGTGTTTCTATTCTACCAACAGGAAACTGCTGAGACACCTTCCCAGGTTTTATCCAGCTCCAGTGGTAATCATCTCCTTGAAGATGGTTTGTCCAGTGTTTGCTTTTCTCAACAATTCTAGTGTTTGTTTTTTTTTCCTTTGAGGAAAAAAAAACTTTAATAATTGGAAGATCACTGTTGTGGAAAAGTGATTCACAGTAGCTATTTTTCTCAGATGGAACGAATACACCTTAAAAAAAGGTATGAATCTTTTCTTTTACAATTGCTCCTTTAATAAACTATTTGTTTAAACCATATTTTTGTCCTCCTCAATGGTGAAGCTTGTTCCTTATTTAAAGCAGGATGACAGGGCTCTTCCACTGTTTGGAAAGGCACTGAAGCTGGTACTCCAGAACAGAGCCACCCATTCTTCTTCTGGGAGCTAATTGATTAGCCTTAGAGCTACAGATCTGTACTGAGGGACTCAAATAAGAAGACTTCGTTTTTTTTTTAATTACTTATTTCCCCGGGCTGTCTGTATTAGACATGTCCAGGTGGTCTCAAATTATTTACAACTGCAGGAACCTCTGTGGTCACAGGATTATCTGCATGGGGAAGCACATTTGAAAGCCAGTGTTTCCCTTCTCAGAAAACAGGACAAACTTTGTTACTGCATATTCTCATTTGGAATACTTTTATACTGAGCTAAGAGAACCTAAATATATAAATCTCACTTTGCAGTCTTTTGAGAGTAGTGATTTCCTTTAAAAGAAGATAATTACAAAAAAAAAAAAAGAAGGGCCTTGAATGTATTCCATATTTTGTTAATTTTTTGATGATATGCATCCACCTAGTAAGGAGAGGAATGGAATGTTACGTCTTCTGATCAGCCTGCTCATTAACTGTCAGTTCAGGTGTTGAACTTTATCTGTAAAAGTCTGAACTGTGTAGTTATAAACAATGCACTATAATGGCTTTCCTACAATGCTTAACACTGCTTCTGTTTCCCCACAGAGGAGAAGCACAACATTTTAAAGAATAGTAAGTGCCTAAGAGCATCCATTCTCCAACAGAGCCGCTCACACCGAGGGCCCAGCTTTCCCGCTGTTCCTGTTTTTTTTGGTCTCTGCCTTCATTTTCACAGTGAAACCAGAGTTTTAGCCCATAGCGGTCAACATAATTGACTTTTTCAGTTTTAGCGATTATTTCTTTTCAGAGTGTCTTCAGGGTTATTCTTAGGTCTATCTTTTAGGCTGCTGGTATCTGTTCAGCCTGGCAGCCAGATGAATGTTTTAAGAGGAAATCTGACAGTCTGCACATATCTCCTGTAGCACTAGTGCCAAGAGAGCCACTATTTTAAATACCTGTAGAAATGTGTATATATACATTTATAAAATATGGTAGCCAGGTTATAGACTTGCTTCAGTTTTTAATTTCACAGTTTGTTTTTGTTGAATCATAGAATCATATAAATTAGGGATGGAAAAGTTGTATTAGGTCATTTAGCCTATCCCACTGCCAAAGTGGGATTGTTCCCTGCAGTATATTTTCCAATGTCTTATCCAGTACTTTTCCATTCTCTGGGTTGGGCTTACACTTCAGCTTTTTATTCAGTTAAGCTTATGCTTTGACATTTTAAGTATTTTTCTCTCGAATTCACTGAATTCTGTTACCACCCTGTGGCGATAACGATGATTGTGCCTGTTGCTGCTTTTCAGTTGTATGAGAACCTAACTAAAGTTATGAACCTATGGCTATGTTAGAAATGAGCCCTTCACTCATTTAACCATGACAGTGTAAATTTAGCCTTCAATGGGTAAAGTTGTAGAATATATTTTTGAATTGCTAACAACACATACGGTATTTGTTTGCTGTTTTCTTCTAGCTGGCATAAGTTCTTCCTCTTCCTTGGCTATGAGTCTTATGTGAGGTGTGTATTTCCTTGGGTCTCTCTTTAACTGATTAACATTTCTTATTCAGTCACTCACTACCTAAATAGTACTTCATTAATATAAATCAATAATTCTTCCAAGCGTAGGCAAAGTTTTACTGTCTCCACGTGAAAACTTTTTTCTCTGTGGCAATGATAAATGGAAAAAATAGTCAGGAGAGGTCTGATGACGATAGGGCCAATACAAAGAAGTTTATGTTCAGCAAAAGGCAGAGATGATTGCTACATGCCAGATCCACACTTGGCACCCCTTGCGAACAAGGCTCAAGGCTGTCCTGACGCTATGGTATCTGTGTCCCATGCAGCTGAGGAATTTCTGTGGTATTTGTCCCCGCTGGTGCTCAGCATCTGTGCCTGCAGTCCTGGAGCAGGACAGAGAACTGGGTCCACAGGAGACTGAACAGCGAGGGGCTTCCGTGCAGTGCATCATTGCATCCACTGCGAGCAGTCTTGCTGTTTCCTTCTTGGTGCCAGCAAGTGCAACAGCTCTGTCCTAAGACAGTGCGTGTCTGTCATACGACCCGATGTACACACGAGATCCCTCTGCTTATGTCACACAGCGTGTAGGGTCTCATGCATGGATATGCAGAAAAAGGAAAAGTCTTCAGAGGTACATTAATTTAGGTCAAAATGAGAGTGCAACTGCAGTGATTAGCAGTTCTTTAGGCTTTCTGACAAAGACTTTTGAATATAATATTCCCCTACGCTGGTTTCCAGCAGAAATAAGTATCAAAAATTTTTATATAGCAGCCTTATAGCAACCAACCTCCCCGTTAATGAGATGTTAACCCTCATTGCTTTTAAAATGTGGTGGTTTCTGAGCAGAGAGGCTCTGTGGGATTTAATTAGAGTGAGTTAACCTTTTCCCACTGAAATGGTGGCCCTACATGCTTTTCATTTTGAGCTTGCTTGTTGCATCTCCATCTCAAACAAATCTCACTGATGCATTAGTTAATAGTTGAAAAATGCTGTGAGGATGTAAGGGACTAGGAAGCAGAGTATTGTCATTAATACACGGAACTGCTAGTCAGGAGACCTGGGTTCCCTCCCAGCTGTATTGCTGATTTCCTGTAGCTGTGTGTGAAGATGTTGTCATGCCAATAAAGTCTGACTGAACTGTGCATGACCTGGCCATGTCAGCCACAGCCAGCCAAAGTATTCAGAACTGCTTGCTAAAGTTTTAGGCACCTCTGTTTAGTAGAATAATTTGAAAACTTTGCCTTTGCTTCCTCTTACACTGTTCCTGATAAAATTTTCTTATGAATTATGGCACCAGAATTAGCACGTGCCAATTGTCACAAGTTTCTATTTCCCTCTGTTTCTTGATCTATGAAATAAGTGATGAATGTTTTTGTGTCTTACCAGAATTAAAAACCAGTTTATTTTAATTTTTTATTGTCTTTGAAACAAAATTCCAGAAAAGTGCAAAGTGGATTGTAAAATGCTGTGTTTTTCCCATCTCACTTCGTCTCTCACACACATCCTGTGCATTCATGAAGATGAAATCCACCTCTGTAAGACACTGTGGCTCTGCTTGTTTAACATATTTCTTGGCTTAGGTTGGAAAAATGACTTGTGAATAGGGTTAGGCTTCACCCACTGAAATTTCTTTGGCAGGTGACAACATATGAGATCATTTTACATAGCTCTAATCACCATTAAATCCTTCACCGATACCAGTCTAGCGAGTCAAGACAGAGTCTGTTTGACCCAGTGCAAAGGAAACTACTAGTAAACCTACCAGCCTTCTCAGTTAAGCCCCCCAAATCCTGTGCCAGGGTATTTACAGAGGAGATCAATTTTAATTTATTTCATTTTTCTGAGCCTACAGTGTATAAATCCTCCATAAGAAATTTATCACTTCTCTTCATATTTTCTGGGGTAAAGGCTAGGGAGCCTGAAGGGTTCATGTCAGCCCCAACATGACTTGACTGAACTGTCTTAATCTGCGGACCAATTTGCTCTACAGGCCCCTAAGGAAGGAACTTGTTGATTTTGGCAGTGTTTACCTTTCCTACAAACAAATGCATCGTTTTCCAGACTGGCTGGCTCTTAAAAATCACTTGAGAGCTGAGGAAAAAAAAATCTGCCCCAGGCTGCATCAGTATTCTTTTTCCTGTGTTCTGGGGAAAGCTTTTGTGTTATCCACAGCTGCTTGAGAATAATCCGTAGAGTCAAGATTATTCACAGAGGCAATAGAAACGCCTGTAAAGTTCTCTGAGTTTAGTTTCCTTCAGTGTGTGTGTGGGGTGTGTGTGAAAGCCCCTGACAGGCAAAAAAGGGGAAAAAAAAGAAGATTCTTGACTGAGTTAACTGTATTCTCAACTACACTCATGAAGAGAGGAAATAAAAGAGCTGACTTGAGCCTGCTTGCCTTTCACTTTTGAGAACTACATGTGGTATTCTTAACTTTTTTCATTTACATAGATTACACACTAATAATTTTTGGTGTGACTGATAAGTATCTGCTTTTAGATATTATATATCAGGAATCAAATCCTCTGTTTCTAACCTAAACACGTCATGGTTTAACCCCAGCCAGCAACTAAGCACCACGCAGCCGCTCATTCACTTTACTCCCTCGCCCAGTGGGATGGGGGAGAGGATTGGGAAAAAAGGTAAAGCTCATGGGTTGAGATAAGAACAGTTTAACAGAACAGAAAGGAAGAAATTAACAATGACACTAATAACAATAAAGTGACAATAATAATAAAAGGATTGGAATACACAAAACAAGTGATGCACACTGCAATTGCTCACCACTCGCCGACCTATGCCCAGTTAATTCCTGAGCAGGGATCCCCCCCAGGCCAACTCCCCCAGTTTATATACTGGGCATGACGTCCCATGGTATGGAATAGCCCTTTGGCCAGTTTGGGTCAG